>MU403102.1:0-525887 GCA_022695765.1 Annulohypoxylon moriforme
ATATTATTTAATTATTATTTAATTATTAATAAAAAAATTAAAATATTTAAATATTTTAAAATTTAATTAATTAAAATAATTTATTAAATATTAAAATTATTTATAATTATAATATTTAATAATATTTTTAAAAATGTTAAATCTTTTAATTATTATAAAAATTTTAATAATAAAATATAATGTAAGTATAATATAAATTATTTTAACATTATGTGTTTTATTATTTTTATGTCAATTAACGGTTTAGCGGTTTAATGTCATTTCGCCCGCCGTCCTTCCGCAATTGTACGACTCAGCTGAGAACCCTTGGACCATTCGATGTTGCCAACTACGTAATTTCCTACGTTTCGGGTGGCCTTTCGGCAACGAACTTAATCTGCCTAATACTATACACCTAAGAAACGCCAATCAGGATCATTCGCATCTTTAGAAGCTTCGCCCTTAGCTCTAGTAGGCATAGTGAAGTAAGAGCTTTACTTGAAAGAGTTATCTCCGTTCTTGGCTAGCGTACTAGATACCTGCTGGCAATTGATGGGACGGCCGCTAACCCCGCGTCTTTGGGGTACGGTCACCCGCTAACCCGCTCCATCAGGGGAAGCTAGTAGGGCTAGCAGGGTTATCTTCTTCAACCGCAACCAATGACCTTTCCAGTGATACTACCCTATCCGCCTAGTGCGCGAAACCCCATGTTTTACTTTACTTCATCATCGAGCATCACTATCGGCTACTCGATTCCTACTCGTTCCTACTAAGTAACGAGTCAGAATGGTAATTGGGTGAATTGATCTGGGAAAATGGATTGCTTCCATGCCAAATGTGGTACTCGAGAGTGAATGAACAAACTTGTAGTGGACCAAACGTCGGCTCGGCTACCAACATCTCAAAGCAAACCCTGCCCGACGATGGGCAATCCTGTAAGTGACGGTTGATATGCAGCGTCGTATTGAGATGTACCTTGCTGCAGGTTTATCTTCCCGAGCTGGCTCATGGATTGGTGGATTGGCGGTCATGCCTACCTTGGAAGTTCTTTGTCGCAGTGATAAATAATAAAATGTTGACCTTCTACCCAAATTTATTCTAACTTTTACCTTGGAGTACTTGACAATCCGAAGCTATTAATTACTAGATTTCGCCGACGATGTCGAACTCATTGAGCGACAAGGCCGACGATGCCAAGAGGCAGATATCGAATGAAGAGACGACTGTTAGCAAAGAGGAGGTCGTCTCTGCCCATGGCGTCCCCGATGTCGCGAATCTCGCCCAGGCTAATTTGAGGGGTCTAAGAGCGCCCGAAATCATCGCGAGATTGACACCCGAACAACGAGTCGAGCTGGAGAATAGGTTAAGGAGAAAGATTGACTGGCGATTGTTACCGATGATTATTATTATGTGTTAGTACACCATTATGCTAGGCGCGCATTGTAACTAACGTAAACTTATGTCCTAGACATTTTAAATTATATCGATCGGTTAGAGCTGCCCTGCGATGACAAGTTACCCGAGTTGTGTTAATAGACTGTAGGAACAATATTGCTGCTGCGAAACTCGCCGGTCTCCCTGAGGACTTGCATTTGGATCCGAACTCAAGCGAATTCCAAGTGCGCATCTCTTTATCCGCTTTTCGAATTGGGAATTCTAACTTTGCTACGTAGACCGCCGTGAGCATTCTATTCGTCGGGTAAGTTTTAACGCTGGCGTTATGCGCTGCTGCGGCGCAGGATATGGGCTGACATGTCGGGATTGTAGCTATCTTCTCATGCAGATACCATCGAATCTATTCCTGAACAAGATCGGCAAACCAGCTATTTATCTCCCAGCATGTGTATGTCGCGAATCGCAAATTCAATAAATTCTTGAGTATCTAGTGAACTAACTGATGATTCTAGATGATGGTCTGGGGTGTTATTTCGACGGCCACCGCCGCTGTGAAGAACTTTGGGGGTCTTATTGCCGTTCGGTTCTTCCTGGGTTTCGTTGAGGCGGCCTACTTTGTTAGTTTTGCAAAATTACGGACTTGTTTGATAATATCTTGCTAACCATATACTAGCCTGGTTGTCTCTACTACCTGAGTTGTTGGTGGTATGTTAAAACCGTCTCACGATTCAAAACCCCTTTTTCATGTATATGGTTGCTAATACGTTTACAGTACGTGACTACGATTCCTAATCAATATCCACAACGTCTCACCTGCCTCATACGTTGAAACAAAATAACTTGCTATCACGATCATAGTAAACTAATAATTATGCTAGACACACGAAAGGAGCTAGGTCTAAGAACGGCGATGCTGTATTCCGGGTCACTAATCTCCGGCGCCTTCTCCGGGCTTATCTCCGCGGGGATTACCCAGAACATGAACGGCGTAAGAGGTCTAGGTGCCTGGCAGTGGTTGTTCATCATAGAAGGTGTCATCACTATTGGTGTCTCATTCTGCGCCTTCTTCGTCGTTCCCAACTTTCCTCGAACGACAACGTGGCTGACCGAAGAGGAGAAAGCGCTTGCTATCTGGCGGCTGGAAGAAGATATTGGAGAGGACGATTGGATTGATAGCGAGCATCAGTCTTTGTGGCTTGGGGCTAAGCAGGCTTTTGCCGATATTAAAACTTGGATTTTGGTGTGTAGCCAATCCAGCTAGAAACTTCCTCTTGGATATGCTAACCGATTTTCTGCAGCTACTCCTGGTCCTAGGCATCATTTCAAGTGCCTCCGTTACGAATTTCTTCCCGGCTGTTGTGAAGACCTTGGGTTACAATAACATTAACACACTGCTTCTAACTTGTCCTCCATATGTGCTAACAGTCCTCACCACGTTCGTCAATGCATGGCACGCTGATCGAACGGGTGAGCGCTACTGGCATATCATGGGATCTTTGATAGTTGCGATGGCGGCATTCATCCTGGCAGCTGCAACTACTGGTATAGCCCCTCGATATGTGGCTATGATGCTTATGGTAAATATAACTCCTATATACGAATATCTACCTAAAGTTCAACATCTCTAATACAAGATAGGTTCCTGGTGTCTACAGCGGCTTCGTCGTAGCACTTGCCTGGATAAGCAATACTCTTCCCCGGCCGCCGGCTAAGCGTGCCGCAGCGCTCGCCTTTATTAATGCTGTATCCAACGCTTCGAGTATTTACGCATCTTACATGTACGAGGATAGGATGGCGCCTCGCTACGTGATTGCCATGTCTGTCAACTGCGGTACCATTTTCCTCTCGATGGTTGCAGCTACGATCTTACGCTTCATGCTTGTCCGGTTGAACAAGAAGCTAGATCAGGGCATCTATGTTGAAGGTGCTATTAACGCTTTGCCGGGGGCTGCTGCGCAACATGGGTTTAGATTTAAGGTTTAAGGGGTGTAGGTAGGAAGCTAGGAGCACGAAAAACAGCTGTATCGTGGGTTTTCGAATTCGCCAGATATATAGGTATACTAAGTGAAAGGTACCTAGTAGCTTCCAACATAACAAAGTATGAATTATAAAAAGGGGTAGCTCCCGCTACGTACCTAGGTACATATTTGAGGAGATGAATCATTCCCTTACCTACTAGGTACTCAACGCAATCATTGCTCGTGAAAAGGGGTTAGCAATAACCGAGCATAATCGGATACCTATGCTTGCCTTTTTGATTTTTCCTTGTTTCTTGCAGCAAAACAGCAAGAACATACACGAATCTACTAGCCTCTTGCCCAGTGATTCCAGCCCCTTTTTCGACTTCGAGATTAGTCTTATAACCACAGTCGCGTTATCGCCATCCTCTTCGTCGTTATCCTCTCATTCGCTATAATCGTCTCTTAACCACATACTTTTAACCACACACTTTTAAAGACAGATATTCTTTTCGACATAATCTTCCTAACGCTGTAGTCTTTTATCACTGTCGTCGTTTTCTTATTCACAACCATCGCCGTCTTGTTAGACTTGTCTTAACAAAACCCTCTTAACGACGTTATTCTCCTAAGTGTAATTTCTTTCTAACTGCCATCGCCGTTTTCCTATTCATCATTGCTGCCGTTATCTTTCTATCCAGAATTATCTTCTATAACGCTACGTCTTGGTATAATAGCCACGCGCACACACCCCCTTAACCCTAATAATCTATGTAGTCGTCTGCCTCGCTCGCCACCTTCTTTGCTTCCTGGTAGACTATAATCGCCGACTATAGTGTGTATAGGTAGCCGTCGAATATATTTATGTTATACGGATTATGCTCGCCTGAATACGTGTGTGCCTTCCTCGCTGCTCCAAAATGTGTTAACTCAACCCGATCAGAAGAGCTGTACCCGCCTCGTGGGAACCTCTCGCGCGCCTCCTTTCCTTATTGACCTCCTTCCAAGTTGGTGATATCCCAAACTTACTAGGTACCCATACATTCACACAAAAAAAATCTTCTTTTCTTCCTGTTCATAAATCTCCCACCATCCTTGCCTACCCACCTCCCACTCCGTGCCATTTTTTAAATCTTTGGTTTTAATAACAGCAAATAATTCATCAACCAAATTTAAATCGTATGGGAAGATTACAACCATGGATGAAGGAGGCCCAGAACCCAAGCGACCACGTCGACCAGGCGCTCGCAAGGCAAAGTATTGGGGCGACTTGATTCATGGCAAGATTACACACCAACACCCCGACTGTACTACTCATGGCCGTTTGGATCCTCATCAGATTCTCCGAAGTCCTAAAGGTATGTACTTATCTAACCGCGCTCGCAAAGATAGAATAGAGACTTGCTAACCTTTTTCAAGATATAAAAGAGTTCTATTCAGGTCACGATGTTCACCCGTCCCGGAACATCGACAACGAGAAGTTCGCCCGCTGGGCAATCGAAGAAGCACTCCAACCATACGACCCTCAGAGTAATTTTAAGATAACAGGCAACGATATGGAGGGCCAGTCAGTGCAATTGAGGGAGATCTCACATGTTGTTCAAGCAAATGGTCACCAGGACGTTGATGCCGAGGTACGTGAAACTGAATATCCATTATTATTATTATTTTCTAGCTAACGAGCATTTAGGACCCCAATGGCCCCAAGGATCAGGATTCAGAGATCGAACAGGACGTAAGCGCGGTAACAGAAACAATTCTTTCGGCTTCGCCAAATAGCCTAGGCCCTCCTGTAGAAGCGTGTGCTTCGTATCTTCAAATGACTCAGTGTGGTACATTCGGCCGCAACAACCAGATCGTATGGGCTTCCCCGTTCTTTCCCGGACTCGACGGGCAGAACGGTCGCAGAGGTTTTTTGAGCAACCAAATAATGGCAATTGTTTGGATTATGGCGAATTTCCTTGGAAAACTTCCAAGACTGAAATTGAAGACCCCTGATTACTGGAATGAAGATACCGGGAAATACGAATGGCCGTTAGAGACAAAGATCGAGACGATGCACAGAAAAAGACTACGTAGACCCCGATATTTTGGTGCAATTCTTGCAGACTCTATGGGCTTAGGAAAGACTATGACTACGATCGCTTGCTTGGATCTTATGGCGAACCAGACAATACACGTCGAACGAGATGCTAATGGCAACATCAATTACCGTCCTATTTTGATTCTAACGCCAAACATCATTGTTGCTTCGCAGTGGGTTGACGAGATCGAACAAATCGGTAGTCAACGAAGCATCAAACAGATCATTATATCTGGAGAAGGTGCTCAGAAGAAGGATGGTCAAACGAGAACCCGCGTTCTGAAGGCTAGAGAGTTTAGGGAGTGGCCAGACAGCTTAAATTACGTCTGGGACGAAGACGACCAGCGAGCAGCTAGGACAATTATTGTGATGTCTATTGATACTTGGGCAAGCCGTACTTGCGCAAATGAAAGGGTCGAAAACGGAAACGTAAAGCTTGTTGAGTGGTACTCTACCTTCAACGACATGGGACGACGTTTTTCAATCGTTGTAGTGGACGAAGCTTACAAAGTCCGAAACCCAGCGACTCGGTATTGGAAGTCGGTAGCATTGCTGCAGCGGGAATATACACTCTTGATCACAGCTACGCCTTGCATGAATCTCCTCAAAGATCTCATGGGACCGGTGAGATTGCTCTGGGAGAGACCAGGGGAATATCTCAAGGAAAACCGTGAAAGATGGGAAAAGATAGACAGGAAGTTTATGGAGCCACAGGATCTAAGAATTCTCGACGGGATGATGGAATTTGACGACCACCAGCTCATCGCTGGTAGGCCCGCCATCCTGAAGAAATTGATTGATAAGTACAAGGCGAGCAGCATCGACATACAGACGACTCGAAAATACTTGAAGTATTTTGAGGGTTTAGCCATTTTGCGAAGAGCCCCAAGTTCCCATCTATATTGGGATTGGGAACATACTCAGGTCGTATCCTGTAAGTAACAATTTAGAATACCCATGTCCTTTATTTGAGGAGACGGCCGCTAACTGAGTATCATAGTGGACGGCCTATTACCTAGTGTTTCCAACTTTACCGTCAACATCCAGCTTGATCATATCTTGGAAGAGTCTTACCAAAATACCCATATGGACTTACTTATCCTATTCATGGAAATCTTGAAGAAAGTCCAGATTCATCGACGCCAGAAACGGACGAAGAAAGACTCGAAAGAAAATGAGTATATCGGGTCGGCGCTCACAACTTATTTCCACTTCGAGCTAGCAGCCGCTTCTATGGACGTCTATCGACTTGAACAAATATTCTCTCTCAACAAATTCGGAATAAAAGCCGAATACGTACGATCTATGCGCGGTTATAATGTCAATTTTATGCACATTGCCCCGTTCCTACTCGACCGCTATGAAGCGAAGCCTAAGACGGCCCTGGATCACATCAAGTTAGCAGTCCGCAACTCGCCTATTTTGCGGTACATATTACACCACGTGAAGGAGAACCTGCTTAACAGGAAGCCCGGAGAAAGGATTAAGAAGCTCTTGATCATAGAGTCAAGACCGATTCTGGCATACTACTACGAGCTTGTTCTGCAGTTCCTGCTCGTAAACTGCCGTACGCTTCACGCCGGCTTGTCGGGTGAGCAGCGCAGAGATCTCATCGCCAGTTTTAACGATGATCACAATCACTCATGTCAAATACTGATTCAGATGTACTCGGTGGGCTTCGCGGGCTCGAATCTGCACAAGAACTGTTCGGAAGTCTTGGTCGCAACCCAAGCTCACAGCTTTCCCGTCCAGATGCAGGCAGTACATCGAGTCATTCGAGTAAGTTATCGGAGATTCTCTAGTTATGATATAACATCAGTCACTAACTGAGTATAGGTCGGACAGATGAAGGACGTAAGGGTTTACCGCCTAAAGGTCAATAACTCGTATCACGATTTCCGCGAAAGTAGACAGGTTGAGAAGATCTTGCCCGAATTGGGTTCCCGCGCCCAAGGTTCGATGGTCAACGTCCTCGTACAACTCTTGAATCTATTCCAAGGCGAAGTTGGCGGAGCCTGGGAGTCCCCAGAAGGAAAAGAGCTCATGGATAGTTTAAACTTGGTCAATGACGAAGAAGCGGTCATAAGCGAGGATGAAGATGGCGACCAGTCAGAAGAAGATGGTGCCCGGGAAGATGATCGGCAAGAGGAAGACGAAGAGAGTGATGACGAGGAGCCATCTACAAAACGACCGAGAGTCGAAGGAACCGATTCTAGCTCCGAGAACTCTAAGGACGATTCCGAGAATGATTCTTCCGAGTCTGATGCTGATTCGCAAGAGGGCGACCTTATTCGTCTAAACGATGGGACAGCCCATCTCTTCAACAACAATCGCGATACATTCTTACGACTTCTAACGCGTACTGAATATTACAGAGAATTCACGAGGTTCCCTGGTGAGGTGAGGAGCCACTTTTCCCATACCAAGAATAATCTCCGACGAATCCTATCGTATTACATGGGCGACAACAAGGGTAAAATAGGCGTATGGAAGGAGGAAGATTTGAACGAATCCGCCGTCCTCGAGAGGGCGATGGAGTTAACACTACGAGTCCGTCTGGGAGCCCAGAATATTGGCATGCTGCCCACCCCTCTGATCATCTTCACCCGCGTCCCTGAAAAGAAGTTGCATATTCTTACGAAGCTGTTAAAAGACTCCACTTGCACGGCCCACGACATCGACGAACTCGTCGAGAAGAGACGAGAAGCCAGGGCCAGGAGGGCGGAGTTGAGGGGTGACTCACTACCAGTAAGAGAGAACTTAACCTTGGGGGAAATTGACAATATGTTCAAAATCGACATCACGGAGGGCCATACCGGAACAAGTCGTAAACGTAGACGTCAAGAAATTGAAGAGGCGGCAGATCCCACGATCGACCAGGCTGCCGAGGACGATCCAGTGGATATTGTGCCTTTCGACCCCAACCTTTTCCATGATTTGGGTTACGATGATGATTGGGACAGGAGTGATTCCGAGGACGGGGAAGCGGAAGAAGGAGAGGAGGAGGGTGAGATGGATGGCGCCGACGGTGATGATGGCGATGACGAGGCGTTCGATGAATGATTGCATCAATGGATGCATAAATTTATCGCCGATATTTCACAAGGGGTTTACCTTGACGATTCCGGATACCTACCTAGGCATCTAGATAGCTCTACTAACTTTACCATCGCAAGATAGTATCATACCCAATAGCTGTTAACATTTTAGCTTTAGCTACTACATAGGTAACCTGTTGTTTAGCAAAGACAGGAAAGACAGAATTCATTGATTTCTAGCATTCTCCATCTCGTGTCACATCGTGAATCTGTGCTACGATAGACAGGCGTCAGAATCTGAAGGTTACAGATAAGCGTCAAGCATAGGTAACTTACTCACAACCAACCACATCTCTCAGAAAGCAGGTAAAAGCTGGATCTTAGGTAGGGCCTTACGAAACGCTATCGGGATGATGCAAATCCGGCATAGAAAAGCATATAGATGAATATGGAAGATCCAGCCGCCCGTCCCGAACAAAAGTTCGAGATCTCTTTGGACGAGAGACGCATGAAGCTAATATAGCTAAGAGATCTATCTAGCAAACATGTCTCCCTTACGTCCAGATGCCAGCTTGCCAATAGCGATGATGTCGATAAGCAAAAGACGAAACAAGACGAAATTCAAGGATGCTCATTCGTAATAAGTGGCCGACCAAAATAGGCTGTCGCTTGTTACATCCGTATATGGCGCCGTTTGCTCTGTGCCACGTCCGGGGATGCAGCAAGTCGATCTTGAGCTTTTCTGGTACGGATAGATGTAAGTATAGATACTTACAGAGGGACAGACGATTTATCTACTCGCTTATCCGGGTAACAGTATGCAAGGGACAACGTGTTAGTCGGCTATTGTAAGTTTCTAATGCTGCAATGGGGACGGATAACTTCTATCATATATGATAACCTTCCCTGAAATGCATCATTTTTCTCTCTTCTGTATCGATACAACAGCAAGATAGTAATACCGAGATTAGACCTAACCCTAGATCTGGGAGCCCAGGGCTTTAACTCGGGGCTCCGGATTACCAAAGAAAGGAAAACAGAAACATAGAAGTCCAGGATGTTGACCCAAGCGCATGGAACTCTGAAGCGAAGATTATGATGACAGGATGAAGAATTTAGAAAATACTCTTATTTTGTCAGCCTCGCGTACAGGTACTGAGGTGTTTAGCAGGGAAATTGTCGAAAGTACAGGATGAAGATTGTTATTTCATTTTTTATTCGATGCATGAATCTGAGACAAGATTAGGTACTTAAAAAGTCTTAAACATCGAGACATCCATCACATGGTCAACTATGCATGCACCCGTAAGACACACCTGACTATGCACATATAAGACATTGAATTATGTATTTTGCTTATTTTACTCAAGTATCTACTTCGTGAGTTTGTATCGAAGTACAGTACATATGTGAGTATACTTACATAAAAGTATATACGCGTAATGCATTAAATGTCTTAGGCAAATTTGATTTAATAATATCACGTGGTGGCTTACAAAGTTCCGTGCCTTACGAAGTGATAAATAATAAATGATAAATGATAGAATTCTCAAGCCACCTCCGTTCGATTTCTAAGTTCCTCTTCGCTGCCAAGTGCCTACTAGTTCGAACGACACCGTGATATTACTAAATTGTTAACAACAACTCAATGCGTCGAAAATGGGGTCGCAAAACGACCTTGGATCCTTGAACTCCGAACCACGAAAAAAAGAAAATCGGTAATAAGAAGCCCGAACCAGGTTGTCGACCCCTGAAACTTGGGCTTGCCGACTTTCCAAGTGGAAGGTTCCCCCAAAGGTCCTACTCCATGGTAGGCTAATTAGGTCCGGTCTAGGGTACCAAAGCTGCGGAGAGCTTGGGGGTTCGTTGGGGGGATTGGAACATTGGAGCAGGAGCATTCTCATGACTCGGATATAGACTAAACCCCTTTTGGATAGCTGTAAGCTACCCTTAAAGCTACCCCGCTCTACAGCCTTATTAGAATCTCCACTCTATATGCAACGCCGATCGGTCGTTCTTGGCCGGTCATCCGTCATTCGTGTCGCAAACCTTGGAACTCCAACTCTCCAAAGTAATCCAAACTACTATTGTATCGCTACTTATCACCAACCTCAACACTTTCAACCTAGGCACCTACGTTTTCGGCGTACCCTCATCCGCGCCTCTATACGCGCTACCGGGGTGATCGCGAAGATGATACGCGACGTCTTTTGCACTAGCAAAGACAGGTAGCCAATTAGTCAGCTTACCAAGACCCCCTTACCCTTCCAGTCATCTCCTCCACATCTCCCAACCCTAGCCTGTCTAGATGAGTTCCACACCGCCGTCGTCGTCGACGATCCCGCAAACCCTCTGGGACCTGCAGGTGCCTGTGCTGGTGACCCACGCCGGGGCGCCTAACACACCGTTCGTCGCTTCCGTGCCGCGACTTAGCTACCTAGCTCTGCTGCTCCCGCGCCTGACCTCTTACTTCGGCTTGCCATGTTCAAGCTTCCACCATGAGGACGTGCTGTTGCGCAACCTCGCCGTCGGCCTGCTAGTTGACCTGTACCAGCCCACGTTGCCTTGGCGCTTAACCGTCAGCGACGGCCTGGGCTGGGATATCGGGGATACCTTCCTCAACAGCGCCAAAGAGGCAAGTTCCGCCCTTCCTTCCTTCCCTCTTACCTCTTATCAAAGTCCATCCGGACCGCTCGGGGATCCGAGGCGCTAGCAAAGCCAGGGAGAGGAACGTGGCTGAACTAACTAACCCTGCGAACTCTCTAGGCCGATTTTGTGCGCAACGGAAACGCGCACCAGATCATGTCATTATCGAAAGATCATACGACCGCGCTCTGGAACGCGGTTCAAGATAGTAAGGGCGCGAACGGGCTTACTAGCATATTCCTCGTGTTATCTGGCAGCTGACTTCTAGTGGTGATTAGACGATTACGCCGCCTTTACCAAGGTCAATTCCCGACTCCTCAATACTTCGCGCGAGCTGCGGAACGTGCCTATACGGGTGTACATACCGCAGTCGTCTGACGACCCGGCTGGCGGCGAACAGGCGGGTTCGTTCAAGGTGGTTCAGTCTCTAGTGCAGCCGCGCGTTAGCGAGCGTATGTCTTATCTCCATCCTTGCCTCTATTACCTCCTTTTTCACTAGTCGAGCGTATGCTTCTCGCATCTGTATCATCTATCTCTTATCTAGATAGCAGAATCTGGCATCAGCTTAACATCCGTGTAGGAACACCCCAAACCCTCGGCGCCGCCTTACGAACGCTCCTGCCGCAACTATTCCCTAGCAGCCGCGATCCCGTGCTCGCGGACGTGGTACTGCACGGCGCCAGCGTGCCCTTCCGCGCCCCACTCGAGGACCTCATGCGCGAGGCCTCTTATCCGGATGGTTGGCTGTGTCTTGTTGTGAAGCCTCTTGATGTGTAGCATAGCTCCTTCTCCGTGATATTATCAAAATTCCACTATCCAGGCAACTATGACCCGGAGGACGGAAACCGTTCAGAGATTTGATTAAAGCAGGCGCGATGGATCCGGGAGAGTGGGTCGTGACCCGTCCGTCGGTAGCGCTTTGCGGCAGGAAGTAGCGAAGTGTAGCATTATCATCCATACAACGTATCGAATTTTTCTTTTCCCTTTTAATGGGGGAAAAGAACCCACAATATAGAACCTACCAAACAAGAAATTTCTTGACGTGAATATTTCAGCTTACTACACCCGCCCACCGGCGCGGTTATTCGATAAGCCTGTAGCCTTGGAAATTGCACGCGGATAGCGTTGAGTCGAACGACAAACCGTCCCATATCCGCGCTGTACGTAATCATTCGCTAAGCACAGCCGGCCGGTCGGGAAACGTGCAATTACTACTCCTTCTCGCACCGGCACCGGAGACTCACGTGTAAAAGCTTTGAAAGTGGAATACCTACCTACATGATCTATAGAGTGTGGATACGCGCACCCTCCTTAATTCAAGCGAAGGAGAGAATCGCGGAGAATAATAATAGGTAATAATAAGTGACAGCAAGAGAAGGTTTGCTAGGGCACCTAAGCGTAGGCTGGCTTTGCGTTACCCTACCTAACCTAAACCTCTCGAGCCGATGTACCACCACCCCTTTCCTAACCCCTGACGCCCCTCTCCCCCCCGTGAATTGGCTGAGGTAGTTAAACCACGCACGCACGCAACTCCTATCTCCTACCTCTAATAATGAGAGCTCGATATAATATACCTCGAGCTAGGGAAGTAAGCAATATGGATATCGGCACGCGCGTTTTAACATACGTCTACGTGAGACACTCCTTCCTATCCCCCTCCCCTCTTACGCATCCCTTTTCTATAGGCGGGCATTATATTTAGTTAGGTAGGCAGGTAAGGTTGGGTGTGAATGCGCGACAGCTTCGGTAGGTACCTACCTACCTACCTACTTCCTCTGTGACACCCGAACGCCATCTCTTGTGTGACGTCCGACGAAATTTCCAGGGGCACGCCTTTTCCGCCCCCCTCCCCACCAACAAGCTTCAACCAAAACTAGCTCAAATAGCAGCGTAAACATAAATGCCGAAGTCGTGAAGAAGAGAAAATACAATAACCAATATGGTACGTGTATATCCAAAGGTATAACTAGGTAGTGTGTATCTACCTACCTAAGCACATATATACGCGTGCACGACGACGATGATAGCCCAGCCTATGCTATTCCATGCCTTAACCATGGATGCCAATCCATATGCTTAACCAAGCCTCCAAGCCCCCCAAGCCCAGGTAAGTAAGCAAGCCACCCAGTCCGAACCCGCCCCTCCCTCCGAACGAAAGCCCGAACCCGAAAGCGAATAAAAAAAATAATGTGGTATCTCCTCCGCCTCCTACCAAGGAAAAAATAAAGACGATGTTTCCATATCCCATGAAACAACAAACCCTTTCCACCCGCCGACGCATATCGAAAAACGATGATATGATGCAAGCCGCCCAAGATACCGACCGACGCTATGTATACTCGAGCGGACGAAGAGAATAGGAATAAGAGGGGGGGAAGCGGGTGGGGAGTTAACAATACATATGCAACCAGTCCAAACGGGACAGCCACATCGCGTGCCGTCGGCCAAAAGATTCGGTGTCGTTTCCTCACGCCGACGATAGAAAATCACGATTCTCAAGACACATTATCGAAGGGGCGAGTCAGTCATCAACGGGATTTGGTTTCGATA
The DNA here is from genome assembly GCA_022695765.1 of Annulohypoxylon moriforme. Classification (NCBI taxonomy): domain Eukaryota; kingdom Fungi; phylum Ascomycota; class Sordariomycetes; order Xylariales; family Hypoxylaceae; genus Annulohypoxylon; species Annulohypoxylon moriforme. The sequence continues at coordinate 13,650 of MU403102.1, forward strand.
GATCAAAGTCGAAGAACGAACCATAGCCATAACCATCAAGATCGGAAAAGATGCAGACGTATGTAGGAATCAAATTTGTAGATAGTAGTAAGTATAATACGTATATACTCGTCGATGTTGATATATATATAGAGTGTATGTAGTAGTAGTAGGTAGCAGTAGATAGTAGTAGTAGTAATATAAAAGCACAACAAAAAGTATGCGCGCTCTCGCAAAGGGGGGTATCCTAAGCTGTCGAGTTTCCGTAAAAAATCTTGTCCACAAAGGATATTCCAATGCTGCCTCGATAAAAAATATAAAAACGCCGGTAGTGTATGCTCCAGTGGGCTGGCGCCACGAACGATGATAGGGTAGAAAAAAAAAAGATATAGGAGGTTCTTAAAAAAAATGACACCAACGAGAAATACTTTTGCCGGAAACCAAGCACGTTCGAATGTACCTGTAGTATGCAGACTGGCACCGTAGAACCAAACATTTGTCGCGCCGGACAGTCTCCCGAAAACGCCGTTGCTAGGTGCGAAAACCCCAAATACAGATTACCTCCCCCGACCAGACATTGTCACCATGTACATGACATGAAATGACAGTTTGTCCTCGACACATCAAGTATCGAACATTATAACCGCACCAATCCAAACACGGGGGCAATTAGTCCCACTTCTAACAATGGGAGACCAAAAAATGTCCCCATTAAACACCACAGCATCGCTCGTCCGTATCGTTTGACGCAGTCGTAGTCGTACAATTTAAGAACCCAAAATCTCTCCCTCAAGGAATTTGCGGTGGAGGTAAATGCTGTCGCGCAAGCGCGGAGGGCGGAGGCGGATGAAAGTTGTCACCGCCAGGATTATGTATAGGCGGCAGAGGTCCACCGCTCGCTATGCTCGAAAAGCTCGAGGTTGCAACGTCGTATTCATTCGGAATGAACCCAAGATCTTTTGCCAAGCCGATCAAAATATTCATGTCGGCTCTTAGCGCGCTGGTGGGTGTAACAATCGATTGGAAAAAAGAGATCGTTCGGGCAAATAGAGTGCTCAAGGTCTCTGCATTGATGAACCTGCGCAGATACCTATCCTTGAAACATGCTGCTAGAGTTAGGAGATTTCCCCATTGGCTGTAAATAAGTTAGTTATCAGTCATTACTTTTTGTTTTAATGAACGAATTAGCTGCACTTACGCATGAGCCGTTCCAAATACATTGGTAATTATAATGCGTTGGGTGGGAGGTATCCCATGGAATGCTCGGGTACTCTCGACAAGAGCATTGATTGCCAAGCCAGCATACCCCATAATCCTTTGGTCAACATTAGGAGGTATCTCCGCTACCTCAAGGGACGCTTGAGCATCGGGGGAGCCCGCTTGGTTATGATATGCCGGCCACGGTTCCCGTTCGAGGATTGCCCTCAAAAAGGGTCGGTAAAGAATGACCTGCGAACCCCAATATTTGGCACGGAGACGAGCTCCAAGTATATCGTGGGCGGGAGGGTCCTTGTCGTCCCACTGGTAGCTACCGGGCACCCATCGGCTCCTCGAATTCGCGAGCATCTCTTCGATTCGCTTGACGCCTTCCTCGACGGTTGGATCACTTAACGTGATGCCATTTCTGTTCTTGTTCTGCTTCTCCGAATCGTAGAGGAGGGTATGCACCTGGTTCAGCTGCTTTCGAAGATACAGCTGTGCAATATAACCAGTTACTATGTGCTCAGAGAAGCCCTGATTGACGGCATACTCGGAATTTGGATATGGCATCCTATCTTCATATTGCAAGATACCGGACTGAGGAAGAGGTAACTCGGCAAGAATATCACTGTACACCTTTTGTGTTAGTATCTTACCAGGCAAGAAAAATCGTGGGAGATATTACCTTTCCAACTGCAGACAGGTCCAGAAGGCAAACGCCAACTGATTATCCCTGCGTGACTGACCAATACTTCTGCCCTGGTCGTGCCACTTCGAAAGGCGATCGAGGCTCCTAATTCAGGTTAGCTAATGTCAACGGCTATGAAGATTTTCCCTCAGCGCCTTTTTTTTCTACTTACGGGCGAAGTATGACTTGTAAATTCCGGCTTGCAAGAGATATATATGACCAACTCTCGAGTACACGACCCAGTTGTCCATAATACAATCCTGCTAGAATGTGAACGTAGATATGCTTTAGATTAAAGCCTCCCATGTGGCTGCCCATGATATCCATCGCAAGAGCGAAATATTCGAGACCAGGAATGACGTCCAGATTTCGCTTATGGGAATGCGGACCCCTCGAGCCTGATGGATTTCCCTGGAGGGACGGTCTTCGACTCATGGGGATCCTCTCACTTTCCTTAGGAGACGGCATATTGGAAGACTGCGACTGCGAAAACATCCCTGGAGGCGATCCCTGCAGAGGCGAAGCTAAAATGCCATTTCGAACTGAAGGCGAGTGATGCATCGGCGAGTCGGACTCGTGGACTGCGTCGGGGATCCTGTCTTTATGTAGACAAATCTTCCCCAAGGCAAAAACCATCAAGACAAGGGCGCTGTGAACGCTTCGATAAGGTCGCCCAGGTTTTACAAATGTTGTTGACGGGGTTTGCTCGTCTGCAGCAGGTGATCTCTTCCTCTTTTGTCCCGTTTCAAACGGTAGTATTCCACTCGGCTGGTTGACAAATCTTGCATTCGCACCCATCTTGTTGCCTTGGCTTTTCTCGGATTTCGGCAAAGTATCTAGAAATATTTTCACCATCGCCGTAAGCTCCCTCGGAATGATTATGGGGTGCATATTGAGAATGTTCTCCCGGAAACTGGCCACGTATCTCCATATCTTCGTCGAATCCCAATCTGGATTTCCATCAACGTTAACAACGCCTCCTCTGTACTCAACACCAGGAGGGGGGGTCAAGCTGCCCACTTGGCCCCAGGCTTCTCCCACGGGAGAAGGAGATGCAACATCCGAACAGTCATCCAAAACATCAGTCATGGTATGGTCTGGTGGGGTCTCTTTGTCCGACGCTCGAATATCCTGATCAAACCCCTCACCTCTCCCAAAAACACGGATTATACCGCGCTGCTGTTCTTGCCGGATTGGATACTCGTCTGGATGAAATATCTTCTCTGCTTCCATCAGATGGTGGACCATTCTCTCAATCGATGGCCACTTCAAGAGTAAGCCTGCTAAAGTCGTATGATTTGGTGGCATGGCAGGCTTGCCAGGCGTCACGATCGGACCCGGATGTTCCTCCATGTCGTCGTCGTTCGCTTCTTGTAACGTAGCGTGAGCTTCGTCCATAGTTAAGCTCGGCTCCACCACGGTGCCTCCTGGCGAAGACAACGATTCTTCGCCCTGCGTCTTACTAGCAGGCGCAGGAGAACCAGGCGGGAAATCATCCGGATGTTCCTCTTCTTCGATCGACTCGACCTTCATATCGGTCCCGGGATTAATCCGCTTGACCTTGGTTTCTAGGTTAAGCATCCGCTGGTTCTGATTCATACTAGCCTGTGTTAATCCAGCAAGCTCCACGTTGATATTTGACAGCTTAGAATTTATCTCATCCCTCATCGTGGAGAGCATCTCTAATAAATCTGCGGTAACTTTATCGGGCCTACATTCGCATTATGGTGAGCATCCCATTCCGTGTTTTACTTTATGTTCGACTTACTGCTTTGCGGGGGGATCTCGATATTTACAATCGATATTTTTCTCTCTGCAATTTTTGCAAGGTTTAGTCTCGTCGCATTTAGCTTTAAGCTGCCTACAACTATCGCAAGCCTTGTAACGCACTCTAAGTCAGCTAAAACTACAACAGCTCGTTGAGGGAGCACTACCTGGGAGGCGCGCTGGGCTTTTCGCTTGGCGCTGGTTGCAATTTCTACGGGATACATGGAGGCCGGAGGGCCGTATACGTGAGGACTGTCATATGGAGGATGCTGGGGGACAGGCGTCGGAGGAGGGTGGTAACCCTGCGGCTGTCTGTACATGGCCGGCGAATGCGGCATCGATGGCCCGCCGTCGTAGCTCATATGTCGTCGCGGGTCGTCTGGAGGCGGAGGATGGTTCGGATGGGGAGGACCATGAGGACCGGGCGGGAGACCGTCCGCAACACCACCGGTCGAGTTAGGCCGGCGCAGCTGAGGAAGGGATGTCTCTTCGGCAGGATCTCGCTTCACAACCGGTTCTCGAGGGGCATAGGACGGGTAAGGCGGATGCGCTGACGAGGGAGGGAGAGGTGGTTGTCGATGGGGATCATGCATTGGCGGGTATGGGTCGTGTTCATGATGGCGACGGTCGTCGAGGTGATGGTGAGCCGACGACAAGGGCGGCTCGGGAGGCCGCGAGAATGGAGGCGGGTGCTGAGGTGGATGTTGATAGGGCGGCGGCGGCGCAGGATGATGAGGACCTGATGCTGGCGGTAGATGTACGGCGGTATTAGGATGAGGCAGTGGTAAGGCCTGATGCGCTGACCATGACGAACCGCTATTATGAAGCCGGGGACGTTTGTGTTCAGGCGGCCCAGGTTCCATGCTTGGGGTGTTATATGCTTAGAGTCATAGGCGGAAGCAAGCACAGGTCAGGCAAGGCAAAAAAAGAACAACGGGGAAGGTGGTCATGAGAAAGGCGATCAGGAAGGAGACCAAAATGGCCCCGGAGCAGAATGGAACAACCGGCTCGTCGACCTTGCCAAGACAAGCTCAGACTACACGCTGGTCAGTTAGGGTGTGGAGGAAGGGAACTGATGATGTCGCAGCTCTTATTGGTGAAGCTTATGATGACATTGAAGGGTCGGTGTAATTGTCTTGTACTCCGTATATGGTGTAGGGGACAGGCTGCGAGAGCTCGTCAGTTCTCGAACGAGGCGCGTGGAGGCGGTCCCGGGTCCCTGGGTGAAGCTCTGCGGTCCGGAGGAGCCCAAATTCAGAAGATCAGCAGTTGGGCAGAGACGACAGAGCTACTATGCTACTACTACTTGATGTCTGTTGTAACTGTACAGACGCCGGGCGAGGGGGATCTAGGTATGTATCCAAGGATTTCCCGGGGGGCTAGGTAGTAGGGCGAAAAGAAAAAAAAAAGAAACGACGTCGTCGAAGCTTCAGGAGACGGAGGAGGTTTTGGTGGATGTCAAACAGGGAAAACCGCGAGACCCAGCGTGAGTAGCAAAGTAACAAAGTGGGTAAAGAGGGTCATCAACGAAAGCTCAGGTTATTTCGGCGTCCAAGAGGCGATTTGCCCTGGACGGTTGGAAGCCCTGGAAGCTGGGTGAAGGGTACGTACATTTTACCATAGTACAAGAAAGTGGGTATATGTCCATTTTGAAAGTAGGCTTGTATGGATGTGTGGTATGTATTTTGGTTATGGGTTTATGGTGTATTCTGGGTACCCCTACGCCGTGGTACGTACCGGCGTACTATCGCAGTCGTAGTTTTTTTAATCCTTGCTCTTGGTGATGGACACACATATCACCAGGATGGTCGAAGCTAGAGCCTAGTTCCTGTACATAGTAGAGAGGGAACAAGGGTCTTGGGGTTGGACATGGGGGGACGGACGAGGGACGAAAGCAGGCGATCGATAAAGTACTGGTACGAAATAATTGCACATCTTGGCGGAGTGGATGGCCGAATATAGTAGACCGCAGCCAGAATGTACAATACATGCCTACATACATACACTGATACATACACAACAAGTCGTTATGTACATATCTTGTGTATGGATGTGTGTGTATGTATGGTGTATGTATGGTATATGTATGTATGCGCCCAGCAAGCAGTGTATGGCCTGGTACAATTGCACGCCGTTGGGTACGGTAACGAATTTGTCCAAGGTGATTGGACGTCGAGATGATGGTATTTTCTCCACCATGTTCCTTAGGGCCTAGGACCGAGGATATTATGACATCCAGATCCATACATACATATTGTATGTACGCCGCTGGGGAATGACAGCGGACTATTATGTACGTAACGTACGTGAATTGCGCATACCTACCCGAAGTTGGAAGCTATTTAGTCACAAGTCAGTTAGTTTAGTCAGTCTCTTACTAGTAAATAGTAGAGGGCGGTGAAGAAGACTGAAGAGACTTTGAAGCTTTGAAGAGTAAGAGAGTCAGAAAGAGAGAGCGACAAGAAGCGATAGCGAACTTGCGATAACTTCGTTTTTTTCGGGAGCCTGCCAAGTAAGCAATTTCAGTGGAAAGGGTTTTTCCTAGCAATCTTTTTTTTTTCCTTTCCTAAGCCGGCTCTAATTGACGAATGGCGATCGGTTTACAGGCTAGACAAAAGGAGGACTAGTAATTGCAAGTGTCGTAAAATTCGGAATTTAGCGACTGCTTGGTTAGCCACGCGCTGCACGAGTCGAAGCCGGGCGAGGGATAAGATCCATCCTCGATGCAGAATGGGTACCTAGGAATAGTATTATTCCCGACTCCAATAGCCCAATAACAGCCGCGAGTCAGCTCTGATGGGCTGGATTGGAGCTGGATGGGATTACCAGTTTGCGGCGTGAGAGAGATCGACGGAGAGTGAAGAGAGAAAGGATATGCGAAAATGATCGGAAGCAGGACCTGCAAGTCCTGCAACTGCCTGCAAATGCCTGCAAATGCCTGCAAGACCTGGGGCACACAGATGGAAGTCCCGTTTGTGTCACGATAAGTGTTACTACAGGTGCTACCTATCGCTGTGAGTGTTACTACTACGAACATTGAAGGAAACCGTGAACCGTCATATTACATCTAGTATGTAGGTACGACACGACGTATACATGCGCGATACATCATTTCGGACGGCGCTTAATGCTTGGTAACAAGTTCGACCCAAGTTACTAAACTCAATCAACTCTTTAAGTTCTTAGTTTTGTCTCTGCTGTTCCTTCCAATCTGTAATAGTATGTCTCTGAGAAGCCTGTCTTGCCTTACTTCGTAGCGTGGTCCAGATAAGTTAAGCGCCTGTGGGGCATGCTAAATGGGACCCGACCGACAACGGTCTCCGTCACCTTCGAGAGGTACCCGTCCCTCCAGCAATTAGTGGAAGTTACGAGTTTAGCAGTCACATACACATACGCTGTATATGCGCATAGCAGGTAGATAGGTACATCGAAGGCGGATGCGGATGCGGAAAAGAATAAGAAGCCAAACTCATTTAGGTCTTTCTGTGTTACACAGAATAGTAATACTTTACCAGATAGCCGTAGTACGTACGTGTACTAAAGAAGTCAAGAGGTGTTTGCGTTTATTTACATAGATAACCATTCACTAGATCTTACATTATTGGACCTTAACCTACATTTAACAAGCCATGAACCTGCTCTTAATAGAGATCCTTATATTAAACCATATGTCTCATATACGACATATGCTAGGTAAGTATCTATTATATGTACCTAGTATGCATTATATCTAATATGTATGGATGTATGTAAGTTTGTAAAAGAACTTTTTATTATAGAGATATAGAACTAATGCGTGTCTGATAGCTATAGCTTCTAATAGGTTAGTTTGCTTTTTCTTTGGTCTGGTCTGGTCAGTCAGGTGTGCTTTCAGCAGGGATATCCTATGCTTCCATGCCTCGCCAAAATGTCTAAGCACATCTCAAGTGCTCTTCTAAGGCTCTAAGGCGGGGCAAACTTTCAAATATTCACCACCTCCATCTCCGCCATCTCTTTGACAGCGAGGCGGATGGTGTCATGTTTTCTAACTAAAACCCTCCCTGGACAAGGAATACGGGAAAACGAGGCGCGACGATCCTTGACGGGAAATATACATACTGATCAGGGAAATTCGGGAATGAGCTTATCTTCGGACGGCAGTTTCGCGGCATCGATTCGACTAGAGACGTTGACGTCGAAAAAAAAAAAAAGGGCTAACCTTAGTTTCATACGCGGTCAGTTTTAACCGGGGCTTTGAACCCTTACTATTTTGAGAATTGCCTACTTTTATAACTATTCTTGCCTACTTGGCCTACCTTGCCTACCTAGGTAGCCATAGTACCTTACCTTAACCTTTGACAGCACCGCGTGCCCCGTTGCCCGCTGCCCACATGCGAACAAGATTTCCCCGTTCTCGAATCAAAGCCAAGGCACCAAGACCCCAAGGTCCAGACTCGGAGAGGTCGAGCAGGATCATTGCATTGCATTGCCCAATGACCTGGAAAGGCGGCTGATCAGTACCTGCAAGTACAGACATGCGTATCCTTGGTTTCCTTGGGTCTGGTACCTATGGTACCTAATGCTTGGGATGCGGGTATGCAATGTGTGAGCGGCACGTCTTTGCTCTGGTCTATGGAGGTATGGGGACAATGAGGAAGATGGGTACATATTCTCCTCAACCCTCAACCTTATTCGAGACCTTGAGTTGCATCGTTCGCTATCCTGTTTTGTTGTTGGTTGTTTAAAAAAGAAGACGGCCACCAAAAAGACCAACGGCACCGGCCGGCAAGGGTTAAACCAACTACAGAGTCTAAAGGCAGTTTAACGCACAGCCTTGATTGGATTCCTTGGGATTTTCTCGGCACGGGGCGTAGCTTAGTGAGGTGAGGGACATAGTTGATACGTACAAGATCACGCAAAACCGTTCCCTAAATAACACTTGCCCACCTAGAACGACTACATGTGGCTACCCGGCGATCTCGGGCTAATGTATGTAGGTGCTCTTAAGGGTACTGTCAGCGTCACACGGTAGGACTAGGGTGAGAGATGGTAATGTTCTGCTATTTTAGCTATTTTAGATATGTAATCTAAGTATCCAGCTGCCGCAATACTTGACATCATCCTCTTTTAGGTGGTTTTAGTTAAGGTTGACCTTACCTAGTTGTCTTGATTCCAGTGTATGTGCGTTCACCGCCAGAATTTCAGAATTAGCATATCGTGGGTCTAACGCAATCGCTTACTCAAGCTTGCGTTAATGCACTTAGGGAATTTGCGGTCTACGACACCAACATCGCAAAACGCACCTTTTCCACTTACAGTTCCTATAGCAGCGGCGACAATTTCCGAATGGGTGAGGAGTAAGGATGTGATCCCTAAATATTTGTGAACTTCCTCGCGCAACTGGGGATGGGGGCTTAGTGAGATGATAGGTAGTTAAATTCGGTCATCAATGTTGAAGTTACTGATAGGAGCGAGAACCCCTCCCGCTCCATCCCGCACTGGCCAATCCTAACAAGTGACGATTCTGATACCACGCCGCAGTCGTACGCATGGGCGCTTCTCGCATACGCTGTACGTGAATTTCAGACCCCAACCTAACCCATCTTAACCCATCTCTTAAAAGTCGGATGAGAAACGGTGTAGGCGAGCTAGATGGCTGGATGGGCTGGCTGACAGGTGGTTAGGAGGAGGAGCAGGAGGAGCTAGCTATACAGAGATCGTTGTCATGGAGCACGGTCGTCATGCGGGTAGAATTGATGTGACATGCATGCATCCATGGTCATGCCGTGAGTACACACATGCTGGAACGGCATTAAAAGAGCCGTATTAGTTGACTTGGTTGACATGAGCATGGATATAATCATTTTCAAGATATGTCCATAAACATACCTAGATATTCCGGTTACCTACCTGGATGCAGATGTGCTGTAACGGATATTCTTATGGTGCCATTGGCGTGCAGTTCGGTTTTGGGTTAATATTGTTATATACGGCTCTCTTCTTAGTGGTGATCGGGGTTTTAAGGGATTAAAATTGGCAAGGATGTTAACAACTTTACGCGGCCTTCTTCATCTGGGAATCCCCCATCTCCGTCATCGAGGGAATGTCCTCAGGGTTTTGGGCAAGTACATATACATGATATAATACGTACATGGTGGTCATCGGTCCGCCGTGCATCAGCGATCTCCATGGCTGTCCCGTTCTAGCAAGTCCGCTGAACGATTTGCTCATAACGCTTTGTGCTACACCGGTTCGTGGTCAGATAAATACCATAATACTTAATATTGCGGCATAATATTTCGAATATATGTTGTGGAGCGCAGGGTATTACTACATATAAAGGATCTCATATGCCAAGGTATTATGTTAAGCAATTCACCGCATTCAGTTGGTCGGAGTTAAGACGGCTTCTCGCGCCAAGAGGAATGAATTTATATCCTCAAGTTAGAATGGAGAAAGATCAAAACATAAAACATGTGCCTCTATGTGTGTGTATGTACATGAGGTGCTGATGTTGAGTTTCATAATTCCAGAGCACTGCATACCGGTAGGTAGTGCTAACCTCGAGATGTGACATTTCCATCCGAATCTTGGGCCAACTGGGCGAAACAACCCCAAAGAGGGAAGAGACTTACCGAGCCAAAAGTCGAAAATCGGAGGTTTCGGCCCATGGACCCGCAAAAAGGATTTCGATTGGCAATTCTAGTCACCGTCTATTCGTTTATTCCGTACATCTTATTTCTTCGGTAAGAGGCATGAGGCATGATACATATTAACAACATGTAACAATTCGCGACTTTAACTCCATGTGTCGTAAAATTCGGTATCTGGTAACGGCACTACGGCATTCCACTAATCGCAAAACTCGTAAATATTAGGTCTTATTTACGAAGGCGACGAGCAAGACAAGGATCTTGTTGTCGTAGTGTTACGAACAAATAACGGCTTCGATAAGAGCCGTGTTTGATATTGGGTCAATATTGTCTCTGCCGGGTTACTGAATAGTGGCTTAGGTGTTTCCTAACTTAAATCCTGAATCAGTAACAGTTGTTACGTGACATCGCCTATCGTCAGCCTTGCGTTACTACAGAAGTAAACAATAGTACCGAGATGTCGGAAACCCATGACCAGCATTTGCCAGGTAGCCTCGTCCTGACGTTCTAGTTTCATTATTGAAGCAAGGCTGTCATGCCACCTTCTTCGCCTCTTGACCCAAACTCGGCATCTCGATCGAGAAACCTGGTCACTATATAATCGGTCTTGGCTGTTTCGAGGCTGGTGTAGTACAAATGTACTGCGCTGCCGTCTTCGGGGCCAAGGCATAACAAGATATCAAGGACTCTTTAGCGTTGCGGCCGGGTGATTTCGAACGCTGGCGAACAGGTGCTATAAGACGACATATAATAGGCATATAATAGGCACTTGGGCTATTCACATCCCCATTATAGGCAAGGAAGATGTCTAGCATATCGATGGTGTATCACGTATCCGTACCGTGTTTGTGGAACAGTAGCTCATCATGCCCCGCAATTTACATTTACCCCTGATCTGTTTTTGTTCGAGATTTATGGATTGATGGCGTTCTGAAGTCCATATCCCATACTTGCTAGCGACTAGTCGCAAAGCCCATGACCTCTTCGAAGCTGCCGGATTCGGCGACATGCAGAGATTTTAATGTCCCGTCATTACAGACATGACAGTAGCTCCCGGTCCCTGCCGTGCGGCAACTATCAGCGTACATATGTACTCTGTATGGAGAGCCGTAAACCGAGAACCGAGAGAGTGAGAATGTACCTAATTTTTGATTATGTATTTTATTTTAGGACCATGTGTTAGTACCTACGTCAATACTTACAGCCACCATGTGCGCTGTAAAAAGGAAGTATTTGGCCAAGTACCTAGTGTCCTCATGTAAACAAATACTTCCATACGTATAGCTACAAGTAGATAGTTACGTAGCTGAAGCTCTTAGTGCTAAAGTCTAGAATCTTTCTGGCCTAGGCGCGGGTATAACAAGCCAGTGCTAAGCGTGGCAGCGTGGGAACGATTGCGGGTTCAACCAATTTGCTATAAAGCCACGTGCGCCAGAGTCAGACCACTTCAATAGCTTCCTGTCGTAAGCAATATTTATTCCGCTTCGGATTTTTTATGCTTGAAAAATTGGCGGGACCCCGATGACTTCTGGAAGAGCTGAACAGTCACGAAAGCCTCCATCGCTACACTAGTCTTATTCTCCTATATAGTAACAGAATAGTCCTTCTCGGTTAAGCACGGTCGAGCCGCACTGACGTACAGTCCTGCAGGAGGCGGGTTCATACGGAGTCTTGAACCCGCCCGCACCCCAAAGCCCCGGTCAGGTTCGAAATATGGAACCCTGCGACAACTCTTAAATACTTACGCAAATCCTTCTAAATATAATCAACCTTAATCTTCAGTCCTAAGACATGGTAAATGCGTAGGTACCTACCTATGTAAATGCTCTGCTATGCACGAACCTATTGCTCACGTCAACCGAGCAAGAACCGATATCTGCGCCAATTAAGGGTTAAACGAGACCTACGTCGTCTGGTCGTTCCCAGATTTATTCACCTCCTGGAATCTAGAATTTGCAAATCTGAAAATCCTTAGGGATGCGCCTTTGTTGAGCGACCTTACGCATTACCCAGTATGGCAGTGAGTCCGCAGTAAGCGAGCGGACGGACATTCGACATTCAGCTCTCCCTTCTAGTGGCGCCCAATGGGGTTTACGATTGAGTCCCAGAGTCACGGACATGGAGAGATCAAGCTTCTCAGTGGTTTCAAACTTCGAGCTGCGCCGCCGCATACAACCTGGTTTTGTGGACGAACTATCTCGATGATCTCGTTATAGTCGCAGAGGAAGAACATAGCCTGATTCGCTTCGATCCCTTCAGTGGCTCAGACGTATTTACCGCCGGGATGGAGTATTTTTTCAGACGAGACATTGAAACCCTTCAAGCGGACATTGAGGACTAGCTTCGCAAATCTTTGGACATGCTGCTATCGCGTACCTTGCGTAATTCATACAGGTACTTACCTAGCTACCTAGCTAGTAGCTAGCTAGCTACTAGGTAGGTAACCACGTTACCACGCACCCATCTAGTTCTACCGGATTTTCAATCGTTGCGGCTCAAAAGACTACAGTACTTAGCAAGAACTGATTTACTCTCACACCTCCTATCCTTGCAGGGCCAATCACTCGTGATGCGTAACCCCATGGGGTTCTGTGGCCATGAGTTAAGTTTACGGATGTGTACAACCCATTTACGGTGCAATGCATTGAGGTGCATCGGCAATTCGACGACGCCAATTAGGTAAATGTAAAGACGAATCCTTCCAATGGAAGGCCAATGGAAAAACTTAGCTATGTAGCATAACCTACGAATCTCGCATTCGATCCCGCGAGAGCGCGAAAGTATGCATCCCTTAACGGTCAGATATTCGCATAAAGTCAGGTCATTATTATGCAATCTCGCAGGGCCAAATCTCCGTCCAAGGGGACTCCAATCAAGGAATTTCAACTCATAGTAGAGAACCGAAACAACGGTGTCGATACACTCGAGCTTCACTAGCCTTATTTCGCCCGATCTACCTTAGCTTCTCGAAAACATGTGATTCTAGCCGCATTCTTCAAGCTTCTAGTTGGGATCTCTTGGACCTCTTGTATCAAAAAGAACTAGAGTTGTGGGGGCTGACATGATCTGCCCCCACAAGGTCATCGCCGAAGGATGGTATTTAACTAAGTAGAGGAAAAGAATTTCAATATTGGGCATCTATTTGCGTAGCGCAATATCACCTTTCATACGAGCCCAGATATAGCTATGTTTAGGGTTCTACAAGCAAAGTTTTCTTGGTTTGAGGACGTCGTATAGCTCTTACGGCTATGCCTTTCGGTATTTCGGACGAAAGGAAACGCAAGGGAGAGATCTAGCTGCAAGGCTACTTGGTCCCTGAACCAGTCGTGAGCTTTAAGGGCAAGGCTGATATGTATCATATATCCACGTATTTTGAATCATTGTGACGTGAGTTAGTAAACCCCTAGCATCTCTTTAGATACCTGTAGATAAGGTATTCATGGTATTCATATGGAGAATATCGCGATTGTACATGTACATGCATCGGATGGAAACACTAGACTCAACTACGTAGAATAGTAGCGACCTTAGCATGAATCGGGAAAAGATATGCCGACGCTTCGATGTAGCTCGGTGGATCAATATGCCTACGATGTCTTGGATCTTTCTCGTGAGCGATGTACAGAAGTATTGTACATAACATGCCTCACAGACACACCCATCACGATGACATCGTTGACCTTAATTTGACCTAGTAGGAACCATACCTGGATGGGATGTAAGCCCGAGACAAAAAGGTCCCTTGAAATGCTTTGATTACCGTACGGCACATGATTTTGTGTCGATCACGTCTAGACCTTTCGGACCCTTGCTAGAATGTTACGTACACTCACCTGTCAAAAGGGAACCCCATTTTTATCTTCGTGTATTATGTGTCAAGGGTTTCTCTCTATTGTCAAGTATACTACCTATTATCAAGGCAGGATAGAGCTACTGCAAGGCACGTAACTGCAGATAGTCATGTAGTTAAAACAAACTCATTTAACATTATCAAGTCTAAGAAGGTTACCATTACAAACCAAGTAATTATATACGACGTACATACATTTCTTTCTAGTGTATGATATCTCTATGGCCATTGGGCATCAATATTATCAGCTTGGCAAATGATCTGCGACGCTACCGAGGTAGCGGCCCACCGTGGGCTATAATGGCTATAATAGGATCGTTGCGGTTATTAACTGACAGGGTCCATTTTTAAAAAATCTATCCCCCCCATCCCCTTACCCTTCTTCGACCCAAGCAGCCAAGGTATGGCACAATTCACCTACATGTTTTGTATCACGTGATCGTTGGCGATACCAAGTCAAGAGCTTCACCGTAGTCCATGTGCGTCAAGGATCCCCGCCTTTTTCCAAATCCACCAAGGTGAGAAATCTGCTACCTTAAGGACGGGCTCGTGGCCGATCTTTGATTGGCTATCTTCAGCGGCGGGAAGTCCGTCGCACTGGAGATGTCATGGGTCTGTTTTGTTCGAGCCCCTCTAAGACCAAGACGTTGGGACGACGGCGTAAGGCATTAATGTTGAAACTTCGCGCAATCCGATCATGAATGTCCAATCTACTGTAGTAGCATCTGCGTTACTTGTCTTGGAAGCGGCATGATCTACGAAAATCTCTTATCACACTATTAGAATTTTTCGAATCTCAAAATCTAGTCCTAACACATGATCCCTTTTTTTTCTCCGAAGAAATTGCCATGCAAGGGCGTATACGGATGACGGGCGACGGGGCAGATCTTCGAAAAAGATCAGTAAGCTGACGAAGTACGAGATGATTTCGCATCCGCAACGATAGTTCGCAAAAGAACTGCCGGCCTCCTACATTAGAAGAAACGCACTAGAAGCAACTGTCTCAGACATGCTTTGTGCACTCTTCATCTGCCACGCTGAGATAAGACAATTGACAAATAAACTACGCCTCTACCCACGAGGCGCGGCGTCGCGGTGGATATGCTCAGTCAGCCCAGCCTCGTGCGAGTTTCCAACTCCCTTGCCAAGATTAGAGCTCTTTCTAACATGGCTCATCATGCCCATCATAACCATTCACAGTCAACCGTAACATTGGGTCGGTAATTCCCACGATGTTTCCAGATATGGCATTCTCTTCGCTCTGTTACTTGCGCGCGTGCGTACCGATGTGATGTACAGTCAGACTTCATCGCTATGACTGTTCCCCTGGAAATTCGATCTGATACGGCATTACGTATACTTTAATGAAGTTAATGGCTGTAGGATCTCACCGGTTGAAAAATAACCCAGCTTTTTTTCCTGTTGGAAAGTCGCATTTATTTCATTCAGCTTGGTACCGAAATCTGTCAAAAGTCTTGGCTCTCCAGTGTGTCCAGTCCAACGTTACAGTCCATCATCTAGTTGCCTACAACGCATTATAGAAGACACAGTTATGGCCCCCTCTGAAATAGTAAACGCGGCTAGAACAAACCCAACGTTTCACTCTCGCATCTTAACTTCCGTATCGAGTTATTCTGGCAAAACACTGCAATGTAATGCGGTCCGTAGACTCGCGCTTCCTACAACGTCAAATTGTGATATATCATTCCCAATAACCAGGTACATTACACCGTGATACCCTCAAACTCCCGTTCGTCCAGCGTCTCAGTCCAGCTGATAAGATTACGAGCAGTAGTAGTAATTCCATTGCCGTTCATCTCTGCCGGCTGTTGCTATGACCGTCAGCAGCATAGTGTTTGTATGCATCTATCATACGAGAGAAATTGTTTTCCGTTTCTTCCCGTACGAAATGCCTTCACCGGGCGCCATATCACCCTATTAATATAGGACAAGTAATATTGTGTTATGTGGTAGGGTCATTTATTTTCTATTATTCAATGGTACCCAATTCTCCTTTCGCGATCTGAACAATCCCACTTTACCCCACGATACGCTCACACATCAATCGTTCATACGCTCGCTCATCCCGTCATCCCAAGTCTTACAAGCTTATCTCACTGATACCTCTCATCCATGGAAAATAAGAATGTGACCGTTCCCTCCCAACACCTGTTATTTTGCGAGTTTTCGCTTACCAAGCTGTGAAATAGGTCAGAACAGGTAAATGCTTACGCCTACCTCGCTCCTGATTGCCCTGATTCGAATATTATCACATTGACGCCTCTTCCTCATACGGCAACCCGTTTACTGGCTGACCTCCTTTATTTTCCGCCCTTCGAGACCTCGACTATCTAAGCCGAAAGCCTCTTGCGGATGTATCCGCCATCTGTACGATATTTGAGGTACGCGTGCGCAGTGCGCAGAGACCGCGAAGGGGTCGCGCATTAGGGCTGAGGTCATGTGTGTCCGATATGAAACGCCTCCACGATTTGGATCGGCCATCCAATATCGATCTTGCAGATAATTATCACCTTCTCCTTCGCGCGCGTGTGCAGTACCGTACATAATACTAGGCCTGCTAAATTCCCTGTAGCTGCGAAAAAAGAAAAAGAGAAAAAAAAAATTGCCGCCCTTACATGCCGGCGTCGGATCTGACATACCGGCCCTTGCTTCTCAGCATTTCATTTATGCTTAGCCGTCAGCGTGGGCGCCCGATGAGAGAAAAAAAAATCAAAGTCGCAGAATCCTTTCGCGCATAGCCACCACCATCATACATACATATTTGCCCTACCCACGGCACCTTTCGGAAGATACGGAACCAGCTCGCTGGGTAGAGGCGCGAGCGCTGATTGCGTCGGTACCAACCGACTTCAGCTAGATTGTCGGTCCCGGGTATCTCCTCGGAGATGTCAAGTTACCCAACGCAGTGTTTGCTATCCCAGATTTAGGATGAAGATAAGTATATATCAGGTTTCACCCTTTACCCAAATCCATATCGTCGGGAATCCTTCCCTTGTCGTTCTGAAGAAAGAACAAAAAACCTAGCATCCCTATCCCTATCTCAATGCCAACCCCAATCACCCCCAATCCCGCACGCAGGAAGATTCGAGGCCCTCGTAGGAATACTTTTAGTAGCTAGCCCGGAACCAGTAAAGCCGCCCCCCTCCATATTCGTTTACCATGCACGTATGTAGTTAGGTAACCTTCAACCCCATCCCTTGCTAGGGTTAGATAGGACGCAAATACGACATGACTGGAAAAGGCAAAATTAAGCTGGTGGGATGCTGAATCGCTGATTAACTAGTACAACATGATTACATACATAGTGCTAGGTAAAGTGGTAGGTATGCCACCAAGACTTGCGAATAGAGGATGGGGACCTGCAAGTTACATGATACATAATAGTCTATTGGATGCCAGCTGCATCTCAGAAGCCTCAGAAAATCAGTCCGTCCATTTTTTCCTCGTTTCCTTCAACCTGGTCCTTGGCTCCATCATCGTACATGTCGAGCGCATGCAAAGCCCAGAAGCGAGGGGTCGTGGATGGGGCATTCCTGTCGCATGTCGCAGGTCGCAGGAAAAGAAGCGAACAATAAGAACATTAAAAAAAACATAACAATTTTGCGGTGTGTCAACATTCTCTCCCTACCAATACAAACTAACCTACCAGGTAAACCAAGCTTTTTCTACTCCGCTCCTTTCTTCATCTGTCATAACTTCGTAATAGGATTGTGGCATGATTTGGTCGATTCCAATCCCAGGGTTCGTCGAGATTTGAAGACCCGCCCGAGCCCGCATTCCCAAGTGGGAGGGAAGGATGAGACGTAGAGAAAAAGTTCGGAGATAGGGTCGTGCTAAAGCAAGCCAAAACGACCCAGTCCCGTCCCTCTCTGCGCGCGCAGCAGCCCGTCCTTCGTCCGAGCGACACCCAACCGCCTGCAGCATCAGAAAAGAAGAACTGCTTGCTTGCTTGCCTTTGGGGTGTGGGAACAAAAAACGCCCTCACAGAGAAGAGCGAGCGAGCGAGAGCGAAGAGAGAGAGATCTGCAATTTGCCTTACAAGCTAATTCGGAGAGCGCGGGTCTCTTTTACTCTACAAAATATGACCTATCTCTTTTTCTCCTACCTACCTTACCTTTGCTTTTTGCTCTTTTCGTACGCGTTCGCTATGCGATCCACTCACAGTACGAGAAACTTCGTTTTGACCCAACGGATGGCTTTAGACGGGCGAAAGGGCGGCAGTGGGCGGTATGGCCGACCTATGTACAAGCCTGCATTCGCGGCCGCAGGAAGGGTCGTCTCTGCCTTTTTTCTTCTTTCTCTTTTGTCCTTTTTCCTTTCCTTGGTTTACGCGAGACTGGAGAAAGAGAGGACCACAGCGAGAGGGCGCGCAGACGCAGAGACGCAGACGCGAGATGCAAGTCGCAGAACGCAAATGCAGATGCAAACGCAAAGGCACCGGTAACATGGAAGCGCGTGACTACACTACGTAAACTAAACGAAAAATACGTAGGTTACAGACCAATGGTCCATCCGGCAGGCAAGAAAAAAAGTTTGCATAGTTTGCTATGGTATGCGTTACGTACTTGGAAGCTGTCGGTAGTCCTGAAATTCTTCAATAGTTGCGACAGCCTTGCCAATCTCGCGTCAGTTTCGAAAGCGGCAATGAAGATCGTCCCAAAGATCTAGCTTAGAAGACCTACCTACCAGGTAGGCACTGTGCCTACTATGCAGCTAAGCACGCCCCCAAAAAGCCCCTGAACCTTTTCTGCATCAAGCGGTACTTTGGGCGGTGGCTTAGCTGACTTTGACTACCGGCTGAACGCATCCTGCCTGTAAAAGAGTACCTAGGTATAAACTAGTACGCCCGGGATCCATCAATCCATGTGGGATACGCGAAGTCAAAAGTCCGGTAGGACGTCGTCGTCGCATTAGCCTCATGTTATCAAAATTATGGAGGCTATCATTATCAGATTCTTACTGGCGCCTAAACCTTCCCTTCACGGGCAAAGCGATCAGACAAAGAAAGCTCCTATCACGTCTTTCGTTTTCGTTTTACAATCCCCCGGGGTTTCCTGTTTGCCTGACCGTCTGCGCCTCGGGCCGGCGGTTGTAACTCTGGTCGCTTTTCAGCTTATTACGCCGCGTTAAGATTACGACTCTGCGACTCGGACCCAGCATCAACAAACAACCACTTACTCCCCCCCAGTTCATCGGTCATCGTCGCCTCGCGAATCCACAAACTTGCAGCGCTATTCCCCTGGCGCCCCGTCCGCTTCCACTTCCACACCCTCTGTAAATACCAGATCGCCCATTTCCCCAAGGATCTCGCGACCCGCCTCCTCGACCAGGATGCCGAGGGCCAGGAGGGCGGTTTCGTCCATGCTACGCTCGTCGATGTTACGGGCGGCAGGCTCGCTTCGAGATCCCTGGGGCGTGGCGAGGGCGGCGTAGAAGTGACTTGCGTAGCTGTGAAGTGCCTTGAGCATGTCGCTATCGGGTAGCACGCCTCTGCCCCCATCCTGCAAGGCCTCGTGGGCATGGTAGATGTCCTTTTCGGCGTAGCGGACGGGCGCGCGGATCCGACGGAAGAGAACTTCCTCTGGTGCGAGCGTAGAGTCCCGAATGTGATCCCGTGGCGTCCGGACGTGGTGAGTTTGTACCTCGGATCCGGACCCATCGTCCAAAGGGAGATTGCTAGTGACCCGAGCTGTTGATTAGATTGATAAGCATTTCACCAAGTTATCAATGTGACTGGAATAGCTAACCTGCTACGGCATCGTAGACGTTAGCATCTCTCTTTCTACGCTTCCGTCTCCCGCCGTCCAGAAGATCTCCTTCAGTTCCGGTCTCAGTAGCTTGATCCGTCTCTTCTGGGGGGTATATGAAACGTTTTTCTTTGATATTTTGAGACGTCATAGTCAGGTACAAGGTACCTTCGTAGGTAAGCAACTATTAAATTGTGGAATTTGACTAAGTGCTTTGTTTGGTGAAGCTGGAATTCCCTTCAGCCTTTGGACAGTGTAATTCCGGGTATCGCATTCTCATCAATTTTCATCTTTCATTTACTCAAATGTCGACTATACTGGGGTATCGCATTCCTGGTGCTTACAGACTCAGAGGAGAAGTCTTGCATCTAGATATCCATATGAATATCTCATTTAATGTCAATAGTTGATGAGGTTAAAAATCTAAAAATCCAAGATGCGCCGATTGATATTGAATGAATGTATTTTGTACCTCGGGATTTAAGTTTTGGTGGGGTCTCCATAGTGCGACGTACCTGAAGAACTACGTAATACTTCCGTCAAATCTCCCCACCAGATTCGGAATTGGGAACTTGGAACCTGAGCATTTCAATGCGGCTCTTGAACTCAATACAACGACATTCTCTCCTTCTCAACTTCATCTAATATATTATTACCTTAGTTTGTTGTTTGTCATTCATTACTGCTTGAATTCGAGTAGAACAGGCCAACACCGGCCTCTCATTCTAATGAATGAATCAATTGCTGTTTGAGCGGTCTTGCGGCAATCTTGGCCCCAATGTCTTCGCTAGGCTACAGACTACGAAGTTGCTGAACTCGTTCCGGCCTGCGCCTGAGTTCCGCTTCGATGGCGGCGAGAAAGGTATAGCTGTCCGAAATGACGAAAGAGGCGCCATAGCTCCGGATCCAACTTCTACTCTATGGGCCCATCAGGCCGGTGTAAATGCCTTGGCCCTTGAGCGCTTTGACAGTAGAATGTAAGCAAGCGTCAGCCGAAATATATCGCAGAATGTCTTGCAAAATATTTCCAATGTTCTTTAAGACGTGATATTGTTCATCCAAGCTAACAGCTTCAGCCTCGTATCGGGTGGATTGGATGCCTCAATCAAGCTGTGGGACCTAGAACAATGTGGCAATCCATCCAAGGCGCATACCTACACTCCCGCCGCCAAAATCCCACGTTCTGAGCAAACCCACAAGTTTGGAATTACGCACCTCTCCTTCTACCCCTTCGATTCGGCCGCCTTCCTGTCAACATCGTACGATCAGACTTTAAAAGTCTGGTCGACGGAAACAGCTAGCTTGTCAGCCTCATTTAATCTTGGATACAAAGCCTATACCCACGCAATATCCCCTATCGCCTCGCACTTACTAGTCGCTTGTGGGACACAGCACCCTGCTGTGCGCTTAGTGGATCTACGTACTGGTTCTAATGTGCAGTCGCTAGCCGGCAATTCAGGTGCTATACTGGCCACGTCATGGTCTCCGCGACACGAACATGTCCTCGCTACGGGTAGTGTAAACGGGGCTGTCAAGATCTGGGATGTCCGACAGGCTGGTGGGGTTATTGGAATGTTAGATCAAGAAGACAGTCTAGGCTTGTATTATAATGGCCTTCTAGACGCCAGTGGCAAAGTTAGGGTTCGGGCCTCGGCAAAGGCCCATGCGGCCCCTGTGAATGGCCTGACTTGGACGGACGACGGAGAATACATTATTTCAGCAGGTCACGACCGACGTATTCGAGTTTGGGATGCTGCGACGGGTAGGAATACACTCGCAAGTTTCGGTCCCAGTATCAGGAATAGCCAATTGGCGGGCGTCACTATGTTCACGTCGCCAGTTGGCCTGACCCATCCTGGTAAAGAGTTACTTTTCTGGCCTAATGAGACGGAGGTACTCATTTTGGACTTGCACGATGGCCACGTGGTCTCGAAGCTGAGAGGAACCGGACCTGCCATGGCTGGCGTCCAGTCCACAGGTGGTGCTCAGCGGACTATCAAGAATCGGATTTCTAGCATAGTGTGGAGAGGGGCTGGGGGTGGAGGTGGCTCAAGCGGTGTTGTGATGGGAGGTAGTAACATGGCAGGCGCTATCTACACAGCGCACCTCGACGGCCAGATCAGGACATGGACGCCTCGCCTAGAGGGAGATGACGAAGAGGATGAGGACGATTCATTAGATGCCGCTAGCGAGAGTAAGGCTAAAAAGCGGAAAGCACTCGATGACATCTTTAAGGGTCTAGTGGGGAGGAAGATCACCTTCACTTAGAACCAACACTGGACGAGAAAAGGAGAATGGATCGCGTCATATTGCCTATATTCCTGGTACTCGGCAATTTTCTGCGATAATACCCAAGGGACACATAATGTCAGGGAAGGTCCAAGAAGGCTGATTCGCTTGGAATTCGAAATAAGTTCCTCGTTGCCTCATTGATGGCAACTTGGCTTGCAGATGGAATGGACCCTCGCCCCCTAAGGACTTATGTCGGCTTTGTTATCGGCTCTATATCGAAAGCCTAATATGAACTCACCGCTGCTCCTGCGGATCTTCTGTCCTCTAACCCCTCCACGTTGGTCAGCACGCTCACGGGTTCGAATCCCCACATGGATAGCGGGCCTAAGTCCAGTCCGTTCAGCGTCCTGTGTGTAGGCATATACCGCGAGATGGTTTGGGAAGAGGGTTGAGTATCTGGGGTTCGGGATCGTCTCAGTAGAGTGTCGTATCGCTGATCTACCCCATGGAAAGTGGAATATCCTCATTGACCTGTGTAAGTAAGGATAATGCATGTGTAAGAGCGGCGAATATACGTCCAATCTACAAGCTAGCTATTGGTTGATGCTTTGCTGCTGTTTGTTGTCGAGATACGGATCACCTTTCTTGTATCCCCTAGCAACGGTCTAGTTCGGTTTAGGCTAGGCTCAGAACTAGACAAGTCTATACCTAATCTTGAACTAAGGAAACTTCAACAGATTAGACGTATTGATGTATTGATATGTAATTCATGTGTAAGCTTTGAAACTTTGGATATTGTCCGCTGAGAAGGTAAATTTTATTCTTTTTAACAATTGTGAGTAGAATACTCGGAGTATTGTATAAATTATAGTAATATCATTAACGTACTTCCTTGGAATCTCGTAACACTAAAATTTCTGGGAAGATTATAAATCATATCACTTCTAAGGTAGTCCATTAAGTTCTTCACTGCAGATTAACCTGAAAAGTTTCCCATAGCAAGTACACTTTTAGTTTTATATAGGGTGTAATTAGTTACACCAAACGGAGCCCAGATTTAGATCTGATTTTAGAGAAAAAGAGGTTAGGAATACTAATTTATACCCCTTACGCAGTTTCTAGTGGAAGTTATCACTTTTCACACAACGCTTTTTCTACGTTGTATGAGTATGTATTCAATAAAATTGCTAACATGTCAGATGTACTGTAGAAAGTTTGGTCTTTAAGTCAGTTAGATGGTTCTCGAGAATTATTAAACATTCGGCACATAAGGCAAGTTAAGTTGTCTAATATAATGAAGAATTCAACTCTTGAGTCAACTTCCTAGCAATATGAACTATGACAGGAATGAGGCTTCAACAGTTCAAGGTATCTGTGCAGAATATTGAGATATCTACAAAATATGTTGATTACCTTAGGTACTAGGTAGGTATATCAAATGTTTTCTCATTGTTGTAAGATGTAACTGTTGGTTCAATCATAGATCAGCCCTCTCCTGAGGGGGAAATACCCTCAGCTTTTCCATAACTCACGCTGCTTGACTATAATTTTATCTATTTATTTTTATTTATTTTCAATTTTAGGTATCCCACGTTCTTACTTCCTGCCAGGCCAGCTTGGAGATACACGTTCATTGCTATTTTCCCATCAATCAAAGCCAGGATTGATTTGTGAGCCGTCCGCTCACCACCTCGACCTGGAGGAGTTCAAGGATGCCTTTCTTACTTCGGAATACTCCCGCTTGGCGCAACGAGGCAGAATTCTCTTATATCTACACTCTTGGCGAGCTTACAATCCTGGTCAACAATCAAACAAATACTATGTATGGCGCAATTTATGGGGAAGAACGGCAAGTCAGTTTGAACGGTAGAATTTGACGCCAGCCACTCTTCGAACCTGTCAGTGACTAAAGAGGTAGTTGCCGCCGTCATCATGTCCGCTTCCATCCAACTTCAAAATGGGGGTTTGGCAATTAGCGTTGTATACATGCAGGTAACAAGGTTAATCTAACCCCTAGTTTCTCGAAACAATGGAACCCCTTTACAGCATGCTTTAATTACGTACCTGCCTACCTGGTGGATATCTGGGGTGCAACAGGGGGAACAGGGGGGATTTTCAGCCTCGCTCTCTCTAAACTCAAGGAATATGACCTTCTAGTTCACGAGGACATATCATAGCGTTGAATGCATGTACATAAGCACAACTTACATTAGCTATTTACCTAGCTTCTTTAGCTCATGATATTGGATTTAGCGCATTCTATGTTCGTCGCGGTAGTCGCGGCCGTTTTTACTACTTCGCGTTTGGAATACTGAAGTCTAGCTGTGTAGGTACTTATTATCCTTACTAGTAAATGTTCGAGGAACAAAGTGGATGGAATACTTACCTATGTACAGGTACTTGGCAATATTCAACTATACTAACTACGTATACTAAGCCTTGTCGACCTAGAAGATTTCCCCGAGAACAACACGGGATGACGTACATATCTTTCGATTTTCTAAAATATCTATTGCGATCCACCGGCGTAAGTCTTCTTACAAAAAGTAAGGCTGTAGTTTCATAGGGTTTGTATGACTTGACAGTTCCTGGATCCTCTGCCGGAGGTTTAAGACCGGCATAGGAAATGTTCTTGGCGTCTGAAGTATGCATCAGGAGCTGATGTTGAAATTAGATTAGCTTCGGATATATGTCCACTTGGTAGGTATCTTTCAAATCCCATTAGGAAGGAAAACATTGGAAATACAACATGTATTCATCAGCTAAGGGGCCGTAAGCGAAAACCTAGTAGAAATAGCTTCAATATTTGCAAGTACTTGCTTACCTGGATAGGTAACCAGGTATCTTCGTGACAGCCCTACCACTAACTCGGGGAAGTTGTAGCCGCAAAATATACCGAGCGAAATGGCCTGTCAAGCTCAACACTTAATGGAAAAACCCGGCCCTGACTTAACTACATGTGTATGGTTATGTTACATAGCTAATGTATGTGAATACCGTATGCTATGTGGGATGTAAATAGTGAATTTCCCTAGAGCATGTGATGATAATACCCCTGTTCATAGGCGTAGGTCTCGAAGTAATGAAGGCAGGAAGTCATATAGGTAAACATATAAAGAGGGTTCGCTATAGAGTTATGTCAAAATTATCGAAGTAATAGTCATCCAGCTCGGTCGCAGAAAGCCCGGTGATTGGTGAGGATGAGTAGACTTTCTCCATCATCATCGATATAGTTTACCAGCCCCTGAACGTAATTGCTTAAGTGTCCAGTTAAGACAGGATTCATTCTGATATGAATCTCGATTTCGGTCACACGTGTCCCCCATACCTATTCGGGTTTTGGTCCTGATGGTGATAGACGCTATAGTTACTAGTCTCGCGTCAACTGCTTGGCGAACGGTACACTAAGGAGAACCCATGTTAGCCCAAGTTAGTCGTCAATAATTTCAATGCCGATTGGCCGACATCTTTAGTGTCAACGCGTCTGCACCATGTGAATCATAGTGCATTGGCATATGTACAGGTCTGCTCGTCAAAACGTCCGGCGCCTACTAACCTTAGGGCATTCGGGGAATTCAAGGGGGGTCAGGGGTACTGTGGCCATTTCCGGTAATATGCATATACAGTACTATCATTCGCTCGTTCTCTTCTTTTCACGATGTATGTCTCCCGATTTGTGACGCTAGTGTATGGCTACTTACTAGTAACGGGTAGTAAAGCGAGGCGATCAAAAGGCCATCTCATATAATAGGCTCTACGCGCATCTTCCAAATCACCCTCCTTTTATATAAACACAAAGTCGTACGATTTCCGCCTCGTCCATGTAGTCGGCGACTTAGGTACGGGAATGCATACGGAACTAATCTTGATGCTACCTACAATTAGCATTTACGCGCTTCTCGACTCTTGAGTCCAGTTCGAAAGGATTTCTTACGTGTTGTCCTGAATGGTCTGATGAATCCCAAAACCTTTGGATAGTCGTGGGGTTACACAGATAGCCCCTCAAAAAGGGGCAAGAAGCAAGTAGGAGAAGTATCTGGCAAACTTATTGCTATAGGCAGCAATTATAGGCTTACTGTGGTCGTATGCTTCATATAAAAATGGATTCGCAGCAGACTTCATGTTAAACCCCGCGAAGACAAGTAGATAAATATGTACATGTATTGGTATCGTAAGTGGTGAGAGTATGAACATGATAGGTATCCCTAAAGTAAACCAAGTAATAAATCCAGAAAGAAACCTTTTTTGTGTACATGTTTCCCTCGGAGTCCATATGCCTTGACAATATTTGAACAGAAAATTTCGTAGTCCCATACACATCATCTCATACATATCGTGACACTAAAAAAGAAAACAAGATATATCATGTCGAAACATGACAAGATCTCACCGTAACTTCATTCGAACATATGAATTACAACATGATTTCGTTAGTCATCCCAATAATATCGTTTCTTCCTGGCCGTCATTACTTGAACAATTTCTTGAAGGCGGCGCGAATTTTTCCTGGAGGAGCCTGTTTGGCAGCCTCAGCCTCGGCTTCCCGAGCTTTCTGCCTTTCCTCTCTTCTCGAACTCCTATGTTCTTCCCTCGGAACAGAAACCTTAGAAGAACTGGAAGGCTGAGTTTCGGCTCCATTCTTCGTCTCTGTTCTGCGTCTCTTAGAATCGTCGTGGGATCTATGGCTTCTAGGCCGGGGAGCTTCCTCGGATTCTTGGTAGGATTTAGTAGTGCTGGAACGCTTCAGCGTCGTTGATTTTGGTGCGTCCTTGGTGGATGACGAAGTGCCGTTAGTACTGGTAGTCCCGGTTCGAGGTGGATGGGTTGGTGCTATGATACTCTCGACATTCTTTAGGTCGAAGAACTTCTTGGTAGGGGACGCACCCTCCTCCTTCATAGAATGCCTCTCGGATCGAGGCCTTTCCGAGTGTCTTTCCGAGTTTCTTTCCGAGTGCCTTTCTGAGTGTCTGTCTGAGTGCCTTTCGGAATGCCTTTCGGAGTGAGATCTTTCGGAGTGGGCCTTCTCCGAATGGGGTTTTTCTGAGGGAGCCTTCTCCGAACGGGGCTTCTCTGATGGAGCTTTCTCTGAGCGAGGCCTTTCTGAGTGTCTTTCGGAATGGGACTTCTCGGATTGTCTTTCAGAATAAGATCTTTCAGAGTGCTTCAAAGAGTGAGCTTTGTCGGAGTGAGAGATACTGTGTCTCCTTGAACTACGATGAGAGGAATGTCGATCACTTGGTGGAGCCTCTGGGTCCTTTCCTTTGGGCTCTCTTGCCTTTTCGCGGACTTCGCGGGAGGCGCGTCTCTCTTCTTTACGTTTGTCGTGGGCAGCTTGCTCCTCAGGGGTACGGTGTTTCCGACTACGCGAGCTTTCAAGCGAATAGCCGCTATCCTGCATCTTAGGCGCCTGGGCAAAAGAACGGTCGGAAGTGGATTTCACTGAAAGGTTACTTTCTTTGCGGTGCCGGACATGTTCACCGCTGCCTTTTTCGTCTCTCGATCGAGACGAATGATGGTGATCACGGTGGCTACGTCTGTGTCTATGACGTCGCTCATCTGCGGATTTCTTCTCTTCGTCATCTGTAGACAGGTCAGCAACGGGCACTGAAATATCATTCTGGCCATCGCTCTGATTCCCTGCCACAAACTCTGACGAAGAAGCAAAATCCCACTGCTGAGCATCTTCCTGTGACGAATCTAGAGCTTTTGCTCTATCATTCTCCACTTGGGCACTACCCAATTCATCAGGGGGAGTACTAAGCTCCCGAGTTGCGGCGTATATTATAACAGCGGCTGCTACCGTCTCTTCCGTCTTTTTAAGTGTTTGCCTGCGCTGCTTCCTCACGCTCCTCGCACGACCCAAAGCCCTTGCCTTGGAGTCACCAAGGTCTGGAAGAACTATTCCTGGGGTTCTCGACCGGGGTATTAAATCATCGATGCTGATGGTGCCATATGGGTTCTCACCTGGTCGAGGAGGTAACTTAAAGTCATCCTCTTCGGTTTGTGTACCTGAATTGACTAGAGATGGTCGAAGTGTCCTCTTACTGCTCTTGGATGGAAGTGTATCTTTCTCTACTATAACAGATTCCGATGGAGGAGTGACTGGTGATTTCATTTCAGGTGACTCGGGTGTAGCGACACGCGCTAGTTCCGGCGGGTGTTCTGCATCCTGAACTGAGGAGTCACTTGGAGCATTTCCCTTGCTACTAGGGACTGGTATAGCCTTCGGCGTTTCTTGGATAGGGGCATCGATGGGATCCACCAGATCAGCTGATTCCTGAGGTAAGTTTGATTCTTTGTCGATAGTCTCCTTCTTAGAGATAGATTTGTCGCTATGATCGTCTGGCTGAGGATCAATAGACTTTTCCGATGGCTTGGGATCAGAAATAGTAGGAATAGTCTCTGGCTCAGGTTCTTCTGGCTTCTCAACGGGCACTTCTGTCGCTGTGGGTTGCGTATTAGTCTCAGTCTTCTCTGCCAGCTGTTCGTGACTGAGCACGGCACCGGCAGCTGCAATCGCAGTGGCTGCAACAATTCCTGATTCGATTTTCCCTACACTGTCGCCGCTTTCAGCGTCTACGGTTTTCTTTTGTTCTTCCACTACTACGGGTGTTGGTGAAACCTTAGCCGGTTCGTTTGCATTTTCTGAAGTCTTAAGATCTGAAGATTTGGCGAGTTCTGCCTCTCGATTGGAGGCCACATCCTTACTTGTAGAATCCTGGTCTGGTTCTATTGACTTGGGTTCGACTGCGTCTTCAGTTTGAGGCGGCAGGTCTTTCGATATCATCAGAACATCCTGGTCCTTGTCCTCTTCTGGTTTTGGCGGGACGGTCTCGGAGTCCTGGTCTGCGTCGGCTGGACTAGAATCGTCGGCTTTCACTGCAGGTTCATCATGGCTAGATTCTACAGGAACTGTTTCTCCTGAAATAGATTCTGCTTCTGGCGGAGAAACTTTAGTCTCATCTTGACTTTCTTGTGCCTGAGGAGCTGGCTCCACCGGAGCATTGGTCGATGTCGACGGTTGATCTTGGGGGATAAGTTGTTCTTGAGGAGTAGATTCTTGTGTTGGAATGGATTCGTTAACATCTTCGCCCCCATTTGATGTCAATTCCGTTTCAGCGGGCAGGGACTTTTCAACGACGGCTGGTGTTTCCTGTGACTCTTCGCTTTGTGATTGAGGGATAGCTTTCTCGGGTATCTTGGATGATTCATCACTACCCAAGTTGTCGCCAGGCTGAGTCGGCTCGGATGCCTCAGAACTAATTTGTTTATCCTCTTCTGAGCCTCCTTCGCCGGCTTTGGTGTCTTCTTCGATTTGCTTGACATCTTCCTTGCTTTCAGGTAACTCTATAACTTTTTCGGCAGGCTCGGTGTTTTCTTCGATTGGACTATGATCCTCTTCGGTTGCTTCGACGGCGTCAGCAGGCTTGTCTTCTCCAACTGATTTAGCATTATCAACTAATTTGACATCATCAGTGGGCTTGGCATCTTCTTGATCTTCTTCAGTTGGCTTGAGATCCTCTTCTACTGGCTTAGTGTCTTTTTGGACCTCGTCAGGCGATGCTGTGTCGTGTATTGATTTCTTGTCATCGGCTTCATCGGCTAGCTTAACATCTTCGGCTGGTTTGACGCTCTCCTCGACTGACTTGACATCTTCTTTATCTTCGATTGACTTAGGATCCTCTTGGACTTCCTCAACTGCCTCAGGTTCTTCGGTTGGCTTGACATCTTCAGCTACCTGAACAGTTTCCTCAGCTGGTTTTGTCTCATCACGCTCGGCGTCTTCATTAATTGGCTTAGCATCATTGTCGACTTTTTCAACTTGCTCGATGTCTTTGTCAATTGATTTGATGTTGTCTTCGACTGACTCAGCGCTTTCTTTAGCTGGCTCGACGTCGTTCTCAACTGTCAAGGCTTCCTCTTGAGTCGGCTTGTCTTCGTCTTCGGAGACTTTGTCTTCCAAACCTGTTGGTTTAGCATCTTCGACTCCTTCAATTGGTTTGACATCTTGAATGTCTTCTTCAATTGTCTTGGTGCCTCTTTCGGTAGCTTTGACACCATCTTCGACTGACTGAACGTCTTCCTTAATTGGCTCGGTGTCCTTCCCAACTTCTTCGGTTGATTTAACGTCTTCCTTGTCTGCTTCGTTCGGCTTGACGTCCTCTTCCGCCGGTTTGGTTTCTTCTTCGATGGGTTTATCGTCCTCCTTAACTATGTCGACATCTTCTGTAGTTGACTTGCTGTCGTCACCAGATTTGACGTCTTCGGCTGTCCCGGATCCCTCTTCAATTGGCTTAATTTCCTCAGTAGGTTTGTCTTCGTTTTCGGTGGGTTTGATGTCTTCCACTGGCTTGGAATCTTCAACTGACTCAGCATTCTCTTCAGTTGGCTTCAGATCTTCTCCAACTGGCTCTACCACCTGCTTAGCTTCTTCGATTGGTTGCTGGTCGTCTTCGGCTGGTATCGCAGCGTTCGCATCGTCAATAGGCTTGAAGTTTTCTTCACCCACTTTAGCGTCGTCTTCAACAGATTTACCTTTGTCTTCGACAGGCTCGACTTCCGGTTCATCAGGCGTTCCCTTAGATTCTTGTTGATCGTTGGTTGCGGGGTCAGGGGTTGTTTCGACGACAACATCGTCTGCATTCTCTTCTACCCCTTCTTCCTGTGGCTTTTCGGAATCTTGTGGCTGATCTGGTGTAACAGCTTCGGGCTCGTCAGCTTCACGGACAGTTTCGTTAGCCGACGGTTGCTCAGGAGAAGTTTTCTCTTCCACGGGGACTTCTTCCTGAACAGGTTCAGAGCTAGCTTCTACAGTCGAATCGGTAGTTTCATTTGCCTCGGCCTAAGATACCATAGTTAGTGGCGATGGAACATTAAAAACATCGAGTGAGGAAATGAGAGGGATATCTATTAACATACAGGAGGTTCAGGAACTGGTACTGTATCTTTTTCGGTCTCAGTTGGCTTGGGGGGAGTGGATTCTTCTTGGCTTCCAACAACAGTGTTTTCTTGCTTGTCTGTTGTTTCTGCCTCCTTGGAAGCAACATCTTGTTTGGCTTCTACCGCCTCGGACTCGTCAGTATCACGAGAAGCTTCGGCCGCGGGAGCAATTTCCTGTCCGTCGGATGACTGCTTGTTAGTCTCGCTAGATTCAGAAGCTTCCTTGGATTGTCCAGAATCATTTGACTCCGGTGGAATAGGCCCTTGACCTTCAAAAGCGGGGTCTTCCTGTTCTTCGACCTTTGCGGGTTGGTGCTCTTGGGTTTCGGTAGGTGCTTGCTCCTCCTTAGAGACCTGTTCTTCAACAACATCTTGGTTTTCGGTCTCGGTCGGCTTAGATTCGGGTTCAGTAGGTTTACTGTCGTCTTCGGTAAGCTCTTTGACAGACTTGTCTTCATCCTCTGGCACTACTTCAGGCTCCGCCGGCTCAGTATTCTGCTGTAGTTGATCTGGTAGAGCGTCCTTGTTGTCGGTATTATCAGTGGTCTCAATCGTAGTAGCATGTGACTGTTCCTCGGTGGTAGCCTCCTTGACCTCTTTTTCGATGGATGATTCGCTAGAATTGACATTCTCCTCGATAATGTCGGCTTCTCTTTCGGTAGGCGTTACGATAGATGCATCCTCTTTTTCAACGGGTTCGATGCCGCCTCCTTCGTGCGTTTCTTTGGATTCTGGCTGATCGCCATCCTCTTGTAACTTGTTGCTATCTTGTGACTGGTCTGGAGCAGAAGCCTCAGCTGTAGTAAGTGCTAGTTCAGCAGGCGGTTTCTCATCGTAGTTAACAGCTGGCTGTTTGTCAGAGGGCTGATCCTCAGTAGCAGCTTGCTTCTCGGTCTCAGCAGGTGCTTGTTCTCTAGCAGAGACTTGTCCTTCCACTGGCCCCTTAGTCTCCTCAGGCTCAGCTGCGGCGTTG
Organism: Annulohypoxylon moriforme; assembly: GCA_022695765.1. Taxonomy (NCBI): domain Eukaryota; kingdom Fungi; phylum Ascomycota; class Sordariomycetes; order Xylariales; family Hypoxylaceae; genus Annulohypoxylon; species Annulohypoxylon moriforme. The sequence continues at coordinate 45,679 of MU403102.1, forward strand.
TCGGCATCTACGTGATCATTGTTCTCACTCGAAAGTGGCGGGGTCACAGCTGTCTGTTCTGAACTCTCAGCTTTTTCGAGACTAGGCTCAGGTTGGCTTCCCGACTCCTTAACCTCCGTAACCTCAGTAGCGTTAGCATCAGCAGCGTGGTCCGGAGGCTGCTCGGTCGATTCATTTGGCACTTCTTCATGAGTCTCACTCGATGCTAATACCGGTGCGGGCTCTTCAGAAGCAATCGACTCGTGGCTAGGCTTGTTTTGGGACTCATCAGGAGCATTCAAGGTATCGCTTGTCTCCGTGTGAGGCTCCTGAATTTCGGTAGTCTCTTTGGATGCAGACTCGGATGGTTCTGATTCGGCTACAGCCTTTGTTTCGACGTTGGTAGTGAGCTCGCTAGGACTAGGATCAGGTTGGCTATCGAGAGCATCCTTCTCATTGGCTATCTCGTTAGTGGGGGGCGTAATGGTTTCTGTAGTCTCTGAAGTAGGTTGAACTGCTGGCTTAACGGTTTCTGGTTCAATAGGGGTGTTGCTTTCCTCGTCAATAGGAGCGCCGTTCGCGTCGTTAACAGCTGGACTCGATTGTTCTGGAGCAGCCTTGTCCAGAATTGTGTCGGATGGTGCTGGGTCATTTGTGGTCTTCTCTTCCGCTCCAGGTACTGCATCCTTACTGGCGACGATGTCATCGACTGATCCCGCTTCGTGAGTATTAGCAGGACTTTCAACCGTCGGTACATGTTCTTCTGCGACAGCCGCTTTCTCAGTAGGTTCGGTTACGATTGCTTCCGTATCTTGAGAATGGTTTGGCTCTTCGAGCTTAACTGACTGGGTATCTTCATTTTGATCGACATCTGGTGGTGCATCATTAGTTGTGGTGCCTGATCCTTCGGCACCAGCTTTTACGTCTTGATTAACATTAGTATTGTCAACCTTAGAAGGGTCTTGGTCAGGGTCAGTAACGTTAGTGTTCACGGCCTCAGCCGTTGACTCTTCCTTCGGCTCAGCAACATCGGGAATGGATTCAGTAGCGGTGGGAGCGGATTGTTTAGGAGATTCCGGCTCGGCGTCGACTTCTTCTTTTGCCGGCACCGTAGTGGCCGGCGCGGCGACCGGCTCAGGTATATTTTGAACTTCTTCAGCCCCAACTCCTTCAGTATTTCCCCCTTCTTCTTGAGGTTCTTTCGTGGCAGGTTTCACTGGTTCTTGTTGGGAGGCCTGATCCTCAACAACATCGGACTTCTCATCGTGGTCATCTTTCATGGCTGGTTCCACCTCAGGACTACTAGAGGATTGAACGTCGGTTTGTGGTGTTGCCTGTTCGGTGGACTCGACAGTCTCTGCCTTCTTTTCATCATTCGGTGGAGGGTCACTCGTCGGATTAGCCGGAGTCTCGCTCTCTGAAATAGCAGCCGCTTCCTCTGTGGATGGTTGATGTGCACTTTCATTAACGGGTGGAACCGAGTTTTCATTCGGAGCTGCATCTTGCGGATTGTCCAGCTTATCTTGAGCTTCCAGTACAGCCTGTTCTTGCGGGATAGAATCTTGTGAAGCAGCTTCTTGTGTAATAGACTCTTGAGGGGCGGGTAGAGACTCAACATCAAGCGTCTTATCGCTATCGTCTTTGGCCGTTTCGGGCTCCGCCGAATTTTTCGTTGAAGCTGCTGTTTCTTCTTGGATAGTTGATTCTGGTTCCGGCTGTGGCGTTTCTTGCGGGCTCGTGTCGCCCCCACCAGCATCCTTAGTAGGCTCGGGATTAGAAGCATCACTTGTGTCTGGTGCTGTCTGAGACACTACAGCACTCTCTTTGGGCTCTGGGTCTTCGTTTTGGCTAGCCTTGCTTGAAGTTTGTTGCGGATCAGGAATCGGCTCTTCTGGAGTCGCATCCTCAGAGGGTTTGGTTTGTGTATCCTCATGGGACTCTACTGTGTCACCCGTAGCTGTCGAAGGACTTTCTTTGTCGCTCGTGTTTTCCTTCGTTGGAGAATCGGATTCTGGGTGAGTATCCAGGGGCGATTCTTGTTCCGCATGCTTAGGCACCTCTGCTTCAGTTGGTGCCTCAGCATTGGCATCGGAGGAAGACTCGCTGGCGCTGGCCTTCGGTTGTTCAGTAGAAGGGTTGTCTACCTCTGCACCCTTCTCGACATCCTTCTCACCATCCTTTTCACCATCTTTCTCCTCTTTAACTGTCTCTTCGGCAGGTGGTGCGCTCGGTGGCGTGGCCTCGTTGGTTGGAATGACATCTGCTGAAGAAGTACCCTTTTCTACTTCCTTATTTTCTCCACCTTCGGCTGCCTCAGGTTTTGGTTGACTATCAGTCTCGGACTCCTTACTCTCAGCTGGGGTAGGCTCTGGGTTTTCTGGTAGCGGTGGCGATGATGATGATGTATCCTCTGGCTTATCAGCCTTTGCCGGCTCGGATGGTGGCGGCTCCTCCTTCGGGGCAGCATCGGCAGCCGGTGCTGAAGATTTTGATGATTCGGCGTTCGACTCCATATCCTTCACTGCATCTTTAACCTTATTCTTTACGGCTTTCTCTTTCTTCTTTTCCTTCTTCTTAGCGTTCTTCTTCTGTTTCGCTGTGAGTAGAGGGGCGGCCTCCTTCACCGGCGCAGGCTCTTCTGGTTCGGACTTCCCACCTTTTCCCTTCTTCGCTTTTTTCGATTTTACTGCTGGTGGAGATATCGGAGATGGAGGTGTCCGGGGTAACTGAGGTATCTGAGGTATTTGAGATATTTGAGGTATCTGAGGCGTAGTTGGTTGGCCTTCATTCACATCGTCTTCTTCTGGCTCACTCTCGCCGGCTACAAGGTCTATTAGCGCAAACGGTTAAATGACATGGATTAATATACCTTTATCTTCAGCCTCCTCGTCTGAGTTTTGGATATTAAGATATTGTACTGCTGACCAGTTGGATACTTGAACATGTGAAGATAGATTTGCCCTAGAGGGACAAAACGCAATTTCTTCTTGATCTCCCATCTTCCTTCGACCCACAGGAATGAGGACCCGTTAGAAATTTAAAAGACTATTCCAATTGTTTCCCATGCAAAGTGACGAGTATAATGCGGGTATTTGCAGAAGCCGCGCCAGACAATTGGATGATGAGGTTCCAAATTCTGGCTGTTGGATATCTCGTATGGGAAATATGGGCGGAGAGTTGGTAATAGAAGGAGCAAATGCAGGCTCTACCTATGAAAACGATTACGATGGTGACAATGGGTGGTAGGAAACTAATTGAGTGGGTAGATGACGGGCATATGGTGTGTAGTAGAAGAATTTTCTTAATGCGAGTTCGGAACCATAGAATGACGTTGAAGAGACCGAGAACAAATGTAAGACGACTATGTAATATTGACTAGCTACACCCTCGAGAGGAACTACCTAGATGGGACATACCCCACGGCCTGAAGAAATCAGAGTGGAGCGAGATCTCAAGCTACAGTGATCAATAATCGTGCTCAAGGGGTTTACCGACGATAGGCACCACATCACTGGCGCCACGTCGCGAAGGAGAGGTTGGGCTAGGGTTGAGACAGATCTGGATCTGGAGGCCGGAAGCAACAAACTGGAGCAGGCTAGAGAAGACCCATGGTATAGTACCGTACCAAGTGAAAGGCAATAGCTCTGACTTGACAGGGAAGCTGGTAGCGGCCCAACAATGGACGAGAACTGCAAGCAGACGCAAGAAGATGCAGACGAACGGAAATGGGTCAGACCCACGCATAAAAGTTCCGGTGTAACGGGGGGAGGTTGATGAGGTGGACGAGGTTTGACAGCGTCATGCAAGACCACTTGGCCACCGCCAGGAGCGGATAGTGAAAGATGATAACTAGAGTCCGGGTCATTGGGCTTCAATACGCCCTCCCTCCTCTTTCTCTCTTTCTTTCTCCCACTCTCTCCAACGATTATTTCACGGATGAAACAGTAAGAGAGAGGCAAGTATCTTTGAATAGGCCGTATGGTCCCTGAATTGGCCGCGGGCGGCTTTACCCACCGTCCAACCGGCAGGATCAAATACAGCGTGCATGATTACCGATGCTTGGTCTTATGTGCAACGTGGACGTCCTCGTTGGCTTCATTTTTTCTGGATCCCACCATGATAGCCAACCACTTTGTGGGGCGAGCGTGGGCGGGAATTACTGATCCCTCATTGGGCTGCCAGCTGGACAAGATCTGCCTCAGACCTTCAATTGCTCAATTTAATTGAAGGACTTTCCCACCCGCTGGCATGGTGAGTCAAGGAAATAATGCAACATGATAGATGATGGTAAATGAAATGTGGTGGTGAGTACAAGATATTGGGGAATTTTGCAGTTGATTGACAAATAATTAAAATGAATTGAATCGAGTTGGGAATCTTGGAAATCTTGGAAACTTGAAAATAGAGAAAAGAGCCTATCGATAAAGGTAAACGACCCTAACAGATCACGTGCATCTCATCGAATGATAACTTCGGCCCGTACCCGTAGCCGAGATTGCTCTTTCCCCGAACGGCGAACTTCACATCGGTCCCGATTCGGCAACTTCCACTAACGCATAACTGTGTAACCATCCTATTGGTTGGTAATATCTCATTCTCACACAGTTGCCCTGTTTCAACAAACATGAAAAACTTTCATGTTGATGTCCGACAAGGCTTGATTTCGAAATGCCCGACTGAATGATAGCCCAAATACGCACGCCTAATAAGACTTGGCATAAGCAAACAGGCAGACATGGAACAAGGCGTCATGGCCGAGGCCCGTTTGATATCGCCACAGTCAAGTAAGTAATCTTGTTGTTGCGTGTTGAGTATGTTGAGTTAACGGCATATTCATACAAATGGATGTGAGAAGCAAAAGCCTCATTACTTCCTACGAAACACATTTTATCATCTACCATAATTCGTCCCATAGGTACCTCCCTGTTCAGCTGCAAGATAAAGATATGCTATGATGCCACGTTTCTTGTAAGTCAGTTACCAGGAGGTGTATCCACACCCACATGGAAGGGATACGCTGAAGTAGATCAATTTCTTCATCCAATTTTTCGCTTTTCCTTGTGGCGTAACACAAAAGCACCATGGTAGTTTGGAAACATTAAAAATCCACATTAGTTTCCAGAGAACCCGGTTTGATTTCTATGGTTAACCGGGTGAGTTACTTCCATATGGCATCGCATAGCAGAAGCAATTGGTGAAATCCACGATGCTTGTGGGAAACACCGAAGTTATACAACATCGTATACCTGCACACTGCAGAATCAGTGATCCACCACCTAACCTATGAGGTAGGTAGCCATGATGATTACAATTATGGTTAGGCTCAGCTGCGATTCAAATAATTTCTGTTAATGGTAATCCAGTAACATTCATATGATCTACGTCTGGCGACCCTACGTCCTGGACTATCTATAGCCGGTTTTTCTAGAAAAGGGGAGACTTCATTCTGAATCAAGCTAGATGGTAGGACTGCATTGCACACCTCCACTTAGCGACCTTGTCAAGCATGATAATTACCTCGCCTCCATAATGGAAATCTGAGAGAAGAATTTTAGTGGTGATGATCAAAGCGAGGCACACACTTAATATTAAGCAGGGCAAATAGATAGAATATATGAATAGGTAAATATAAGATAATATTTAAAATTCAAATAAGATGCTAAGCCTAGATCTATCCCGTAATTATTCTATACATACATTTTGGGATTGTGAATTTAGCTCCGGTTTCTTGGAAGGATAACACCTAGGTACAGTAAATATACCGAGTGATAGTTGTGCGACCTACTAGATAGTGAGTATATACTTAGATACTAGGTACCCAGGTATTTATCTAATAAGGAGGTTTCTGGGAAAGATTGATACCTTTTTCTTTAGTATCATAAGTCTTCAGGGCTGCGAGAGTGGCCACTCTAGTTAACTGAGATATAGTTCATCGTATAAGTGTCGCTGGTTTGTGGGCATAATCTTGACACTTGCCTTGGCATACAGGTGCCTCTGAAGATATTCGGCTTTGACCTCGAGCTTCACTATTTTGGTGGAAGAACGTCGTTGGCACGAAGTACTCTCACTAATAAAGCCCTAATTATTATGATCTCTTTGATTATCATTTTCAATATAAATGTCTACCATTCGTTGCCCATTTCAGCTTCTTTTTTTATTTCAACTCATGTGTCCTCATGTTTTGAAAACTTAGGCGTCAGAATCGAACATTTCAGGGGCTAGATATAAACACGATTTCTTGTGATGGCTTGGGAGCTATATATAATCTAGTGCATAGTGAATTGAGGACTAGAACATGAGAGTCTTTTGATAAGAATTAGCTATTGAAAGTGAATGAGAAGAGTGATTATAGGGGATGAAAATACGACCTCGTATGAAGTAGTCTTTCTTAAATAGCCACTCGTAGGAAGGTCGAGCATTGACGTCGATAATGATGACGTCTAGATAACTATACTCGAGTCTGAGGAATGGTATCTTCACAAGATCGAATAAACACGATTTTGTTATATCATCTTTCTAATAAAGTATTGTCTTCTTTAGATGCCTATGTTAGCTTCATGCTCAAGTACGCTAAAAAGAAACGGCTACCTACGATACTCGCCTGATCTAAACGTATGTACCTTAATCTTGGCTACCTTTACCTCAAAAGTAGGCTAGTTGACTCTGTAGAAAGAGACATTAACTGTTGATAGTTTTATTGGTCGATACTTGCTCACTGTAAAATAAAATGGTTGCACGACCAGCTGGTTTTGTAGGTTAGGTGTGATTGTAAAATTTGAAATAGCAGGGAAAAGGGGTTATTAACTCTTTATGAGACTTGTGATACGGCTTGTAACACTTCCCTTTCCTTCAATATGATTCGGTCGAAGGGTAATAAAGTATTGCTATTCCAGCTTCTTCAGGTCGATCGCAATATTCGCTGGCGATCTTATATATTGATCATTATTATCGTGGAAATTGGTCTTGTGTCATTGTCAATAACTTAGTTTATGTAGGTAGACTAGAACATCTTTCATCCGAAAACTGGACATGCTGAAAATGAGTTACCGCCAATGAAGCACCATGGTCTCAAAACGCCGACGCCGTGATTAGGAATGGGGAACTATGACTCGAAGGGGGCTGCTACGCATCTCTTACATCTCTGTCTGGGTCAGAGCAACTTGATCCAAACTTCTGTCGCAGCTCAAATGTGCCAATACCACCTTTCCCCATGCAATCGTCCATTCTAGAGTCCCGCTACTGAAGTTCTTTCTCGAATCTGATGTTGCTGCCTTTGTCAACATAGAAGCAGGGTGATAATTCGATCAACCGAGCTATCACATGGCCATCTCCGCTTGTAATTTCCGAAGTTCCGCTTCTTCGTCGTCCTCCTCGACAGCGGCCTGTTTGTTGGCTGGAACTATTTTATGTTATTAGTATGTAAAGTACAATGTTAGCTATAGAGGGTGGATTCAACTTACTCTCCTGGTTTCCAACGGCAGGCATCCTGTGAATGGCATCCGACACAGGTACGCTTCCGGACTCGAGCATTTTCTTGTCGAGCTGTTCCTGTTGCATCGCCTCGAGCTCCTCGTTTAGATCTTCCTCGTCTACAGGTTCTCCAATTTGGTTGCTTGTAATCGCCGCCACGATCTCTTCGCTGAGTGCATTTTGCTCTCGTAATTTGTCCCTATCATATATTAGTGAATCATGTCGCGTACAATATTCTAACTGGGGGACGTACATGGTTTCGTCGACTTTTTCGGGTGTCAGCTTGCCGTGGATCTGCTTCATTGCTTCGCCCGCTCTCTCCATCGCGGCCAACGTCTCTCGATTAATATTTGCGGATTCAATAGCATTAATTTGCTGTTCGAGGGTTCCGATTTGTGATATGGTTTGCTCGAGGCTGTGTTCGTGCCCCTTCTTCCTCCTCAGCGCAGCCTTAGCAGCTGCCCGTGCATATGTTAGCTCGGACCATGTGATGGGCTTCATATGATTAACAACTCACCATTCTTATTCGTGTTGACATTCTTCCGCGCAATAGCGTCTTGCTCATCCATTTGTGCCATGAGATGTTTTTCGCGTTTCTGCAGCATATCCAACTGTGCTCTCAGGCCGAGGATGGCATTTTTGGGGCTGTCCTTTTTCTTCTGGGCAGCGCCGCCGCCGAACCAACCCCAAACGCCGGACATGATGATCGGGGATCGGGATTCGAGGAATATTTATCGAAGCTGAGGTTGATCTGGCGTCGGGGATTTGCGAATCTCGGATGGAAAAGGAGTCGCCTTGATGGGATACCAGACGTGATATTGGTCGCGGGGTATAATCGACGATAGGGTGGTAATTAAGGAGATGACGTCGCTTTTCCTAGCGTGTCTGAGAATACAGACTTGCCGAGAGTGCTTATCGAAAGCACAAGAATCTCGAAATCGACGAGAGTAAATCGGGATAGAGACGGTAAAGGGGTGCCTAGTTTATCACGAGATTGTTGAGGTCTAGGCAGATAGATAAGGTATAAGTCGGAGGTCAAATTTAGGTAGATCAGGTAGTAAATAGTTGAAGTATTAAGTGGATGGACGGACGGATTAGATGACGCCGCAAGCGACAAGGGCGACAAGGTGTAAAGGTGCAAGGTGCCTGCCCGCCGCCTGCCCAAAAAAGACATAGTGGGTCTACATACGCTATCCGCCTGATCTATCTTATCTCCGAGGTTTAACCTTGATTAGTCACCATGATCACCCCAATATTTGCTCAGCCAACCACTAGGGGCAGAGAACGCTTGGAACAAAGACAAACCTTAGGATTTAAAGGTTCGCGAACCCAATTGCCAATTTGCCCAATAACATCCCATTACATCTCATCCCACTCACCAATACTGGACTGTGAGCGTTGCAAATTATGGGCTGTTGCTTTGCGAAAAACTTTCTATGGTATTTTCCTATACCAAAAGAAGGATATTTGGTTAATTGTTGGTTAATATCTTCATTAATTTGAGCATAGCACCCATCGCCCTTCTGATCTATTGTTTTTCCAAGATGTCTAACGGACCTCCTCCTTCGGTGCGATGCCTCCTTGGGAACATCCATAGGCACATCGGAGAGAAGGTTAGATTTCTAGGATGGTAAGACTGCCTCTTTACTCATCTTATTTCTAGGTCAACTGAATTATCTCCGTAACTTCCGTGCTTCTCTGGCAAACGCTACTCTTTGTAATGACGATAGCTTCTTGAAATCCTAGGGACAATTGATCCTTCTAGGCTTTCCCACCTGGACATATGCGCTAATAGTGTTATCAGCGTAACGCATTATAATCCTCAGTCAGCCATTTTGACTCTTGAGCATAACTACGACACAAATAAAACGCCAGCCCGTGTCGATGCTAAATTACTGGTCGAGACTCTCAAGTCTGAACAAATAGATATAGGACAGTGGGTTCATGTAATAGGATACGTCAAGGCTCACCGTATCGCCATGACAAAATCAAGGGTGCGATACGCTGAAATGAGCCTTGAAGTCCAGGCTCTCGTTCTTTGGACCGCTGAGGACTTGGATATTTCGGCATACGAGAAGACATTCGATTCCGATAAAGTGGTCAACCGAGAAGACCCTTCTAAACCATCATCTACACACCTGGTGGAGTGATCCGAGGGAAACAGCTAAACAGAAACCAAACAACATGCGATGCATATCATTGGAAGCCTGATGGCGCTCACCTGACGATTTTTAAATGTTTCGCATGTTCAAAAGGAAAAGGTAACCATACAATTTGGCTTATGTCATACCATGCTATAAAAAAACCCCTGATTATAAACCGATTCATCCCGGCGACGAATCACTAGTAGCGACCGTCCATCATTTGGTACCATCACATTGTTGATGGGAAAACTCACCGCAGGATATCCTCTGATGCAAATACAAATACAATGCATACACACGGGGTGGTGGTCTGTTGAAGGCTATCGATGATGGGCTACAGGGCTGCAAGCATTCGCAACTTTTGCCAAGAACTACCGCAGTTACCCCGGTTGTATGCCAACTCATCAAAATAGAAAGGAAAAAAAAAATTAAGGTCTCTGAAAGGCGGCTCCTCTTCCAGAGATAAGCTCCGATCGATTCCCGGTACGACCTTGCTTCATAAAAGCTCCGCTCTCGGCTGGCCGCGACCTTAGGATCTCCCAAAGGTCGTTGGCTAGACGGCACAACTGCTTTGATTGGTAGCTAGGCCGAATAAACAAAAGGAGCTATATCAAAGCCTTATATCTACCTAATTGTCTCGACTCTAGATGTCTTGGACCATATTACCTGCACGACTTCTGCATGACATGCACAGAACCGCAGGGTGAGATGCTTGGATCAAGCCAATTGGGATTAGGTCTCGCCAAAAAGAGCTTAAGCTTCTTTTGGCTTGTTGCGGCAGGTTGAGCGCTCATGCAGACAACCATTGAACTATCGTGTTTCAATCTTCTGGATCCACAGAGGCTTCAGCAATGCCAGATGGCAATCGCTCGCTGGAGGACGATTCCCACCTGCAGCTATCAATCTCAGACAATCCATTCCCGACCAACTTCGACCAACCTCGACCAACCTTGGAGCCGCCCAAGGCCCGCTCGGCCGTGAGACGTGCGCCTCTCGACTCCCTTTGACCTGTGTTCCCGCCTCTGTCTGACAGGCACACGTTCAGTTGCGTTACATCGGCGATCTGCCACATCCCCAGACAGTTCGCGAGTCTTTGCTAAACGTCACTTCCGGGATGACTCGCCTCCTTTCTTGTCGTCGTATGGCCGCCGAGAGATGTGACTTCTTCGATCTTTTCCTCGGCGCTTCGATCCTTCTCCAGACCCCTTCGAGATTAGAACTGGTTGATGTAATGGCCGTTTCAACGGTTTTTCGGGATTCAATTGCGAGCGGGCTGCCGCTTGTCTCTCCCACATCTCCTTCGACTTAAGACATATGTCGTCGATTTGTTCCTGGACGCAGGTTAATTGGCCGCGTTAACTCGTGGTAAGCGGGCATGGCTTACGTCCGTCAAACATGCACCGGGCGTCGTGATGAGAAAGCCATCCTCTCCCTAGAATCAAAAATGGTCAATATACTGTTCACATAGTCTCGTCGTGATCATCGTACTTCTCGGGTGTACGGTCTAACGGTGGCGTCCGGCCCCAAATAGTACTGGAGCTCCTGAGTAATAACCCTTTTATGGATATCTAAATGCGGAATCCAATATTTGTTCATGGGAGGAGATGCCATCTTTCGAAAGTGTGCTGGTCGGAAGAGGAATCGCTCGAGAGAAACCGGCAAGGTCAGCACGAAACCGGTCGAGAGAAGTATTTATGAGAGACAAGCCCAACAGCGGTTGCGCCGCGCAAGCGTAATGCCGAATATTCGGCAGCAACGCAATTCCTCCGGAGGATTCTGCTATGTTATATTCTCACACCGCTCTTGATGTGCAGGAGAGGCTTTAATAGCCGTGTGTTTAAGTTGTCTGGCCTGCCATACCTTCGTCCCGAATGCGACAGTGGTCTGGTAGGTGCATATATACACAAGGGATAGAATGGTTCGCCTCACTTACACGCCCCATTTTTCCACAACCACGAATAGGCACCACCCACTTCTTTAAGTACAAAGCATCGAATATCCACTGCTCGAATACTGGTATTGGTTCTAATTGCTCAATCTTTTACAGTCAGTGCTGTATCTGGTCACATTGCAGTGACCCCCCTGCCGGTACCGAACTCGTGCTTCTTACTTTTCAAGAAACTGCGTCACGCATTCGCGCCCGAGTATTCCTATATTTTTGATTCGGATGTCCTATCAAGGGATTTCCGTCCTTCCTTCTTACGTTTGTGGCGTTTTTTTCTCAATCATTGTCGTCTACCAATGGGGTTTTCAATAAACAGGGTATGCACGTCTAGCCGTTAGAAAGCCTCGGCGGAGGTCAGCGGGCACTAAGGGACGAGTAGCCACTGAATTTTCTCGAAAGTCGTCATTTATTTGCGATTCAGACGCCTAGAGTCAATATTACTACCATCCCGCCTATATTTCAGCTTCCGAAAGCAGCTCACGTTACCCGCGTCATCCGACCTAGATTAGGAAGTTGCACTACTTAACGATTTCCTACCTAGGCCGTTAGCGCTTCATCTTCCACCGCCACGCGAGGCTTTCAACTATTTCAGGGTTCCTCGACTCAACCATTTTTAGCTTGGCGTAGTTCGTCCAACGGTCACACCTTATCAGCTGAAACCCAGAGGAAGATTTCCCGTTTCAGGTTGGCGTAAAATCAGGGTGAGGAAGAAGTCCAATCATGATAAAATCATTCAATTCCTAAATTCTCAATCTTACGTGGTACAATACAACTCCTCGTTCTCCCATCCTACGTTTTGGTTTGTCTGGCTTCTAACAGTAGGTTGTGTGAGTACGACCGACTCCCCGAAATGGCCGTAACATCGTGGCCTCCATGCGCCTTTGTTGATCGAGTTCTTATACGCCGCAGATGCATCCGCGAAGTAGGTTATTATAAAGGCGCATACTGCGCTGGCTAGATATAAACAACACATCCGTCAATAAAATCCGGTTTGAGGACTTCCCAACTTACGAATTCCTGCACCTACTCATATGCTGTCATCATATATGAATCAGATGGTATTGGCAAGGATACTCGATGTTGTCGGTTACATCGGTAGAGCAACAAGAGCTTCATACACGACTGGTTATATTGCATATAATCCGCGTTGAATCCGGTGGAAATTTGGACGATCCCGAGTCTAGTTGGCTGAACATACAGACTGTCGACCCCTGAACCCCTATCTTTCGGTGGACGAAGACGTTCCTATGGAAAGCAGTAGTGGCAAGCTTTCATTGGCGGAGCTAAATGCGCATAGCACTCAGTTGCTTGCTCTAGAACGCAACAAGAGACTTGCCACTGACGGCATGCTGACTTACTATTCCAGTATTATAGGCCTATACTTCACAACTTCTCAACAATCTAATTCTTTCGCTTACTAAAGGTCTAGTGTAAACATGCGCTACCTGGCTAGCTGAGGTTACTTCTCATTTTCACTATAGTCAGGAAAACCTACGTTCAAATCTGAGCGAAGTAGTGAAGCAAAGGGAACACTAGACCTGGGAACTGCACGGGCTGAACATCGAATTCTTCGTAATCAATTCATCGACTAGATATTTCTTATAGAAACCAATATTTATCATTGACAAGTTTCTACTCCATGCGTCAATTGCTTCCAGCCCTCCCATCTCTTCACGTAGTTAGAAGTCACTCCAACTTGAATTCCAAGGTTTCTCTACTCTGGGAGTTAATAATGACCTAGCCGTATTAGCTCCATAGTTGCTCTGATGGGCTTACACTACTCCTTTAAATACCCACATGCTAGAATATTCATGATCGGAAGGGCCAAGTCTGCCATCATGCCTCACGGCCTGGGCATGCAGTGTACACTTATCGATCTCAGAATGAATGAAAGGGAGTTTATACCTGTAGCAGGGGCTGCACACTTCTATCTTTCTCTAAGGCAATCCACGCCCAAATTTTATAGACCAAACCTCCCACAATTCCGATGATGTAGAGTGGCTTTCATCTCCGAGAGATCAGAAGCGCGACCTAGTCGGCATATAGTTTTGTAGGTTGGACTCGTAAACCAACGCCTCGGCAATTTAATGATTTTTTATACCGGAGAACGACAATACTGAAACCCTTTATCCGAACACTTAGGGGATGGTTACTTAATGCAAGGTCTTGAGAAAAGGGTTAAATGAAGCAGTCAGACCACACCGGTCCCACTAAAACGATAATATTCAGAACCACCTACCTACATCTCTTGACCTAATAACGAAGAATTTGCAATACAGTGATGTTTCATTACGTGTACCTACCTACCTTGCTTGTGGAAGAAAATAAAAGACGGAAGAAATTGAAGAACTGGTCGTTGTGGTCTGTAACCCTAAACCCAACCCCAACCCTAACCCTTACCCCTTTTATAAGCCCTCGAAGAATGAAACGGAGAAGTTACATAAATAACTTTAACGCCCACATATTTTTCACAGGTAGTGTCGAGTACATAATACTTTTTGAACACTCCGAAAGAGTAAAATATAAAACAAGCACTAGTTTTTACAATTACATCGGGTTATAAATTTTCGATTTCTATCTGGGTGATTATGTAATACAGGGGATGGTATTAGCTAATAATTATTATTACGTAATATAGTCCTGCTCGACAGCAGAACTGCTTGAGAATAAAGAATGATTATAATATATGTAAATGTAAGTCTGGTTAATATTCAAGTAGAATGGATGTATACCTAAGAGAATCGATTTTGTAGAAAACTGGCCTGGAGATTAAATTCATCGACGGGAAGAAACACCTGTGGATGACTAATCATCATCGTGAGATACCATCACCCGGCCTTAAAAAGATGGAAAGTGGAAGTTTAAGTATAAGAGTTTTTGGTGATAGTGAAAGACCCTGAACTTTAGGTATACAATGACGCAGATAACATTTTCCCTTCGAAGGTAAGGGGGTTTGGTGTCCGATTATGACATTTTGCAAGCAGTGGGCACGTCGCTGGCATGAGAACGGACACGGATCGCTACTAGAAATTTTTCGAGGCATAGGATATGTCAATGCAAACAAATCGTTACCTTTCAAGCCCCGACCTGATGTTATATAACTCCTAGAGTCCTACCCGCGAGATCCGCCTCGGCGCGGGAGACGTGCGTTTCCTCATCTCTATGGTAGTGACTACCTTCTTAGAAGAAGTCGCGATATAGATATGTTACTCAGGGGCAACACAGATGCAGAACTGCCATCACTTATTCGGCTTTGCGCCGGCTTTCCTCTTCTATGAAGGGCCGAAATGCACGGGTGGATGCACGATGGGCCGGGGCATCTTAATCGGCACGGCCATGTAGAATGTCGTTTCTCCTTTCTTCTCAAAGTTGAGTTTCCGGACACTTTTTAGGATGCTGGCGCAGCATACATTTGTCTCGTCGCCCAGTTTCGAATTCCGGCTATTGATATCAATCTATCGGGTGGTTCAGAAGGGGATTTTACGTTTCGGAGGTATTAAGTGAATTGATAATTGCTTAGCACGCTCGCAAGTAACTCTATCTGAACATGAAAAGTAGCCACGCGAGGATACAATCGATTTCTTTGAATATGTCGAAATATGTGGTGTCCCGTGTGTTCTTGGCGATTCCGCTATCCACGACGCGTTGCGGCTGAGCCACATCAAATAACCTGGTCTGAATTATTGGAGAGGGTCCCATTAAATTATTTCGTAAACTTTTAGAGAAATCCAAATGTAGAACGTGTAGTCTGTCGGAGGCGTGTGATGGAAGTTTTCTCAGTTAGTACTTATGTTGGATAATTCATTTGAAATCGAATGATGATCTCATAAAAAGAAAACATTTGTTTTTTTTTAAGTTCTTGGAGACTTCTTCCCAACCTTACTCATCACATTAAGTAAGCATCTCACGGTTGTACAAAGTACGTAATTCGGCAACATGATCCGAGCGATGTCTTAAGACCCATTTCCCACGCGAATTCAGCCACTTTACGTAAGTAATTCTCCGTGACTGCCCCTCAGTGGGTCACCCACGTATAATTGGACTAAACCCCAGCAGTTTATGTAATCATCAGGTGTTCTAGGCTTTTCTGCATGGATAAATTAGTGCAAGATTTTTATGACCTCATCAATGTTGTCAATGCAATGAGACCTGACAACACAACACGCGGTCAAGGCACACAAGCCGGTGATCTGGTTGGTCCCGGCTTTCCACGTACTTCTCGAACGAGCTGGGCTATTAAAACCCTTGGTTATGGTCCACATGATACCATACGGCTCACGGCATTGGTTCGCGCATTGATTGACACGCCTTACAAGATCTCGAGCCGTCTTTTATATGCCGATGCTGGGGTGATTGACCGATCTCCAGCTACGCCATTACAAGCCGTAAATAACGGGTCATAATAATCCTGATTTGTGGCGTCGATCTGTTGCCAACGTGATTCCTAGCTTTGTTCGCGCAGTTCGGGGTCAACGTAAGTACCCCCAGCCAGCCCAGCCTACCTAATCTAAATGCGCTGCTGCTCGGCCTGGATTATGAGGTATGTAAGTCCGAGAGGCGTCATAGCTCGAGTCGTGAATCAGACTGGCCAGCTCGAGATGTCGATAAATACCTGATTAGTTGCCCGAAGGGAACTATTATAAAATCCCATCTCTTTGATCTCTAACCTCTCCCGATTATTAGACCACCCATCTACTAACTTACTACACCCTATTGCATATTACTAAACAGACTTGATAACAAAGAAACATTATCTCATTCAATCAAAATGATTCTAACTGATCTCTTTTCGATGATCCTCCGCCTCGCGGAGCTGGCGTTCGGTGCTATCGTCGCCGGAATTAACGGGAAATACCTTCACGACGTCCACAACTCTAGCAGCTGGGACCAGGGCCGCTTCATCTATACAGAAGTAATAGCTGCTCTCGCCATATTCCTAGCTATCATTTGGCTCTTCCCATTTGCCGGCAGTTTCACCCACTGGCCCGTTGATCTCATTATCTCCCTCTGTTGGTTCGCTGCCTTCGGTCTACTAGTCAACGTAAGCCACCCCCGTGTTACACAGAAGTTACAGTAGATGCTAACAACTTAAACAGTTCCTCAACGGCACATGTGGATATGTCTTTGACTGGGGCAATGTATCCTTCCGCAACGGCGACCAGTGCGGAAAGTGGAAGGCTGTCATCGCCTTCTCCTTCTTGTCTGCTATCTGCTGGCTTGTCTCAACAATCGTCGGCATCATCTGGGTTCGCGAGAAGGAAACCCGCGCCTACCGCCGCCGCACCTGGTACAGATCTCGTGTCTAAGGACCCCCTTAGATGAACCGATCATCTGTATCTCGCAATACGCCGATGGCGTACTCTGACTTTATCTAAGCTATTTTATGACTCCACATTTACCGGGCTTCGAAAAATTCTTGGGTCCTACGTATAATGATTTCGAGATTGGGGGTTTGGGTTGACTTGGCTTCAATGGCAGCTGTTGCTCGGCGTTGGTGCTTGGTGGGATTGAACATGTATTCACGCCACGAAAAAGATACCCAGAATAATTAAATATAATAATACTTTGAAATATCTACTTACTAGGACTTGTCCAAGATAGAATCATTTCGGAAATATCCTTACGAAAGTTGCAAAGTGATGGTTATGTCTTTGAGGAAGATGAATATGTATGTGGGGTTGGAGTAGACCCGTTATTTTTCAAACAGTGTCGAATCCTTCGTCGAAACAAAAATAGGTCTCTATCCACGTTATCTTCCGTAACCATAACAAAGATCTTATCTGACTTGTTAAGATTGATGGTCCATTGGATGTCTTCAAAACCTTGTCGCGCCTTTATCTCAACCTCGATATCATCGTCCGGTTCCATAACGACAGCAGCAACATTCGTATTCGCCGTAGTCGGAAGTTTCCATTCACATCCCACAGATTTCATATCTAGTCTCGTAATGAAATAGCAACGACAGCTAAAATTTCGTTGGTCGCAAAGTGACGGCCAGGACAGAGAGTCTTGCCGCCACCGAAGGCGCGGAAATAAGTATCACGAGGCCGATTTTTCTTCTCTTCGGGGTGACGTTAGCTCCCCAGAGGTTAGCATCCTGATGGATTATACGGCTTGGAATTTGCAGCATGGCGCCTTTCTTTAACAGCCATTGGTTGAGTTACGTATCCTCCATCACTTCGCAGACAGAAGTCCCCATCGAGGAGTATCGAAGAACTTCTTGATAGGAGGATAGTAGAAAGGGACAATTCTCCTTCAGAGTTGATATCATTGAGAGTAGAGCCTTTCTTAATAGTTGTTTTAGTACGGGCATCAATCTCTTTCCAAATACCATCGAGTACGCTCGGATCAGAGTGGAGTAAAAGAAGGGTCCAAAATGAAGCGGGCGCTGTGTTTACTAAGACGGCAATTGATCCGCCGACCTCGTAGCAGGCAATATCTTCCAGTGGGACGTTATGGTCAATCTCTGCTTGATAGCGGTTCTGAGCAAGAGCAGATGCCTTCTGTACACCGCCGGCTTTATAATACGCTTCAAAATCTTTAGAACCATACACAGACTTCGTAGTAGCTGTTGTGATGGTACCTCTGAGCCAATTGTACATACCAATCTTCCGGGATTCTCCCTTGCGCGGCTGCAGCGAAAGAATAGTCTTACCTAAGGTCGACACAGCAGTTGAATTTACTTTGCTATAATCCAAGCATACCTAGGACCTAGGTATGGCCGACAAAAGGGATTGATTGCGGAGCTAGTGGCGGCTCGCGAGGGTCACATGACGACGATAGTGAATTAACGAGAGGAAATCGGAATGAAGGAGGGGAGGAGAGGAAAAGAGTATCGGGGACCTCATTTTCCTAAGTTTTGATAGGTAGGGTGTTGGTGATAGAAACTGTGCCTCGTGCAAGGGACTTTAGGTATCTATTAGCACCAGCTAGCTGAGGCTACCCAGTTTCGGTGTTAGGCATTTTCTAACATCGTTCACAGTAAATGATCGATATAAAGTGTTCTCAAGCTTGGAAAGCACTTGAAAGTTTGAAGAACTTAAGTGAGACAAGCTGATAGAGTTAGATAAATTAGCGCATTACATAAGCAGCTGCTTGATACGTGAGACACTAACAACTCCCTGGCTTACATAACAACATACATGGATGCAGTGGACTTTGGAAACATGACAGCATTGGCCGTGTTTAAAGAATGGATTCCATTTCTGGATAATAATAGTGAAATTCCGATCTAATGTAGGTACCAACCCTAACCGAGGCAAGCCGACTCCCCTGATCCCAGTAGTTTCTAGTATCCTGTTATGAATGTTACTTGGTTATATGTAGAACTGTACAGACAGAAATAAAGACAATGTAAATACTCATTAATCGTAGATTACGTGGCGCTCCGTCGGCCAGCTCGTAAGGAACAAAATTGCTTTCAGTACATGACAGCCTGGCTATACCCTTGCTTGCGATCGCCTGCAGGTGAAACAAAGGCACCCATATGGGAATCTAATTTGACGAGAATTACACAAAGAAGAGAGAAGAATTCGATAACTTGGCAGCGAAAAGTCTATGACAGCATCATGTGGGGCACATGAGGCTAAAGGACTAAGGCGACGCCACATTGTGTAACTTCAAAGTGTCACTAGCCACAATTTAACCAGTAATAGACAGAGTCCGAAGGGGAAGGAATCTACGGAATCTACGTAAATTCTCTCAACAACGTGAATTGCGAGATCTCCCCGGGTATCGGCAATGATTGATTCAGATTCACTTCATACTAGAGTATGGATCCAAACTTGAATGCTAAAATCGCCAATCCAATCGGTTTATTTTCTGCTAATACGCACGTTAGACGAAATGGACGGACTTTTCTGACTCTCCACATATCGTCATCTTACCTGTCTACCGGTAACTGTTTGGAGATGCCCGCCACAATTCTAGGTACTTTGTCCTCTACTATGACGCAGCGGATGAGCCACAAGACCTGAAGTAGGTACATGAAAGTATGTGCAAGCATCCGCATATACGAATGTACATATGCAAGCAAGAGCTCCGGGGCTGAAGATTCGGGACCGCTAGGACGGGTAGCCACAGATGGTTTAAACGCTAGGTGTCTTTGAGTTTATTCTATCCGGATTAGATCCCCCGGTAGGTCTCTACAAGTGTGTCTGCCCAGGATGGCACTTCCTAAATCAGGGGTGATGACGAGGGATGAAGTAAGAGAGGCTTTCATCCTAACTGCCTACTGCTGCTTAATCTGTAATGATTGGGTGAAATCCTTTAACCAAGTCATGGAAGGTGTAACATGTAACTCAGCAAACACAGGAAGCTATGACTTTGATCGAGATTATCGATGATGACATTCTTAAGGTAAACTGAGGGAGTAACATAGCACATCGGAAACAATGAGCAAGCACAGCCTGGCTCGCATCATATAAGAGATCAACAAGCCTCAGCTCGACCTAGGTTGTCTGTTTTGTTCATCACCATCAAACTACGATACCCAATACCCAAACAACAACAACCTAAGAACAAATCTTGATACTTATTACTGGCAACTTTACTTTACTAGATATTCTATTCTCTATCACTATTCAACATGTCTGGTATTGTCAACAAGGTCAAGGATGCCGTCTCCGGCAACCACCACTCCTCTACTACCACTGGTGCCCCTGAAGGCACTCACGGACCTCACACCAGCCGTGTTGGCAATGCCGCCGACCCGAGAGTCGACAGCGATCGCGATCACCGCGCTGCGCCCGGTTCGACCATCGGTGGCTCTCAAGCCTACACCTCCGGTGACAACTACACCCACGGCACTACGGGTACCACCGGCACGACAGGTACTACAGGCACTACGGGATACACAGGCACCACAGGGCAGACGACTTCTGGGCCTCACCGATCAGACATCGCCAACAAGGCTGACCCAAGAATTGACTCGGACCGATCCGGTCGCTATGCAGGCAATGCCGCCGGCGACTATGGTGGCAGTGGCCCCGAAGGAGTTGCTGGCCCCCACAACTCTCGTCTAGCCAACGCCGTCGATCCTCGTATGTCTCTCTCCAGCATTGGTTGTGACATTATTACTGACTTGAATATAGGCGTGGATAGTGATCGAGATGCCAGCCGTACTGTCGGAAACACCTACGGCAGCTCTGGCACTGCCGGTACCACAGGTGCCGGTTACGCTCCAGGTACTACGGGCAACAACTTCGATAGCACTACGGGAGGTACTGGATACGGCACAACTGGCACAACCGGCACTACAGGCCTTGCTGGTGCTACCGGTACTCATGGCACTCACGGCACTCACGGTACCCATGGCACCACCGGCACACATGGAGTTACCGGGACCCATGGAGCTACTGGCACCCATGGAACTACAGGTACTCACGGAGTCACTGGCACCCATGGGACCACTGGTACTCACGGAACCACTGGTACACATGGCACTACTGGTACGCACGGCGCTACTGGTACACACGGCCAAGGGGTTACCGGAACGCATGCAGCACACTCCGGTCCAGGTCCCGCTCCCGGTACCGCAGGTCCTCACAAGAGCGACGTTGCGAACAAGCTAGACCCAAGAGTTGACTCGGACCTCGACGGCTCCAAGACATTCGGCGGCAATAAGACTTACCAGTCGTAAGTACGCATTAACGCCTCACAACACTGCTTTCGACTGTTTTTTGTATCGGAATGAAAATTAGTTAACGACTTCCGGAAGTGGGACTCAAGTTGCCAAAGATCCTACGGACGCTGCCCAGGTACCTCCTTCTACTCTACGACAACATGTCGGCGAACCTGTGATCGAACATGGAGATCACAAACATGGACGTAACCACAGAAACAATGTGGCATCCGCTCAGGAGGGACATAGGGGTTTGTAAGATGGAATGAAGGAATGAAGAGATGATGCAGTGTTTATGATTGTACACTATCCACCTAGCTTATTTCAACAAGAATAAAAAAAAAGTTCATATGCGAATCAAGCTTTTGAGAAAATAGTTCGTCGATCATGATATAGAAGTTCGATTTGTGGCAGAGCAGAAATTAATTCCAGGAAAGTCAAGTCGTCAATTCGTATAAAGTCCCTATATCCTACTAGGAAAAAATAATGAAGGAAATAATGTTTATATGTACGGTCGGTAAGTTTCCATTGCTCTAGGATTCTTATTTCGTGAATACGCCCAAAATATGAGGAACGACGCCGTACCACTGCTCTATTACAGGCTGTGCGACGTCAATTTTCTCCCAGGGACCTGCTGCCCGAATCGTTTTCTCGGTCGGGCGGCACAGCAGACACCCGCCGATAAGATGCGGCCAGAATAAATTGACGAAGCCTAGGTATTGAGAAGAGAGTTAGTATAATATGCTCATTTCCCCTATTTCTTCTTTTCCCCGCCTCTCCACCTAACTAGGTGCCTAACTAGGGAAAGACCATAAAAGGGGGGGAAGAGAGGGAATGCACTTACGTTGATACAATCGCATATACCAGCTATGCTCGCATTGCACATGCTCGTACACGTACCATCTTCCGCCCTTCTTCAGGTACGAGTACAATTCGCGGATATTCTCCTCTGGGTCAGGGATGCTGCACAAGCACAAGATTGATACTATGCAATCCACTACAGCAGCAATGGGAGTCAGCAAATACATCTCCGAGGAAATATCTTTAGGGGTTTCAAGTGTGTTTCAGAAGTAGAATCTCCGCGGGGATTTCAATTGAGAGATTTTCGCTTTCAAGGCAAAGAAAAAGGGGTAAAAAGAACTTTCGAGAGGTGTAACATACCGCTACCCTTCTCTACGCGCCCGCCCCACGCAGACTCATTGTCGAGATCCTCGACTCCGACAGGCACGATCTGATACACGTCCTCGAGCTTCTGCTTCTCAATCGCGCGACGCAAGTGCGGGTGCTGGTTCGGGTTAGGCTCTACGCCGTAGACGCGGGTAATCACGCCCCTCCCACCCTTCCCGACATCCGCACCGGCATTCTTCCGCTTCGTCAGGCCCTCGCTCTCAGCTTCACCTTCCGGCCTTACATCCGCGACCTGGCGATACACATCGACCCACATGCCCGCGCCCGCGCCAACCTCAATAACGACTCCCGAGATGGCCGGCCCGACCTGGGTGGCCGTCACGTCGCCCCGCGAGGCATAGCCCCTGAGGAGCGGGACCACGCGCTCGCCGGCGTTAAGGCGGATATTGGGGCCCGCGAGACGGGTCCAGAATTCGGTGAACCAGGCCTCTTGCAAGCGCGCTGGGGAGAGGAGGACGGAGAACCGGCCTTGCTTGATGAGTGTGAGGATGGTGCGCGGGAGGTAGGAGACGGAGAGGGAGAGGAAGACCCAGGGGTAGAGGAGCCCGAGGACGGCGTCCTTGAAGTTGATTAGGGGGGCGAGGGGGGGGGAGGGGGAGGACATGTTGAATGATGCCTAGGTTGAAAAAGGGGGTAGGAAAGAGAAAAGGGGGTGGGAAACGGTTTACGGAGGGAAGAGGATGGGGGGATTGGAGACAAAGAATGGGAATGGGGGGCAAGGCTGGGAATCGGGGCGGGAGTCGGGTACTATTTATACTAGTAAGGTAGGCACCCGTTAGCCGGAGCCAGGTTAAAAAAAAGTTTCGACTCGCGATATACTACTACTACGCGGTCCGGAAGAAGCCCTAACAGGGATCCATGGATAGGCCCAGTTACATCCAGAGTCAGCTCTAGTTCGGCTAGAGATGATTGGCTCCCTTAGCACGACCTCGTAGAAATTAGTAACTTGAGCACATATCCCCAATTCTTTATTAGTCAGTGATCCATCTATCACACACCGTGCGAGGGCTCTCGGACTATCGTTCACACATTGCATGCATCTATTTGCATCTCTATATATCTATAGTATAGGATCAGGTATCATTACAGCTCGTCTTTACCCTCGTTAGCCGCCGCGGCCACGGGAACCTCCGGTCTGCCACTGTCTTTCTGTAAGTCAATTCCGAGCTTGCCCCGCCATTTCTGCCACACGGACCAGAACTCCTTTTCCATCCCTGATTCCATCTGATCTGGGAGTATGACCACGTATTCGACATATAGCTTGCCGAACTGGTATTGATGGTAGACCGAGTCTCCATCCTCACTCCATATGGGCATTCCCTCACCCTCGACTGTCTCGACATGTCCGGGTTGCACAACCTCACCACGCTCTCGTCCCAGTCTCACGACGTGGCCGTCTAAGTGTGTAATGTTGCGAGTCCAATCGCCCATCCAAGCTTCCCGTAGAGACAAGACCTCGCGCCAGAAGAGGTCGTTGCCCCTGCGGCGGAAGAAGGTCCCATCTACATGATCAGGGTTCTCCGCGAAGTCGGGCTCCTTCTCGACTAGAGTAACGACAAGATCGCCAGCGACCCAGTCAGGGCTCGCGTCGGCCTCGTTTTCATACACGATCTTGGCGTCGCGAGCGACACCACGTTCGACCTTCAGGGACACGGTGGTCTGTTTGCGGAGGACCCTATTTCCGCCACAGACCGGGCACTTGTGCTTAATGGTCTTGCCGCGACCACCACAGGCATCGCAGGTAGTCTGGATCTGCTGGAACATGCCGGGAGCTAGCTGGTGCTTGATAATGCGGACACCACGACCAGCGCAGTGGCCGCAGGTATCGACCTCGCCGTCAGCCGATCCCGTGCCGTCGCATTCCTCGCAGATTTGCTGCTTCTCCCATTGGAACTCCGTATCGCGGCCGTTGTAGAAGTCGCGCAAGCTAATGCCAACCTTGACTTCTATGTCGTGGCCCCGTGGCTGGCCCCGTTGGTAGTGGCCTCCGCCGCCGAAGAAACGGCTGAACAGGTCGAAGGGGTCGTGGTGGTGTCCGCCGCCTTGGCTGCGCTGCTTTAGTCCTTCGTGTCCGTACTTGTCGTATATTTGTCGCGACTCGGGGTCCGCTAGCGCTTCGTAGGCCTCGGAGACCTCGACGAATTTGTCCTTGGCTGTTGGATCGCCTCTGTATTACGACACATTAGCTACTAATTTGGATTTTTGGTGGTGGTTTTTGACGGAGGGGTAGATTTACGGATTCTTATCTGGGTGGTATTTCTTGCTTAGTTGTTTATATGCCGACTTTATTTGCTTGTCCGTCGCATCACGATTTACTCCTAGGATCTGATGTGGGCAGTTAGTACTAGATCGTTAGAGAGCTTCAGCAGCAAGGCAAGACGGACCTTGTAGAAATCCTCGGCGCAGAATGCAAACTGCGCTAGGATAAAGAGCAACCCAAAGGTTGCCCATCGTAGAAGCATCGTGCCAAAAATTGGCGGCCTGCGCAAGCGTATTCAACCACCGACGACTAGTAATGAACAAGTGTCTTATTATATAACCAGTTGACAAAGATACGACCTATATACCCAATTAAGATATAGGTGATTCTAAGGGTAAGATGGTAACACCTTTGGACGACAATTCTCCCATGGATGGAAAGTGATCAACATGGGAGCTTTAGAATTGGCCAGCGTGGTATTTTGAAATATACGATTTGGGAACTTTATTATGGTATAGAAATGGGTTAGGAGGAATCTAAAGATCCATAGATGCAGCTACTAACTTTCTTGTAGCGTCGACCCTCGAAAAATACCAGCGTGTCAACGTGGTAAAAACTGCTAAGCTGGGAAATCTGACCCGCTAAGATAAGATAAGCCCTGCTAACCTTATTTAATGGGCACTTACGTGTGTCTTGGCAACGGCTGGTGCTTTGATTGGGTGCATTATTTTGATGACTCCGCTAGATCCAATCAATCTTAAAAAATACAATGTACCTAGCAACCGTGCTGAGCTTCAACCGCGACACATCCCTCGGCACCGTTCACATCGCTAACATCAAAGTTCTCGTTACTCCTAAATGAGCTCGAATTTTAAGTAATTTCGTAAGGCCTCATAAAAGGTCTTGGAATATCGGATCGAATCCCCCTAGTTGTCGCTTTAACAATCCGGATTCTCCCGTGGCCGCCTGCCTAGGCAACAGCTCAGCCAAGAGAACCAACTATGAGCGGCAAACGATATGCCTTCGTCCCCATGGACGCGGACGAAGTAGGTCCACAGAAAGTCGAGAAGAAGTCTAAACACCGACGTCGCGACGAAGATAAAAAATCAAGCTCCCGGCATGACTCGCATCACAAGTCACATCGCACCCGAAGTCGCAGTCGTTCGCCTCGTCGAGATTCACATAGACCGAAATCGAAGTCGATACGAAAGCGCGGTGAGGATGACTTCGATGATAGGTGGGGCGACGAAGAGCCAGGAAGTGAGCTTGAGCCTTCTGATGATGGACGTGATGAGGAACCGGAATTTAAAGAGTCGGAACGCAAACGCGTGAAGTTAAGCCATGATGATCGTGAGGAAGATGGTGGTGCTGAATCAGATACCGAGCGCGATATTGCTGAGAGAGAGGCCTTCGCTAAGCGACTGAAAGAAAGAGATGGAGGCAAGTCAAAATCCGAGGGTAGAGCAGACAAGGAACGTCAACGCCTAGCCGAAGATCTCGCTTCGAAAAGGGCCGACATGTCGGACTTTCGTCAACATTCAAGGCAGGCTTACCTTAAAAAGAGAGAGACGGAAAAACTGGCGTTACTGCGAAAACAGGTCGCGGAAGAGACTGAAGAATTAAGGAGTGGAGTACGGTTATCTGAACGAGAAAGAGCTGAGTTTGCTAAAAATCGAGAAATTCTACGATTAGCTGAAGAACGATTACGAATCGATGACCACCGCGATGGGTACTATATGCCAGAAGACTATATAACCGAGAAGGGGAAGATAGACAAGAAGCGAAAAGAGGATGCACTATACAAACGATATGTCGAAAGAGATGAATATGGCCAAGAGAAGTTTACCACCGAACATGAAGAGTGGGAGAGGGAGCAGACGCAAAAAGCAAAAGCTCAGATAAACAGAGCAGAAAGGGAATACGATGATCAGTATGCGCCTGTTCTCGATCCGGACCAGTACATCCAGTGGACCCAGGTCACAACGATGACTGGCGATAGGAAGGCGATGACACAGGAAGAGAAATTTCTACAAGCCCAACTTGATGCTGCAGAACAAAAAGCTCTATCCATTCAAGAAACTCGGAAGAGTCTACCCATCTACGTGTATCGAGATGAATTTATCAAAGCTCTCGAGACACACCAAATTCTCGTCCTCGTCGGTGAGACGGGTAGTGGTAAAACCACCCAACTACCCCAATATTTACACGAGGCCGGTTATACAAAAGGGGGCCTCAAGGTTGGATGTACGCAGCCTCGAAGAGTTGCCGCGATGAGTGTGGCAGCTCGAGTTGCAGAAGAAATGGGTGTTAAGTGTGGGCAAGAAGTCGGTTATTCGATTCGTTTCGAAGATGCTACTAGTGACAAGACTGTCATAAAGTATATGACAGATGGTATGTTACTCCGAGAATTCATGACGGAACCAGATCTTGCGGGTTATTCAGCTCTGATGATCGACGAGGCCCACGAACGGACCGTACATACCGATATCTTGCTTGCCTTGGTCAAGGATTTAGCTAGAGAACGACCGGATTTAAAACTCCTGATTTCTTCGGCTACGATGAATGCCGAGAAATTTTCTCAATACTTCGACGATTGTCCAATCTTCAACATTCCAGGACGAAAGTTCGATGTTGACGTCTACTTCACCCCGGCACCAGAAGCCAACTACTTAACAGCAGCTATCACGACTGTTTTCCAAATCCATTCTACCCAAGGCGCGGGTGATATACTGGTGTTTTTAACTGGTCAAGATGAAATCGAAGCCGCGGAACAGCAACTTACAGAAACCGCAAGGAAACTTGGCAATCGTGTTAAAGAGTTGATTGTTTGTCCCATTTACGCCAATCTTCCCTCGGATCTCCAGAGCAAGATCTTCGAACCTACCCCCAAGGGAGCTCGAAAGGTTGTGCTAGCTACTAATATCGCCGAGACAAGTTTGACAATCGATGGTATTATCTACGTCATTGATCCAGGGTATGTAAAGGAGAACGTTTTCAACCCAGCAACCGGCATGTCAAACCTAGTCGTCGTCCCGTGTTCGCGAGCGTCCGCGAACCAGCGTATGGGACGTGCTGGTCGTGTCGCGCCTGGTAAATGCTTTCGTCTCTACACCAAGTATGCCTACGAGAACGAGATGGACGAATCTACTACACCAGAAATACAAAGGACCAACCTAAACGGTGTTGTTTTATTGTTGAAATCACTAGGAATTAACCAGCTTCTCGAGTTCGAGTTCATGGATCCACCTCCGACAGAATCTCTAATCGGAGCTTTGAATCAACTTTTCGCTCTTCAAGCCCTCAACCATAAAGGTGAACTTACCAAAGTGGGGAGACAGATGGCTGAGTTCCCTACGGATCCCATGCTTGCCAAGGCTGTTCTTGCTGCAGACAAATTCAAGTGCGTTGATGAGGTGCTATCAATAGTGTCTATGTTAAGCGAGGCGTCAGCGCTATTCTTCCGGCCGAAAGACAAGAAGATCCACGCTGACAGCGCCCGCAACCGCTTTACCATCAAGGAAGGCGGCGATCACCTGACGCTCCTGAATATCTGGAATCAGTGGGTTGACAGCGACTTCTCGCCTATCTGGGCTCGAGAGAACTTCCTCCAGCAGCGCTCACTCACCCGCGCGCGCGACGTCCGGGACCAGCTCTCCAAGCTGTGCGAGCGCGTGGAAGTGGCGCCAAGTTCATGCGGAGCAGCCAACATCGACCCGATCAAGAAAGCAATAACAGCAGGCTTCTTCCCCAACGCGGCGAAATTGCAGCGCAGCGGCGATAGCTACCGTACCGTAAAGAACAATACTACAGTGTGGATCCACCCTAGCTCCGTGTTGATGAAGTCGGACCCGCCCGAGAAGATGGTGCTGTATTATGAGCTGGTCTTGACTAATAAGGAGTATATGAGGAACTGCATGCCTATTGTGCCGAAGTGGCTTAATGAGGTGGCGCCCCATTTCCATAAGAAGAAGGATTTGGAGGAGATGGAGGAGAGGAAGATGCCGAAGGCTAGGTGATGATGCTGTGGCTTGTTTGCTTAGGGCATTGGGCGGGTGTAGCATGATATTGGATATTGGTGGCTGAGGCATAGGCCTTTTTATATTTACATACTATTCAAATGAAAATAAGAATGAACTTATGAAGACGAACAAATTTAGCAAGGTTCATCATCGTAAACGTGAATTGTTGGAAGCAATCCTTGTTCCTCTATTATTCGAGTTATCTGTTACACAAGCTTACTCAGCGAGTTCATTACCTAAGGATAATGCACCCTTTTCCCCTTTCCCCTTTGCTTTTTGGTTACTCATCCAACACTTTTCAAACGACACCACGTTAGCTAAGCAGCGATCTTATTCCTTAGTAAGCAGCGCCTCCTCGCCAGGAACCGGGACCAGCTCCTCGAAGCGGCGCAGGTCCATCGGCTTCTCCAGCAGCGGCTTCACAAACGGGTCGAAGGTCTTCCAGTACGGGTTCTCCAGGTGGTATTTCTGGCTCCCCTCGTTCTCGTACCGCTCCACGATCGTGAAGTCCTGCGGGTCGTGGATGGATTGCACTAAGGTGGGTTTAGCACATTACTTCATTTACGTTTGCTAAGGTCTTGAGTTTTGCTTTTTTTATGTGTTTTAGGGGTTGATGGGAGTTGATGTAAGGAGGTGGGTAAGGGGGTCACTTACTGACGAACCAGGATATGGTCTCCTTGTCCTTGGAGTACACGGCGGAGGCTTCGTTGAGCTTGGCGTGGACTCTGGCGATGTTGTCTGCGCCGGGCTTGGAGCGCAGGTGGACGACAATTGTGTAGACCATTTTGACTGTGTCGATATACTGGGGATTTATGAGATATTGTGAGATATGATGCCGAAACTAGAGAATATTGAAATGTTAGTGAGGGATTTGGTACTTAGTGAGCGACCTCCGCACTTAGCTGGGATCCATGAGATGACTAACGTGTATAACGTAAGGAATCTGACGTAGTGTGATTGGTTACAAGGAGCCCTATCCATTAGTAAGCATTGCTTAGGTAAGGATACTGGAAGTTCAACCCCTTTTTACTTGTTATTCTCCTCACTTAAAATTTTCATCTATCCCTATTTTTCCTAAGCTCATCCATCCTACTTGCTCTTCCTTTCCACGACCTTAAACATCTATAGCTTATTTAATAAGACAAGAGAATCATCGCTGATATAAAAATTTACTAAGCGAACTGCTTACTCAGGTATACTCACCACCGGAACCCCGATCCTTATGACTTAGTAAGCAAGCCACCAAGCAACAATATACATGTCACCAACCAACCCAGACAATGCTTATATAATTGGGGGGATCATAAAAATGTGACTAGCTCTCATTGCTAGCAAACGAATGTAAGAATTTTAGAACAAAATATATCGGGATTTTTATATTATTGGTATCTTTCCATGACAAACTGCCCCCCCGTTTTCCCTTTGAAGTCCATGCGATGTCCAACGTACCTATATACAGTTACACCAGAAAAATGCTATGCTCGTTTCCATTCACCTAACCTAGGTAGGTAGCTTTATCCCTAACAGATAGGGTTAAAGCACATGTCCCTAACAAAACAATCGATGCCAATGCTGGAGACAAACGATTTAGATCGTTGTCCGTCTAGTACACAGGCAACTTGAACGCAGGGAAAGTGTACGTCCAGCTCTCAGTCGAAGCCTGGTCAGTAACACAATCGAAGTCCGTAGTGTTACCAGACCAAAGCGGGCGTTCAGGCCACTGGCACAACATCTGGGTCTCGCCCTCGTTGGTACCGGAAGAGACAGTAGCGTTCAGACGAGTGGGCTGCACGCCGTTCTCCACCCAGTCGATCATGATGTTCATGTTGTTCTGAGGGTAAGGACCGGGCTGCAGGGAGTTGGCGCCGCAGTGGCCCGCGCCGGGGATCAGGTAGAACTGGTACCAGTCGGCCATCTCGGACTGCGCCTCGGAGTCGGTTAGGTTGGAGTACATGATCGAGCGCACCGATTGGTAGTAGTGCACCGAGGAGGCGGCCGGGATCGAGCTGTCGGACTCGCCGTGGTAGTGTAGGAGCTTGCCGCCTGAGGATTGGAAGGGGGTTAGGTCGGGGAGCGTGGTTTGCAGGCTGTCGAGGTAGCGCACGAAGCCGGTGTTGATCCAGTCGACGAGGGTGTCGTAGGTCACGCCGTCGAGGTCGGAGAGGTTGTCTAGGTCGAGCAGCTGGATGAACTTCGTTACGTACTCGCCTCCTGTGCTGGGGATCGATAGCTCCCAGGCCCCGGTGTCGCTGTTGTAGGTTGTCGCGGCGTCGCCGAGCTCGGACGCGATTTGCCAGGAGAGGTAAGCGCGCTCGCCGGCGCTGTTGTGCAGACCGCCGTAGATGGCTTGAGCGACGGCGACACCCTCGGCCGTCACGGTACCGTTCTGTGCCGGCTGGTAGCTGGTGGTGCTGCCCTGGGCCTGGCGCTTGTGGGTGCGCATGTTCATGGGGTGGAGGGTAGGCGCGGACCGCTTCTTGTTGAAGCCGAAGCCAAGGGAGGTGCTGTTCTCAGCTGCGCAGTAGTATGATTCGCCGATAATGGAGGAGAGGTTGAAGTTTAGCATGCACAAATCGGTTCGGGAGACAACGCCGTCGGTGCGGCCGTCGAGCGGGTCACAGGCGGCGATGGTCGCGTTGACGATCTTGTCCATTTCGCAGGGCGGGGGCAGGTAGTTAAGCGTCTGCTCGACCATGGACGAGAAGACGTGTAGGACCTGCTGGTGCGCGAAGCGGAAGGCGGGGGCGCCGGTGATGGCGCCGTCGTATTCGGTGCCGTAGCGCTGGACTTGAGACATACCTTCGCGGCCACCGTCGGAGCAACCTTCGAAGTAAGTGTAGACCTTGGTGTCGTTCGTCAGGCCGTAGAAGGCTTGGGTTAGCGGCTTGCCGACCGTGGTCATCTCGCCTAGAGCCTGGTACGAGAACATGTACGTCGCGTCCCACTATAATGTCGGTGAGTTAGCAATTTCCCTAAGAATTGAATTCTCACCCCCAGACATAGCAGGGGGGGGGGGGAGAAAATCCTTGATATCACGTACGTTGATAGAGCCGTTTCCATAAAGGACAACCTCATCATAGCTGTTGCTGAACGCATCGTATCCGGCATCGGTAGCACCACCGACAGCGCCGTAGGAAAGACCGCCAGTAGCATCGCTGGACAGCGAGAAACCACCTCCACCGGCGACGTAGAATCGGTTCTTGAAGTCGGAGGGTTGCGGGAAAGCGTACTTAACGACAACGGTGTCGTTCTTTCCGGTGTGAGTGTATTGGACCGTCACATTGCAGTAAGTGTATGTTGTAGAGCTACCACTCGTCGAACCACCCGTGCTAGAACCCCCAGTTGTCGCGTTGTAGACGATGCTCGCCGTTACCGCCGAAGGGATCAAGTCGATTCCGAGTAAAGTACCGTTGGCGGGGAGGGCAGCTTGCACGTTAGACACCGTGCAGACATCGGAGATAGAGGAAGTTGTCGTGTTCGAAGCCGTCGCCAGAGCGGCGACCGCCGATAAACCGCAAGACCTCTTCATCTTTCAAGTTTCTGAGTTCGAAGCGAGAGAACGAAAGAATATAGGAAAAGAGCGAATGTTAAGTTTGAGGTGTGAAATCCCCACGAGCTAGAAAGCCTAGTATTGTGATAATGGCCGGGAAAGACCTCGAATACTTATATGATCTATCCATGATATTCTACCTAGACTGTGGTGTTTGGTCCCATGTATGTAATTTAGTTCACCCGATATCCTGGCTCAGCCTCATAGCATGATGCTAACGAGCAAGATACAACATGTACATAGCTGGAGCTTGGGGTTACCAGCATACTGGTTGTGGCCCGGCAGCCCTCCTAGCTTACGAAAGAGTCCCGGGCGAAGTCGCGTCATGACATACGTGGTGGACCGGCCGAAAGCACCGGTTTAGTCGCAGCGGAGCCTCCGTGGCAATGTTTATTCAGATCGTCACAACGGTCCCATGTCCTCAAAGCCTCCAAGGTGCTTTTCGGCTAGTTTCGACCTTTTACCTAACGGTGCCTAAGTTGGAGTTGGCTTTAATATTATGCGCGCATGTTACTTAAGACGAAGCTCCCCACGGATCTTGCCGTGTCGTGCCGTGTCTGCCGTGCCTAGTAGTATCCCAGAGTTCGAAGTTTCAAGCTGAACTCATAGAAAAATCTATCCACCAAGGACCTTACTCGTGAAGCCTTAGCGTTGGACGGGCCATCGTAGGGCGTATCATGGTTCGGCATAAACCACGACCCCTGCTCGGCCGTAGCTGTGTAGCAGTACTATTGTATATGTATGGGGTCAAATTTAGAATTGGGGTTCGCTACATAAATGGCTAAGCTCTGCCAAGTCCCGGCGTGCATTTTCGCTCGTGGCAGCAAAAAAGCTGGGATCCGCCGCGTCAGTTCAGTCCTCTCATATCCCAATGGGGTCGATTGGTGACGCGTCACCTTAAGATGAACCGAACCCTTAACTAATAACGTCGTTTGGTGAATAGAATGCCACCTACCTTGCCATTCCCCATACATTAAGCGCATGTTAATAGTGAGTTAGAAGCATTTCCACGGGAGAAAAAGTCTATTAATTGCCCATCTAAAGTTTCTAGCCCGTCAAGGGATCCCCATGAATTGACCAGTATTGATGATGATCCTTGACCTAAACCCCAGTTTTGTAGGAATCAGATTCTCTAAACTACTACTGATTAGATCACATTGATTCCAAACAGCATCGGGAATAAATAAAGGGGCGATATTTCAATTAGGCCCGAAGCTGTGCAAGCTGTCGTAGCTGTCCTCCAGGGCTAAGTTCATTAGCCCTATTGTCCTTGGCTCTTCAGAGCTAGGGCTGGGCCGAGATGAGGCTGAGTACGCTCAACCATCCATGCAACCGGAGAAACAAACCACCTAGATCAAACCGGTAGTGTGGTCCACCGGGCTTTTATTTCACCTAGACAGTTTTATTGTTGCAAGATGACGACGTCTTCGTATTGTACGTTGTATTTTCTCTTCGACTTCTTGCCAGGTGACTTATCAACATCGCTCGCTACATGTATAGGTAATGTCGCCGTCTATCCAATGCCATTTCATATACTTCATGATCCATGAGCCTCCAACTGATGCTAAAGCCGGTAGTGAAACGTAAGTAGGTAACTAGTTTTTCGTTGTAAGATTATGCGCTCCGTACGTAACTTGCAGGCACACTCTTTGTCGCACCCCCTTTTTCTACTTCGGCCCATCCGTCTCCCGGGTCGTCCTTAATCAACACAAATCGTTCGCCTTCAGTCATACTATGCTCTGCGTCGCTCTGTGCCGTGTAATCGTACATCGCGACAACATACTTCAGCTTCTTAGCACCACGGCGTGGTGCGACTGCCGGTCCTTTCTTTTTAACAGTAGGACCAGCTGTACCTACTGACGATCCCGAGTTTGAATAAGTGGATGCGGGACGGTCATTCAACGAAGAACCCGTATCCTGTGGCGCAATAGGCTTGGGGAAAACTTCGAGGTAGCTTGCGGGCACTATCCCTTCTTTATAACCAGCTCGGACCTTTACCCATCCTGAACCATCTATAAAGTTATGAGTAAATATTAAATACAATTAAAACGAAGGATGTAAAACTCACCATCAGGTTCAAGAATAACTACCTCTCGCCCTTCGGGAACGGAGACCTCATCACCACCGCTCGCTTCGAATGTATAGAGCATCTTACCCTTATGCTCGGCAGCCTTAGGAGCTGGGGCGCCGACCGAGCTACCAGGCAGCTCACTAATATACGCGGCGGGTGGTGGAGCGACAAGACGAGTCTTTTTAACAGGAGGACGAGGACCGGGTTCAGGTGGCGTATCTTCAGCAGGAGAGCGCGGGCTTGCGACCGAGCCACTTATTGATCGATTCGCACTAGCCGCATATCCAGAGCTCAAAGAATTCATAGTATTTGACCGACTCAATGTCGGCAGTTCTGCGACATGCTCTGGCGGACCAGTAGGAGGTTTTAGTAGAGAGCCTGCTGCCGCTTGCCTTTCTCCCTTGTATTTCTTGCGTTCGTCCTTGGACAGCTCACCGGGACATTCCGCCGGAACCTTCATTTCGCATTTACTGTGGCATGTGTAACCGCAATCTCTGCAATCGAAGCCCTTTGCGGATAGACCCCATATCCTTTCGCCGCACAGGTCGCAATTCGTCGGTATCTTGAACGTCTGCGATTTGAAATTGTGATTCTTAGCTCCGAGAGTGACATCTCCCACAGCCGACGTAATGGTCGAAGTTTCGACTTCAGCGGTCAGGCGTCTCCGGTCAACCTGATGTAAATCTTCTTGCATGGAGAAAATTTGGGACACAACAAGTACTTCGTCCTTATTTTCTGTTCCATCTCGTATTCTTTGCTTGACACGTTTAACACCATCTATTTCCCTCCTCTTCTTGTCAACTTCGCGCCGAAGTTCCCCTAGTTGACTCTTTGATTTGTTAAGAACATTGCGTAAGAAAACTTTGGCCACCTCGTCGGTAACCATAAGGTCATCGTCGTGCCATACAGGACTTGGCTCGAACATCTTGTCAGCTGGTTCTTGCCAAGAACCCATGTTATGGCGGATATACATCATGGAATCTAAATGCGGCTGGTTTCGCGTAACCTCCTGAGCTAAGCGGTCGACCAAGGAATTACTCTGTTGCAGCATTGTGATCTCCAGGCTCGCTGCTGTAGACCATAAGGTATTCAATTTCATAGTCCTGAATTCCGAGAGGTCTTGCAAGCTGTCTAGCACTTCAGGGACGTATTCGTGATAATACTTTTCTTTCTGCTTATTGGTCACGTTGATAGCTATCAAGTAGGTGTTCTTGACATTGTTCATGTCCTGCAACTGCTGTTGATAGTGACTCTGGGCCTTCGCCTTGTCAAAAGAGGACTCTGTCTTCTTTCGCTTACTCTCCACCTCTTGACATACGGCATCGTATTTTGTCTTGGTTTTACGAAGGTCGGCGTAGGAAGAATCTCTTTCGGCCTCTAATTTAGTAGCATATTCGACATGGCGTTTGCGCAGTTCTTCGAATTTAGCGGCATATTGCTTCATGGGGTCTGCGACCTTCTGGACGAGTTCGTTCGCGTAATTCTCGTGCTCGGTTGCTAGGGATTCGAGTGTTGTAAGATGAGTGGTCCATATAGTTAAAGAAGCATTCTCGAGAGAGCCCGGGGTCATCGCAGGCGTGTCGCCAACGCTCAGACTAGTCGTCTTCTTATTTTTCTTCTCGAAATACTTCTTAGCTAAGGCATTGAGTCTTGCGCTATGTTCCTTTTCGATAACGGCTCGTTCTCGGTAGAAGTTTTGGATATCGTCAAGCCAGGCAATACCATTAGCTACCCAAGCGCTAGCAGGTCTAAAGCCATCCTATAACAAACGAACAACACTATTTAGTGAGACTATCCTGAGGTGGATCAAGTGCCTACGTAGAGTAGTTGGAGGGGAAGAGTACGGCACATAGTAAACGTTCGGCACACACCTTTAACTCAGCACCAAAGGTCGGTGCAATTTCCACCTCAGCCATTACAAAGGGCCGGTGATGACCTTAAGCATACGGACACAAAAAAGACAGATTTACGGGAAATTCTTGATATGTAAAATGAGTCGGTTGCGCAAATCGTTTCGAATAACAATTCCATGTCATGAATAAGACACAAGAGTTATTGTAATCGTAGGTGTAGGTGTAGGTGTAAGTGCCAGGGTTTAGGAGAATGATGCAAAGGGTTGCGGGCTGCGAAATGCAGAGCGACATTAGCACAGCCCACTTTACTAAATCCACTTAAGAACTTTATACTTTGCGCCTAAGTGGCCACCTGCCACACGGGCGTTACCAGGTAATGTCCGGCTGTTCGGTACTCTCCTTTATTAGTTGCTCAGCCGTAACCCCGACTCATGCCAATTACCTCCATTATTTATATCTCAAATATTGATTACCTAATACAATAGCGAAGCCCGCTTCTGGTATGAAAAACCTATGTAATGTTATAGGAAACAGTACTAAGGTACTAGGTGTGCACTTTTCTTGGTCTAGGTACATAGTACTATAATATTACTAAATAAATCGGACCGTTCCACTTGAAAAGCTGGAAGTTGCAGCTGGCCACATTCAGGGGAAGCCTCGTTTTATTTGAAGTTGCCCCTCGTCGAAATTACCCCACTAACAAAGTATAGCCCCACCAAACACCGACAGCTTCGAAAAAGCTCCATGCAATCAATTCTTTACACCTACATCATCGTCACCATCACCAGATGCACTGCAGTTTGTAGGGTACAGATCACGTCACCAGCCTACAGCTACTTTTTTTCCTAGGTAGGAGGAAAGTCACCTACCTGCTATCTAAACAGGCGTTAGGCACGGCTGTTGCCTCTTGGGCATTGTCTCCAACCACTTTGACGCATTTACGCCTCTATTCCCACATTGCTTTTCAAAAAAGTCGTGTCATATCTGTCCATCGACTTTAAATATTGCGAAACTCGACCAATCTATTTAATTTGAAAATCCCGGCCGCGCACGATATTGCACTTTTACCGACTTAGCCACCTCAGAAACAAAATATCCATACCCCACCGCATTCTGAATCGCATTAATTCATCATGGCCGAGCCTGCGAAAGACGAATCTCGTCTTCAGGAGAACTCCTACGATGTCGAGGTCCAGCTCAGTGATCTTCAGAAAGACACTGAAAACCCTCTCGGATCCGCGCATACGTTTGAGGAGCTAGGATTGTGAGTAATATGTTATATAGGGAAGATCAATATGTGTTAATTTCTACTTGATAGGCCAAGTGAGGTTCTTCGAGCGTTAGCAGCCTTGCGCTTCTCGAAGCCATCTAAAGTCCAAGAGAAAGCGCTTCCGCTGATGCTTTCTGATCCCCCTCAGAACATGATTGCCCAATCTCAATCGGGAACCGGCAAAACGGCAGCTTTCGTCACCACAGTCTTATCTCGCGTCGATCATTCTAAGCCCGAACAGCCCCAGGCGCTTCTCCTCGCCCCAAGCCGTGAATTAGCCCGCCAGATTCAGGGTGTGGTTATTTCAATCGGACAATTCTTGCCCAACCTCGCCGTGGCAGCCGCTATTCCCGGCTCCATTCCTCGGGAAGGTCGCGTTGATAAGAGTGTCGTGGTTGGTACACCAGGAACCGTCATGGACTTGATCCGAAGGCGCCAATTTGATGTATCCCAGTTGCGAGTCCTCGTCATCGACGAAGCCGACAACATGCTGGACCAGCAAGGCCTTGGCGACCAATGCACCCGCGTCAAGAACATGCTGCCCAAGAACATACAGATTCTCCTATTCTCCGCCACCTTTCCCGATAAGGTTATGAAATACGCAACCGTATTCGCGCCGAATGCCAACATGATTAAACTGAGGAAGCAGGAACTCACAGTTAAGGGCATTTCGCAGATGTATATGGATTGCCCCTCGGAGTCGGATAAGTACGACATTCTCTGCAAGCTCTATGGCTTGATGAACATCGGATCCTCCATCATCTTCGTCAAGGTAAGTGACCGATTAAGTAAGCCGATATATGTATTATGTTAACATGCTAATGTTATTAGACCCGAGAAAGCGCCACTCAAATCCAGCAGAGAATGACAAATGACGGTCATAAAGTCTCTGTTCTACACGGAGCTTACGAAGGGAATGAGAGAGATACGCTATTGGAAGATTTCCGTAGTGGGAAGTCCAAGGTGTTGATCACGACCAATGTCCTCGCTCGCGGAATAGACGTATCTACGGTATCTATGGTCATCAATTACGATATTCCGATGAAGGGGATGGGAGACGCCATGCACGACACAGAAACTTATCTCCACCGTATTGGACGAACCGGTCGATTCGGTCGTGTTGGTGTCAGTATTACTTTCATCTCCGACAAGAAGAGCTTCGACGCCCTCAGAGCTATTGCACAGGACCTAGAGATTGACCTGGTAGCGCTGAAGCCCGATGACTGGGATGAGACGGAGAAACAAGTTCAGAGAGTCATCAAGTCGAGCCGAGCTCAATCCGGTTTCGTTCCAAGCGGAGACACTGTTTAGGACGTTATGTGACGGCTTGATCCAAACCAGGTTCACGGGTATGAAAGAAGCTAGGTTTCGCACGCTAATTACACATGTAAAGACATTGATGACGGCGGATCATATCACGGGATGCGATGCGATTTTTACTGAACCGAGCTGTTGGCACCTTTTTCTTGCTCAGTAATGAAAATAAATAATTTTTCAGGCGAGAAAGGGTCGAGGTAGTTAATGAGAAACGACGAGATACCTACCAACAAAATTTCATCTGATTTGTTTCTACGAGAACCTCGTTAGAATGATCCTTTCATGTGACCTTCCTATTTCCAAGATCGTTGGGTTGTTTGCTACGCCTTAATCAGGCATAATGCGTTTCGAAACAAGTCTTACGAGAGACTAATATTGCCATGGAAGCAAAAGAGGATGCAATGTCTAAATATTATCAAGATCCAAGACTCTCGAATCAAGGATATGATACGAACGTGGAAGCGAATATCGGAATACCATATTGGCGTATTTCGGAGCCGTTAAACATCATTTCAAGGTGGTCATGAGACTCGACTGGTCCTATAATCAGCCATACAACCATGAACGTGCTTATGTGTACAGATCTGTATTATCGATAACCGTTGGCGATTCGGAGGTTTTGCTCTACCTGAGAACTAATCGGTAACAGTCGATTATAGATAAACCCTCTCAAGGGGTCGAGAGACGTACGCCAAGTCGGCGATATAGTGATTGCAACGTTCTCCTTGATGACTTCTTGGGACCTTTAGTGATCATTTGACGAGGCCGTGGTAACGGCCAGCTTTATGTAAGAAAAACAGTTAAGGGCAAGGGGATCCGAAAGGAACAGTCGTGCCACGAGGGAATGCCTTGTCATTCGTATACACGAGTTCGGCGATGCATGTCAAAGGAGATGACAGTTATTCCGAAACACGTTGACGCCAGTTCGGGATATCCCCCTAGTTGCGAATTAAGAGGGATACCGATGCTGTCCGATGCTGTTGAGGTTGGACAACAGCGATGCGACACCGCCTCGATTATATGATTAATAACTGCCTACATATGTGCATGCAGAGTTGTAGGCTTGAACGAAGGACAGCGGAGTATAGTACCGAAGACGGGGAAGACGCACAACATGCATAGGTTTTTGTGCATGTATATTCTATATACATAGCGCAAGTGCATACATGGTCCCGCATGCATCAATCGAGAGGTGGTGGCGATGAGCCTGCGATGAGTTTGCAGTTTGCATCGTGCAGGTGCGACCTTGGCGCTGCATTACATAAAGTGGAAAGAGCCGTCAGATAGGTACGAGCAGTACGGGTAGGTAGGACACTAACAGGTACGCGCCGCTAAGGTACGGCGAGCGCCTGGTGCCCGCATGTTGAGAAGGAGAAAGCGAGACGCCAGGGAAGTTGCAACTCTCCCGCCTTCAGCCAGTGAGATTTCGACGACCTAATTCTCTTAAGCGCGCGCAAATAAAGTGGCACACCCCTACACCCTCACAAATCTCAGCCTACCAATACCCCGGCACACCCTCCTACCCTCCTCGCAGAAAGAGCTAAGCTTGCTAAAGGTGATTCTGCAGATAAGCATCAGATCTATATTTGCCGACAACCTAGGAACTTTATACAACCCCTGCCACTCCAGGCTGTCCTGGTCGGTTCCAGTCTCCCCAAGCAGCAAACCTGGGCAAAGTCAGCCGCTGAACGTTCTGGGCCATCCTCTTTCGCGCTGCTAACTCACAGCTATCCTCCCAATAAGGAAGAAGTCAGCCAATGGGGATTACTATTCTCGTTGATCCTTTCTCGCTTTAGATCAATCCTACTCGCACTCGCAATTATTCGACCTACACCTAACACAGGATTGGACTTACTCACTTGACGCTCCTACTTCGAGCTATCGTACCAACATGCCAATAGGTTCACCTCCATCCCGGATAGATGGTATCTGTAATTAACCCGACCTCGCATGGGAACATGGTACCTTTTTCCTGCATAGCAGCAAGCAAGCAAGCAACTAGACACACGCAAGCATTGCCTTGGCCGCTTTTCATGGCCCATGGCTATGGTTCAACCGCATGCTTGCTGATGTATTTTCGTACCTCTCGAACGTTAACCATCAGAGATACTCATTCGATATGTTTTAGGTATCATTCGTGCCTATTATTTTCCAATGGCGTCCAATCTTAGCCGTTCATAATGTGGCTCAATCGCCGATAGCGTCATCGGCATGGATGATACACTTTCGATCATTCATATTATACAAGGTCAATACAAGGTCATATACATGGTGAGGCCCAAGACGGGTCTTATTCTTACGACCACTCTCGCCCCCCTTCTTATTATCATTCCTATTCTCTTGTTGGCTTGTTATCACCTTCTGTAACAAGCTCCTTTTTTCCTTGGTTCCTTAATCCTTACCTTCCTTCGTGTATTTCTCCATTTTCTATCCTTTCAGCGATTGTATAATTTCCTGGATTAGGCGTCCTTCACTTCCTTGGTAGGCTGTGCAAGACCAACATGTTGTAATGCTGGTCTTCTCTTATTAAGCCTTTTCTTCTCTCATAGGTTAGTTCAGCAGGCCTTATAACATCACATAACCCAGATCGAGGCCACAAAAATGCTATCTTGAAACACTTGATCGTCATTGCTTTTCTTTTTGATTCTACTGGGGAGGCCTCGAGACTTTTGATTTCATGAGTAGTCTCTGGAGATCAAAGGATGCAATGTATCTCCCCATAAAACTAAAACAAAACTGGGGTCGACTATGACAATATCTTATACTGACGGATCCTGAAGACATATACGAGCAGGATGGCTTTCGATTCTTTAGCTCGTCGTGTTTTAGTATGGACGACGATACTAGTCGGCGTTACGGCCGCCGTCGAGCTCGGTGACGATATCCAAAACTTCGTCCCTACGTGTGCTCAACCCTGCTTGGAATCTTTCATACAAGGCAACTTCCCATCGTCAGGATGTACATCGAACCCAACATTGGAATGTCTATGCACCACGACGTCGAGTTCAGGATATACGCTTGGAGAAGGAGCATTACAGTGTATCAGTGCAGAAGTGCAAAGAGGAGTGTGTAATGAAAACGTTACCGGTGGTGAGCATATAAACCCTAAGCCTCAGCATACCTGCTTAGGCATGGAGACTAATATGATATTAGGTTCCGTGAAGCATGATGCCTATCTTATGTGTTCTAAGATTGCAAACTCATTGCCTAACACGCACTCTATTCTGACAGCTACTATTGCTGATAGTCCAACTGGAGGCTCAGCATCGATCATATTATCACCAACAGGGACCGAGGCCGGAACAGTGACATCTATTCTTGCTCCGACGGCATCCAGTACGATTTCGATGGCAGCTACAACAAACCCCGCAGCTCCCTCAGCGACACCTGCTCCGTCACCTTCTCTAAATGGCGCTCAGGTTGCTGGAATCATCGTTGGCGTTGCTGGGGCCATCATAATCACATTCATCGCAATCCTCGTCGCCAGACATTTCCGCAGACGAAATTTCCCAGATCTCGAGGATGGCCTTCTCCAGCCAGGGGATGACAGAGGTAAACCCGGAACTTCAAGCTCTAAAAATACCGGTCCTATGGTCATATCGGCACCTTTCCGCAGATTTTCTACGAGTCACCCAGACCCCCGACCGTATCGTACGGCACCACCACGGTTTCCTAGTCCTCCACCAAATCCTATTTCGCCTACCAATCCCTTCCATACGCCTAACCCTAACAACGAATACGCTGATGTCGTCGCCTCTCGTTCCCAAAATACAACACCTGCAGGATCTCCAGAAATCCCGGCTCGCAGGCCACGTTCGCGACTTCTTCCCGCTAAGCCGGCATTAAGCGTGAAAATCCCTTCAGTTCGACCTCCTCCTCCGCCGGAGCCCCTATCGCGCCCACGGGCCGCGGTCACGCGAATGGCATCTTCACGAACTCAGCGGACTGATAGAACGAGCATCATGACGACTAATACGGCATTTGCCGATATAGATACCGAGGTAGTAGAAGGAGATCAAGCATGGCAACGACCGCCAGTACCAGAAAATGGGCCTCAATCAAAATCGCCCCTGTATTTTGATGATAACCGGGGAAATTGGGTGCTAAATAAAAACAATTCCCAAACCCAGTTAATACAACTTACAGAAGTGGCAGAGTTGGATACATACACGCCGATGACAAAATCACCACAAGAAGTTAAGGAGGAAGAAGCTATAAAAATGGCAGCGGCAATTTCAGCTGCTTCTGCGATTCCGATGAGACCTCAACCAGCATTTTTATCTCAGGTTCAGAATGACGGGTCACTTAATCGTTCATCAAGTGTGTATTCGCAGGCTAGTGCCGTTCGCCGTAGTTCCCGGTTTTTGGGTCGCACGAGGAATAACACTCGATCCCGGAAGAACAACACCGCCCAACTGTCTCGATCAGACACGGTAATGACTCACGAATCTGCTACAACTATCAACAGTTGCTCGTCTAGCCCACTTGATGAAGAAGTTCCTTTCGATCATCTTTCAACGGTCGCAGAATCGCCTAGAAGAACACCAGTCAGGTATCCATCGGTCTCAGAACGGCTCAAC
The DNA here is from genome assembly GCA_022695765.1 of Annulohypoxylon moriforme. Classification (NCBI taxonomy): domain Eukaryota; kingdom Fungi; phylum Ascomycota; class Sordariomycetes; order Xylariales; family Hypoxylaceae; genus Annulohypoxylon; species Annulohypoxylon moriforme. The sequence continues at coordinate 88,887 of MU403102.1, forward strand.
CGAACCAATCTACAAGTTGATCTACAGAGACCAAGCTTCGTGACTTCACCACCCGGCCAACCTAGCCCAACTTTGAAGGGTGCTGCTCTCATTGACGAGGAGACTGGCTCGGCTTATCCGCAACCTTTAAACACTAAGCATCCACAAAAGTCTCCGACACCAAGTTCAATACATTCATATGTTGAGGCAGATTTACCAAGGCCACGTCTTGATGCAGGTCGATCGCTTATCCCGAGTCCATTATCACGCTTTTCACCGAAGGCCCCCAACGTCGAGGCCCCAGTTTCTGAGAGGCTTCGAACACCGCCAATGCAAACATCTGCTTCCGGATTTTCGCCTAATCTTTCAAATGCCGAGAAGTTCCCAACACCATCTCCGTTGTCGTCGCGATCCGGCAATGGAGAAGGACGCTCCCATGTAGCACGTGCAGTTTCTCCTTTAAGCTTCAAAACAAAAGACTCGACGCCTTCAGCTACCAGCGCACTCTTGGCTAAGCGAGTCGGCAATGGCAAGGCGGCTGCACTTGCGCTCGCCCCAGGCAACAAGAAAAAAGACCGATGGAAAATGAATAGGGATCAGCTTACCCCAGATACCGCTGGTCTCTCTTCAGCTAAAGGCTCTCTACCCCATACGCCAACATGGCAGCCAAGATTGACTCCGACCCGACACGGCGATGATCTGTACCTAAACGTACAGTGAAGAAATAATTCCAGCTGAACTTTCAATTAAATACCACACAACGTCGCATACAAAGCACACTCTTTTCTTATCTCCTCTAACCCATTTCTTTAATGGTACCCTGCATTATTTATACCCCACTTGCGACATTAGTCAATCTACTTTCTTTTCTATATTCCATTTACGATTATCACTACGGTGGCATTGTACAATATTATATCCCATTTGCGGATGTTTATAATCTTTTTTTTAATCCACGGCGTCTAGAGACACGGCCTACATTTTGGCATGGGAAAATAAGGGTGGTTGACTCGGAGTTAAAAGGGGTCCGAAGGTTCAAAGGACAGGGTCGGGAAGGAATGGTGATGCGATACCCAACTATTACTCGCAGGACGCACTCGCTGCATTTTTGCTATATTCCAGTTTTGTATATATAGAATAGCTAATCTAGAAGCTAAAGTGTAAGGATGGTGTATTATACGTAAATAGGGCTACAAATTGGTAGACTCGGTGGAAAATCAAACAGAATCTATTACATCATAACCTGCTATCTCCAGTATAATGAAGTGACAGATCAATACCCATCCGACATATTTTTTCCTACAGCATCTTGTCACTCAACTGTGTCATGAGACACGCATATGCACTAGACAAGCTGAGAAGTCTCCGATATCCGGACTACAAGTAAGCTACTTAAGCCAAGACATGTAAGGTAAGACATACAGCCTTGAATCCGATTAGCTGGAATAGTGAGACACCTTTTCAAAAAGCATATACTCATATCACACTGAGTCTTAATTAAGTACCCGAGTATTTACACTTAAGTAAACACATGTACCTAGTAGTTCATGATGTAGCTTATTTACATTTTGAGACATAAGATACTAGATAGCTATATCTGGGTACCAGGTCAACGACATCATCATTCATGCCTATTAATTCATGCATGCAACTCACATAGTATACCAATATTGCACATCTTGCTTCACAGCCCCCTTGTACCTGCCGCAGCTTAACTATCCGGGCTTCCGGAGGCTTGCAGCTATAAACTGCTGCAGTTGTTGTTGTTCACCGGCCGGGGACCTAAGCTCCCTCCTATAAACTATTAGGTATGGTGGGCGGGGTGGGGTAAACGAGGCTTAGCACTAGCAGACGGGAGCTAGCATGCAAGCCCCGCTTTCCCGCTACAGATAGAATAATTTTTTTCTTTTTAAGGTTTCTGCGGGTGGGTCACCTTTTCATTTTTAGACAGCTGCAGTGCGACACCAACCGACAGACTTTTTTGACACACACAGAGAGAAAGAGAGAGAGAAAGTGTGTGTCTATGTAGGAGGGTAGTGCAGAAAATAACAACCGTTTGGATCTCGGAAAGGTTCCCGGATAGAGCACTGCCACCGCCAACATAAGCTTTTTTCGATAGCGATAGCGACGAGAAACTCCGGTCTTAGAGAAGGTGATTCCAAAATTAGGACTTTTCGAATCGAGGGGTTTTGAATTGAATCGGGCTGTTGGACCGCGCGAAGACGGTCAAGAGAGCTCGTCGTACGATACGCGTCTTGGGAACCGGGTACCGCTCGTCGTCTAAATTTGGGAAGTCCTGGACCCGGATACTTCTTGGGAGCGACGGAGAAGAATAGAACGGAAGCGCAGACGTCCGAGCTGGAAAATAGAAACCGATTCGGCTAGGTCATCATCCTTCGTCCGACGGACCAGCCTACTACGACCTTGTCTAGCCGATCCGACTCTACATCCGACCCCCACAACCCGAGCACTTTGATAGTGAGAGGGAGATAAGGAAATAGCCATGGCCCAAGGCGCCGTCAAATCCAAGAAAACTTCCGCCCCCTCCGCGGGGAGGAAAGCCAAACCCCAGCCCCCGAAGAAGGGCGCGCGCGTGACGAAGGCGAAGAAAGGTTCCGCCGCGGACAAGATGCAGAAGAAGTTTGCGGCAGGCATGGTGGCAAAGACGGAGAAATTGCTCGGCGAACGGGCGGGACATTTGGAGTTGATCGGGAAGGGAAGACTGAAGGGCGCGGATAAGGAGGAGGAGGGCGGGAAGAAGAAGGGTGGGAGTCGGAAGTTTGGATGAGGGGGGATGGGGAGGTTATCGGATGAAATGTTTCACTCGGCTTGAAGGATGGGTGGGAGATGGGAGACTTCGATTCTGCGTATCTACCTAAGTCAAGTATGACGAAAACTAAGCCGCTACTCCACGAATAACGAACACGACACGGCTCAGAGGATCAGATCTTGATGTTGAAGATAGGCAGCATGAAGCTACTAGTTTCATGCTCTGGTTTCACAGTCTCCGAGTCAACAGACAAAATGGTTCGCTCATCAGGCTAGCCATGCTCTCGTGTGCGAAGCACTAGCCTTCGTTCATAGATAGAGACGATGACCTAAGGTGTTCCTATATTAGGATCACTTATTACGACTTTTATACCCCCTTCACGCTTAGAAACGACTTATAGACAATCTATCTAAATAAGAGACCGGTTTATCAACATGGCTAATATGATTAAATAAGGAATTGCTCTTCCTCTTTCTCGGGTTCTCTCTGCTTTCGCTTATGAATAGGTACCTTTAATGTTTCAACCTTTATTTCCTAACCCTTTACCTTTACCTACCGCTCTCCTTCCATTCCTTGGCTATATCAGCCAATTTACTCTTCACAAATTCCAAATCCTCTTCAACCTTAACCCTCCAGCTCGACACCGCGATCCGGCACGCAGGTTGCCCCTTCCACTTCGTCCCACTGACGTACCACTCTCCCGACTCCTGAATCTTCTTCACCAGCACGCTATTTAGCCTCTCGTCTCGTGCGCGGAACATGACTATTACGTGCGTGCTCTCCGCCGCGCTCGAATCGGGCAGAAGCTCGTAGTCATCACTCAAGTTCGGCTTTTCATCCGGAGATACGAGGGCGTGGGCTATACCCCGGGCCAACCGTACCATGCGCACGAGCATCTCGGCGATTCCGGATGGCCCTTCGCTAACGAGCACTGCATAGACCGGGAGCGCGCGGAAGCGACGCGAGTTCTCGATGCCGATGTTTAGGGGGCTAGGAATAGCGGGGCCGGAACCGGAAGGAGTGAGGTACACTGCATTTGGGTTTTGAAAGATGGCGTGCAGGGTTGAGGAGCGTCGGGTGAAGAATATGCCGGTATCGTATGGCTAGAGTTTGGTTAGAATAAATGAGGAATAAGTGGGGTATATATGAGAAGTAATAGGAGCAATGACTTACGACATTAAGAAGCTTGTGCCCATCCACAGTAATGCTGTCCGCAAGCTCAAGACCAGCCACAGACTCCCGCAATTTGGCGAATTCTTCCGTATCCGGTAGAGCACGGGCAAAGATCCCAAATGCACCGTCGACATGTATCCAAGCCTTATACTTATCCGCCAATGCCCTTAACCTCCTCATTTCTTCCAAACCAGTCGTAGCAAAGCGACCGGTGTTAACCTCGCCGGCGCTGATAGCCACAATACTAGCAACGCCCTCTTCCGTACGCTTCAATTCCCGTTCCACGACATCCAAATTCAACCTCCACGGCTCGGCCTCACTATACGGCAACTCCTTCACCGCACCGCGTCCCAAGCCCACGACCGAAGCAGCCTTAGACAACGAACTATGTCCCATACTCGTCAAAACCCGAATCTCCCTAACCCCCGCCTCCGCGCACGCCCCCAAAATCCCCACTTCCCCCACCGTCCCCTCGCTCCCATGCGATAACCTCCTCCGCACCACCTCCTCCCTCCCGCACGCCAGGCCTAGGATATTACTCGCCGTCGCACCGGTCGTGAAAGTTCGCCCTTCCCAATCTAACCCCACGTCACTTTCACCATTGCCCTCTCCATTACTAGGGTTTAGACCTAGATTCAGGAGTTGGAGAAGGAGTCGTAAAGCCACGTCCTCAACCTCGGTCGCGATACTCTGCTCGGGCAAATGCACCTGCGGGCTGGTATCGAACGCGCTGGCCAGATTATCCGCCGCCTCGGCGACGGGGAGCGTGGACCCGGTGACAAAACCGAAGTACCGTCCGCTTCGGTTGTGGCCGGGTAATGCGGGCGCGATGGCGGTTAGGAGGTGTTGGATTGTGGCTTGTGGGCCTAGGGGGATGACGGTGGGGGAGTTGGAAGAGGTGGTGGAGGTGGTGGATGAGGAGGAGGAGACGGGAGGGGAAGGGGGGCGAGAGGGGTTGGGGAGGGAGGAGCGCGCTGTGGTGAGCGCGGAGGCGGTGGGGAGGGTGCGGGCTTGTGAGCCTGGGGGCACGGCGGCGAGGGTGCGGATTAGGGTGTACGAGGTTTGTAGGAAGGTTTCGGAGTCCATCGTGAGTGAGGGATTGGTTTGGATTTGGGGGGTTAAGTGGGTCTTTGTATACTGCGGTGGTGGGGTTATAGAGTGCCTTCTTGTGTTTATACTCGTCCTCTCTCGGGAGCTTGCGAGTAATTGGAGGTATGTTAATGATTAATTTGGACCGGAGTGAGAGACGAAAAGCTTTAGGTGAGTGAGTCAAGAACGAGGTGAAAAAAATTCTTGCGGCATTCTTATAAAGCTTATAAAGTACAGTCAGTATATCTTATGTAATTGTACTCCAGCGACGGAAATGCATCTTAAAATCATCAGCGTTTTGGATTTGACCGGCCCCGGAACCGTGCCGCGGAACTGTGCCGTCGTCATTGTTCTATCGATCGCAAAATATTGCCTATTAGTGTTATGATGCGAGAGGCGAGACCTTGAAGTTGTTGTCCAAAATCCACATTTCGTCACCTAGTAAGTTAAGCTTATATATAACCTTAAGGCGAATTTATGTTTGGCTGTTGTTATAAAGAAAACCTCGGAAGAAACTGGTTGATACAAACACTGTAATATTCTTTTCTTAGGTGGAGATATGTAACGCCATAAAGATAATACCAACTAGCGTCTAATGATAGCCCGCCGGTTAATACAGAGTAGGTACACTTCTTCGACCATGCTCTGGCTATGAAGGAATAAGTCAGTTCATAATAAAATATACTTGATAGACACCTACGTCGGTACATATGTGGCACGACGGACGGCACAGTTGTGTCTTCATGACCAATGAAATTCTTGTTGGCAATTCCAAAATCGCCAAGTGGTGAGGGGATCATCTCACACTTGTAACAGTCGTCGCTAATTACCTGGGTAGATCCAAGAGAAAATCATTAATGTCTACCCCCCCGACATAAGACTTCATCCTCCTCTCATTATCTCAACCATAAGCCCAAGTCCTCTCCATTCAGAACGAGTTATTTCCATTGACATAGAAAAAGTATGGGATATTCCTCCATATAAGTAGGTAATCATCCAACGAAAAATTCTTGATGGTAAGATGGAACAGAAATCGACAAACGAGGTGAATGAAGATAGTAAAAATTATAAAATACGAGCTCCAGCTGAATTATCCATCCCTTAACTTCAACCCCAATGTGGAAAAGCATTGGACCAAGTGTCAATGAAAGCTTCAGGGGGGAGGTAAAAGAGACACCGTATCATCTCACAGAGAAGAAAAAGCCTCCCCAAGAAATATAGAAGTGTAAGTGTCAGGACAATACAAGCAACAGCCCATCTCGAAGGCAATCTACTCGCTTTTATATATGCCAACATCCCTAGAAAGTCAGGATCTTCGATGTCCAGTCCCTCACGTATTTCAGACTGATGGGGTATCATGGGTTCGATATGTTTGATCCATAAAAGAATGGGGACCATCGCGACCAGGGGCAGACAAGCAGTAGCGACTGAGCAGACCCTCCAGATAACGACCTCTACCCTAGTCGGAAACTCGAAGTTCCATGCGAGGCAATGAAGGCCACCAAAGGGAATACCACTGAAAACCGTCCCAAGTGTCCAAATTATAAGGTCTTGATTTTCTTGAATAAATGGTGTAAGTCGTTCTGGTAATAATCTTGGTAGTAATTCTGATAGCCATATGATGGCATGACTGCCATCATTTGGGATTGGACTTGGACCGAGACTTGTATCAAAGTCGTTCTTCGTCCTAAGCTTGTGTGACAGGTATCTAGGCCCAGCTGCAGCTAATGCAACTATAGCCTCAATGTCTAACTCTCTGTTTGTTGCCGGGATGATGTGTATGGTTTCCACGCCCTGAGGTTGCTTCCAATATAGGCCATACGTAATGATACTTGATACTGAGAATGCAAGTGTTCCTATCTCGAGCTGTGAAGAAGGAATGTCTTGTATCTTACGGGAAATGAGCTGGACGATTAAGTAGCTAACCTGTCCTACCGCAAGTAATTTAATCAGCGTTCCTCCCTTATTAAGCCTCTCTAAATAGATAGACGGGGTATTCGGCACAGCGGCAACTCCTTCATCGAATAGATATTGCCATTGCGAAAAGGTTAAGGCCCAGTAGCGGTACTTTAATCGATGAGCATTAATTTTAGCTGAGGATGACAATAATGGGTTTTCTAACGCCTTCTTGACTTGGGCTTCGTGAGGAGAACCGTTTGAATGAGGTGCATCGAGTAATAAAGACTCCCGCTTATAGTCTTGGCTAGGAGGCATCTCGCGTCCTTTGATGCTTGCTCTGGATGTAGACATAGAATCGTACCTCTGTCCTGCGCTAGTTACTGCGGCGGGTGGAACAGTGATATTTAGTTGCTGGGTATCGAGAACGAAATATCCCATATTGGCCAAGTAAGAATGAACAATCCCCCACTCTTCATATCCCTCGCTCTTCATATGGTGATACGCAGACTGAGCGGCAAATAACTCGCTCATTGCTTTACCCACGAAATATTCTGGAATGAAAATCGTGAGGACCATCCATTTGATTTTTGTACCAAGTGTTGTGATGGTGATCCATAATTTCTTAATGCCACTGCCTGGGCGAATTGCAGGGACGTTGAGATGCTGAATATTCCATGTGCAGAGGAGGATAACCGAAGCACAATTCCAAACGATTGCTAGGGTACTGCGAGTATTGGACCCGGCGACATAATTCGCGCCGCTAGTAGGCAGGGTGCAGTTCGGCTTGAAGCTAGAGGATTCACAGAGGTTGGCGAATACCAAACAAGCGTATAGGCATAATGCCAAAATCGAGGGCGATTTCATAGCTGGGATGAAGAGATAAGATCAATGTAATTGATTGATTCGTATTGGCTTGGTAATGTCGTAACTGGAAGGACTTGAGAGATACTTCCGCAGAGGAGCCGCGAAAATACTCAATTCGACGACTGTACTCATTGCCATACTCATCGTCCTTTTCAAGTATACTTACAAGGTCTGCAAAAGGGCAACTAGGTATTCATGCAGATGCTTCGGGCATGAATTCTTGACGTGTAAATAGCTGCGCTATTAGCTAAAAAGCCCGGAGATTGAGCAATCCTACTTAAAAGATATCATATGTGCGGCCTCGATGGCGACGATATTTTATTCGATGTCGCTTCATACATTTTAGATGAAATGGTTCGTCCGTACCCTCTAGGCTTGCCAACATAGCTATGCAATGCCTCCCGTGTTCGGACGGATACGATCCTTAAAATTTTCGTCACTGTTTACATCTTTTAGACGCGGAAATTTTCGTTTTCAGCTCACCTCTCGCGATGATCCATTCTGCATTATTGCTCATACTGACCTTGTGGTTGGCCACGAATCTCTCAGCCTGCTTTTGGAAGGCCAGGCTCGTCGACGTACATGAGCTTGGACTCGCCACGTTCCCAATGGAGGGTAGGCACAGCATTAGCTTAATTATGGAATGATTGGACGATTTGCTCTGGAAATAGCTGAGAGATGATAGATGATATGTAATATGGATATGATTGTTGAATTGTCATGATATGCTGAGTTGGATGCGGCTGGTGTTGCGAACAACCTCGGAACGCAATACTAGCAGCATATCTAGGTACTAGGTATTTTGAGCCGCATAGATATATCTATTTTGATAAAATAATATTTCTTTGTATAAGATTATCATTAGCAACGGAACCCTTATAATAGGATGAATAACAAGATACCTATTTATGAGAAGACTTGGTGAAGAATGGCCGGCTTTGTTTCGGTGTAGTGCCAATGTGTAACGGAATAAGATTTGTAGAGAAGAAACTCCCAGCAATATCGTCAAAACTGAGGTGAAAAAAACCCACACCGTAGATGTACTAAATGATATGCATTATGTAGATAAACATGAGAAATTTACAAAGTCAAAGCACATAAGAGTTGCATGTATGCAGCAAATCTAACTCTACCAAACTTCCAAGGTTCTGTCAGAGTTGAGGTTGATGTTTATCGATACGACAGTTGGAAGACTTAATAATAGCACAGCAGCACCTAAATAAGCTTGAATTAGGCGGCCGGTGGGTTGGGACTGCTAGGAACGGCTAAGAACTGTTAAGCGTATTTAGGTGTTAGCCGGTGTTAAGCTCGACCAGGTTTAGGGGCCGAGTCAAAGCAGCCAGAAAGCAGGTGCGCTAAACCTTGTAAATCCTTGGAAACCTTGCAAGACGGGCAAGATTAGAGCTCGGAGCAGGTTTAAGTACTTTGTACTCTCAGGTCTACCAGTCAAATCTCCAATGTTCTCCTTTCTTTTTATGGAGCTACTAGTCGTTCTTCTTTAGACAGTCATTGCGATCCAGACCCAAGTCTGTGAGCCCCGTCGATCCTTTCTTCAAACTCCGTTCGGGGTAGAGAATGACTTTAAGCATTAGGAGACAATTCTTTTTTTCCCTCTCTCCAAACTTCCTCTCGTTATTTTTCATCATTTTTTCTCTTTTTTTCACGTCTTGGAGTTTGAATGAGTTTGGCTTTGACATGGTCGTTCGCCCTTAGCGAGCGTACTACTTTGGACTCCATTCCCTTACTTCTTACTTCTCGCTTCTAACCTTTTTTTCACAAATCATAATGAATTGACCAGCTGATGGGATGCTGATGAAGCCCTAATCCGAATCGAGGACTAACCCCCCCGACCTATAACCAAACAGCGACATACCCTCTTTTAGCTCCTTTGGCCTCAGTCGTCCATTCGTCTCCCAGCCTCCACGCGATTTTCCTATTTGGTTGTATCGTAAGCCCGACTTTTTTCCAATTTTCAGCCGCGGCGCCAGTGTAACCGAATCTACCCTCGTTTTTTTTCAACTGATGCTCACGGGAGCATCAATTGTCAACACTTAACGGGAAGCGCCAATATGTCCGGACTTATGAGTAAGCGCCAACAGGCGCGCAACGAGAAAGCATTGCAGGAACTGGTACATAACGTGCCGGGAAACAATTTTTGCGCTGATTGTCAAGCAAGAAATCCAGGTAAGTTGTTGCTCAGGGAGCTTGCTTCTTTGTTTTGTTCCTAATGCTACTGGAACCTATGGCTGACGTTGAACCTTCAAGCTTGGGCATCATGGAATGTACGTTCTCAATTAATAAACCTTTAACATCACTGCTTTCTAGTTATTCCGAAGACTATTTAACCCCGAATAACGCGAGACGAGCCTGAAACTAAATTAATCGTAGTTGGGCATATTTCTTTGCATGCGATGCGCTGCCATCCATCGCAAATTGGGCACGCATATCTCCAAGGTCAAGTCGCTTAGCATGGATAGTTGGTCAAACGAACAGGTTGAAGTACGAATAACCTAGCATTTCAACGTGAAAGGAATGAATTAATTATGACTAACATGCTAATAGAGCATGAAACGGGTGGGAAACGTTGCGTCCAACAAGATCTACAATTCTCAGAACAAGAAGCCTCCGATGCCCATCGACGCCGACGAAGCCGACTCCGCCATGGAACGATTTATACGGGCCAAGTATGTACAGACTGCAGCAGCTGTAAATGGTACGAAGAAGCATAATACAGGAAGTTCTGACGAAGGTACTCCGCCGCCATTACCACCAAAAACGGGTAGCCGTTTCTTCTCTTTCCGATCGAAGAAGGATACGCGTACGCGTGAGAGCGCTTTTGGTTCCCATGACACCCAACGTAACCAACAGAGTAACAAGGCGTCTAAGGTCTTCGGTGCTAGTGTACACCAGGATAGCCCAGAGGCTACGGCTCAAAAGTTGACACAGCTTAGAGATATGGGGTTCATGGACGACAAACGTAATGCTATGATTCTAAAAGGCGTAAATGGCAATCTTGAAAAGACGGTGGAAGCTCTGGTGCGGCTTGGAGAAGGTGGAGGCTCCTCATTGCCTCTTCCATCTCGTGATGGTTCCTTACCCGGTTCCTCTAGGTCTTTGACTCCTCAACCTACACCTACATCGCCACGACCTCCAATTGGGCTATCTAAGTCTAGCCCGCCTGCTGCACCGAGTCCGGCCAGCACTATGTCAAACAACCCTTGGGATATACAGCCAGCTCCACCTCAGTCTTCACAGTCAACAGGGACACTGCAGAACAGGAACCCTTTCTACGCATCAAGTTCGAACCCATTTGGGATGCCAAACCAACAAGCCGAGTTCAATTTGAACCAGAGCCTACAAAACTTGTCCCTAGTTCCAACATCGCAGCAAGCACTCTTCCCTCATCACACTGGTGGAGTGCCAACCCCTCAGCCAACATCGCAAACGTTTTATCCGCAGTCAATGACTCCTCCGATTCCGCAAGCCCAGAGTTTCTCATCGCTCTCCTTTAATAGCAACCAAACCTATCCTCAACCGACCGTCCCAGCCCAAACACCGCAAGGTTATAACCCCTTCCTCCAAGCCCCTAGAACTCCCGACCCGAGTCTGTCGTTGAATACCTCACCGTTCCAAAACCAGGGTTCTTTCGCTACCAACCCCTTCACCAGATCCCCGACTAGAATCGCGTCACCAACCCTGAACCAAATTCCCGAGCAGTCGCAGCAAAACTTCTACAACTCGCCTCATTCACCGTATGCGAGTAATCCGTTCTTCGCGACGAATCAGCACGCACAATCTCCCATCCCGGCTGCGCAACCTCAACCTCAGCCTCAATATCAGCCAACCCAGCAGCAATGGTACGATCCGCAGCCATTGGTGCAGGTTGCAACCCAACCTCAGCCGGCTTATCAACAGCCTCAAAGAGCTGACACGGCTTCTATCATGGCTCTATATAATTACCCTCAACTAGCTCCGACCAAGCTCCAAACCCAGGATCAGAGCGTACCTAGTACAGAGACGAACCCTTTTCCTACGTCATCACACCCACAGGCGCCTCCGCAACAACATGTTCCATCACCTTTGTCAGGAACCAACAATCCTTTTATGAACAGTGCAGCAAACCACGCTGCACCTCCACAAGCACCCACGGCCCCAAGTCCGTTCGCATCGCACAGTAATCTTAATTCAGCTTCTTCCGGCGCAAGGAGTCGGGAAAGTATGACTCTCGGGATGGAGATGGCTTGGAATAACGGTCGGCACAGCCCAGATGCGTTCGCAAGCCTGAGCGCCAGGAGCATGTAATGAAACGAGGTGGGCTGCTGCGCTGCGTGTATATAATATAATAGTCACAAGGTGTACCATAATAATGATCTTCCAGTAAAAGTTCTAATTCTGAAATCTTCCAGATTCGATGTCTCAGCCCCGCGCCTTCAGTCTTGTTTTTTTTTTTTTTCGGGTGACACATTCGATTATCCCAGTTCAGCTCGTTCGTTACTTGTGTATCTCCTTCAAACTAAACTCCTCCCAGGACATCTCTTCCAGATCGGCAAACGCCTCCTCGTCAACCCTCACCACGCGACTCCACCCCCGGAGAAGAGCTCGCCAGTAACACGACTCCGCTGCGCGGCTGAAGTAGCCCCCGCCGGAGAAGAGATCCCGCTGCCGCCGCGCGATACCCTCCGCGATCCGCGGGTGTCGCTCCAACCACTCGATCGTGGATTCCAGATCCGACCAGTCGGGCGCCACGAACACGATATTCGCATCGCGCTCCGGGTCATGGGATCGCGGCCACACTGTTTTCGTCCAGGGCGCGGGGTACGGTGCTAGCTCCAGCTTATCAACATTATGCAGCGTTGCTCTCGCCTGTGGGGTGCGCGTGACGCCGGGTAAAGAGGACGAGAAGACGGGTTTGGAAAGATGCGTTAGATGCTGCATCCACGCGATCGGAGGGGTCAGGATGACGGAGTTGCAGAGTTGGTGGTATTGGAAGCGCCCCGAGTAGGTCACGCCTTCGGTGTAGATTATATATCTATACCGGCAGAAATCCCAGATCGGTAGCGCGTTGCTACCGTTGGCGTAAAGGGCTTCGATGTCGGCCCATGGTTTTCCGGCGGTGGAGGTGAGCAGGGATTGGCGGAGGCGACCGGCGCGAGGGTGGTTGAACCAGGTTGTTCCGCGCCAGATTGCGGTGGGGGGTTTGGAGCGCCAGGGGAGCTGGGATTCGACGGAGGAGATTAGGGGGATGGCGTGGGGCAGGGAGTGGATTGTGGGCGAGGGCCAGAAGTATTGGCTGAAGTGCGGCATGGTGAAGTACCGCTTTGTGGCGCTGTCGAAGGCGGGGTCTGCGGGCCGCGAGTAGGATAGCGATGGCGAGATCGGGTCGTCTTCGTGGTTTAACGCGAAGATTGTGTCTGGGAGCGGGTCGTCTGGGGGTGCGGTTAGAAGCGCTGTGGCGATTTGGTGGAGCGTTGCGGAGCGGTGTTGGAGCATCTCGGTTGAGAGGTCGGATTTTCGCGCGTACGAGAGGATGAAGAGTTGGTTGTTGCGGATCCGGGCTACGAGGGGGCCGAGGTCGTGGGGACGTCGCGGGAGCGTGAAAGGGCCTTTGGAGACTTGGAGGGCGATTTCGTGGGTTAGGCCTGGAAAGGCACTGGCGCATTGGGAGGTGCTGAGGAGGCGGTTGTTAAGGAGGGAAGGGGGGTGTTTTGGCGTCCATGCTGGGCCTGACTTGGACTTTGCATTGGAGTTGGCGTTAGGGTCGTGATTGGGATTAGAAGGGTGGTGAGGATGGGAATAGGAGAAAGAATCAACGATTGGGGATCGTGATGAATCGAGGCTGTGGTCTGGTACGAGAAGGAAGCAGTATAGAGCTAGGCAGATGACGGATACTATGACGACCTGCCGAAGGCGAGCGCTTGAGTTTGGAACGCGCTGAGGCGTTCGGAGTATCGACGTCATCTCAGCCACCGATGCGTTTGTCCCATTCTTATAACATATATCGATATCTTCTAGATCATCCGACAAGATGTTTCAGCAGGACATATTCACTCCGAAAAATTTGAGCTAGACTAACAAAAATAGAATTATGTGCATTAGAGAAAAAGAAGAGGTCCCTATCTGCAGATCTGTCAAGAATAATAGGTTCGTGACGATAGCCGGGACATCTGGTTCCGAGAGAATACTAGCTACCTAATCTGGACCCCAAGATCTAGCGGGTGGTGGGTGTACAATCTAGATTTCAGGGGTTTCATGCCGCCCGCCGCATCAGTCCGCCAATGAAATATCTAGCTAGACGAATACCCTGTCTTCCCCGGATATTGCAGGTTTTGTAAGGCTCGGATTCTTTATTCGGCAGGATTGTTAGCATTTTGATTATATTTCGAACTGGTTGGAGTTGAATAAGAATTTCATCGGTCTTCTTGTTAAAGGAGGTTTAGAAAATCAAGCTAAAACTAGAGCAGTAAGACATTGCTGAAGCCTATCTCTCAACTTGAGTCTATAAGTCGTGATGACATGGTACACTTTTAACTTATTGAAAACGATTTCGATATATATACCCTGCCGCTGTATGAATGATACTAAAGGAAAGTACGGAACTAGTAGAGGAAATACCGGCCTCTCCGTGTTCTGCAGGTAGACGCTTCCAAAATCCTCGAGTCCCGAAAATATGGGTAAGGTTTCGGCAGCCGATAGGGCTAACTAAGGTACGGACTTGGAGTGGACCCCTATGAACTAGCGATCGCGTGCTCGCTCGACATGAAATCCGATATTTCCCTCACGAATCACAATCTACTATACTCTTATAACTTTATTAATCTTGCTATAATCAATTGTATACTTATATATTAGATTGGGTACCTACTCCGAGTATATATATCATATCCCCGAGGAGTTTGCAGATTTGTTTAGAGCTCAAGACGGTCATCGGGCAACCGCAAAATGGTTCGCAAGCTTTAATCCAGCTTAAAAATCTCCCCTCTAACTTATACTTACCAGGTCCATGCCGACGCCTCAAATTTTGCGGAGGGGGTGACGAAGGACCAAGCTTATACTCAAGTATTATTACAAGCTGAAGGTCTCTTTGACGGTCAAAGAAATTGGGTACGTTCATACCCTTAAGGTCCGGGCAATAAACTCACATTTATATCCATCTTTTAGGTGTGGTATGTCCCCAAGCTTTCATGGATAGGAATAGTTTTAGGGCGTCAAGCCACCTAACTAATAGTGCTTATGAAGCAATCTCGCCAACGCAGCATCCCTATTATGGCACGCCTACAAGTCGCTGCCACATCCGAGTAGTCAAGTGAATTGGGCAGGTTAGTGATACGTTTCGATACGAAGGTCAGGTTTACAACTTCGTCGTCATAGGTTTTTACACACTCGATCTGAGCGCAGCGTCATCAAAGTCGCAACTCATTTTAGGTCCATTCCAGGGCAAGGTAGCATGTCAGACTATCGCTTTCGGTAAAGGGGTTTGCGGCACGGCGGCAGAGACTCAAACAACGCAATTAATTCCAGATGTCGAGCAGTTCCCGGGTCATATAGCATGCGATGGGGATAGTAAGAGCGAGATCGTAGTTCCTATTACCATAGAGACCGGGAGCGACGGAACAAAGACGAGGAGGTTGGTTGCTATTATCGACATCGACTGCGCCGATCTTAATGGCTTTGACGAGGTGGATAAGAAGTATTTGGAGCAGCTGGCGGAATTGCTGGGGCGAAGCTGTGATTGGTGATGCTATGGTGGGGGGTAAGGGAGGTTATACCTATTGCGCTATACGCTGTCAGCATGACTAGAGGCTTAGCCACCCCCAATCCCAACCTATTGAGAATTTACGATGAGGCAAGCTGTAATAATCTCTCCTATCTCGGCTCGTTACTGGTCGGCCCTAAATATGCCTCGCTTTAGTATGGTATGCTCCCTACCTAGTATGTGTAGATGCACAATGAGGCTTCTAATAGCTGGGGCTGAGTCTTCGCTGAGGGAGCCTGTAAATCCGTTTTAAACCAAGGTATAGCCATTCTCAGATGTTGTTCCACAACGTCTTCCAGCTATTCACGTATCACGCTATCTCTTAACGTATTTCCATCGCTACACCTAATAAATATACCCAATTTATCATTGCCATCTCACATTTCCGTAAATCGATCATTCGAAAGTGTAACTCCAAGGGCAAGTTTGTATAGTCTACTAAAACTTATAAGGTGAGCGCAAACACCACAGTCCAACTCAATTGGGGTGGCTATCGATATAGATTCATTCTTGAGTCTTCTAGTTTAATATCTAATCATGTAGCAGTTATATATCTGTATTTTTTCAGACTTCTAAGACGCTCTTAGCCACAAGGACCGGAAAGGCCGGCGAAACTGAAACATCAGCAAAGCCATATTGTCAATCTTCTCATAGGAATGAGCTTTTCACGGTCAACGGAAGATTTGTCCGTTTCTAGGAGCAGTTCAAAAGGTGGTAGTCCAGGGGAAACAAATTGGTTGTTAGATGATGACGAGTTAGACGAACCAGCGAATGGTACCGACCTAGAATTATCTCAACACGAAAGGCATCGCAACAGAGGATTGTTTACTCATTTTGATGATCCCCAAGTAGATGATGAGGCGCCTTTATCTCCAACTGAGTCACAAGTCCTATTCCCGCCCGACCAACAATACTTCGAAGAACAATTTGAGCTGAACGACTATTATCCTGGCGCCACAGCAATCGCTTACGAGGACGAGAAAAGAACGTATACATGTTTCTACTTATCGGCAGCCGCCATAGCATTGTTAATTGCTAGTCTTGGAATATCGCTTTGGTGGTCGGTCAACCATGACGACGTGTCCGGAGGCTTCGGGATGGGATCGTACATGCTCGCAGTGTCGAGTGTGATTATAGCCATAGCGACATATATGCACCGACAAGATTGCCGATGCTGGACTCGTGGGCAGGTTTCTCCGGGATGAGACTTGATAACTTCGAACAATCCTCAGATCTTCGGGACCGGCTAACCCTAGGCAAAAAATATCAGATACAAATATGGATTCGAAATATTACAATGAGCCGACTCAAGTTATAGGCAGTACTAATAGAATGTTATAGCACTGAAATATATAATACGAATTCCTCCATTCGAATAATAAGCCAGGGGGGCAAAAGAAAAGGAGAACACATAACCTCTAACGTGACGCCAGAGACATGCCTTCAGAATTGAATTCAAGCATGAGGTTTCCTAGGAGTCGACCCATAAGAAGTGATATTTAGAAAGCTTGAAAACAAGAATCTTGTCCCTTACCCGCTACATACGATAAAGTATGAAGGCCGCTTATCCGATACTAAGATACCCCCCGGACTAGCATCCGCTACCCCTCATGCACCAACCGGAGACATTGCCCCGCACCGGGTTACACAACCGCCAACTCGGAGCTCCCGATCTCGCAGATCTTACTTAAGTCTCCAGAAAGGCTCTTATCGCGATTCCCTCTATCTTCTCTCAAGCCAATACCATGAGAAGCTTCGCGAGGACCTTACGAGCCTTCTCCCGCACTCTCGCGCCCACATCATCCTGTACTCGTACCCGAACTTCGGCCCAGCCTCTCCTCGCAACAAACGGCATTTTCCCGCACCTAGCAAGACTAGGAGCAAGAAACATGGCAACCTCCAACGCCCCCGTCCTCGCGCAACCCCTCAAGCTTTCCTTAATCCAACTAGCCTCCGGCCCCGACAAAGCCGCGAACCTATCCCACGCGCGCGACCTAGTACTGCAAGCCGCGCGCGACGGCGCAAAACTCGTCGTCTTGCCCGAATGTTTCAACTCGCCCTACGGCTGCGAGTACTTCCCCTCCTACGCCGAGACCCTTCTCCCGTACCCCCCCTCACCCACCCAAGCGCCATCCTACCACGCTCTGTCTTCGATGGCCTCCGAAGCAGGCGTCTTCCTCGTCGGCGGCTCGATCCCCGAAGCGGATCCCGATCCAGCGACGAAGAAATACTATAACACAAGCCTGACCTTCGGGCCAGACGGGAAGCTATTAGGAACGCATCGGAAAGTCCATCTTTTCGACATCGACATCCCAGGCAAAATCACGTTCCGGGAAAGCGAGGTGCTATTCCCAGGCAACAAAGTAACCTTGATAGATCTGCCCGGATACGGCAAGATCGCCGTAGCCATCTGCTACGACGTGCGGTTCCCCGAACTAGCGACCATCGCCGCGCGACGGGGCGCCTTCGCGCTCATCTACCCCGGCGCGTTTAACACGACCACGGGTCCCCTACACTGGAGTCTGTTGGGACGCGCGAGGGCCATGGATAATCAGATCTACGTGGCGCTGTGTAGCCCCGCGAGGGATAAGGGGGCGTCGTATCCGGCGTACGGACACACGTTGATAGTAGATCCTATGGCGCGGGTGTTGGAGGAGGCCGGGGAGGGGGAGAGCGTTGTGAGTTGGGAGTTGGATGGCAAAGTTGTGGAGGAGACGAGGCGGAATATCCCGCTTGTTACGCAGAGACGGTTTGATGTGTATCCTGATATCAATGAGGGTAAGATACGGTTTGAGGAGCCAGGGTTGCCTGAGAAGGATTAAGGGGGAGGGAGAAGAAGGACTGGTGTTGGTGATGAGGGAGTGGGGGATAGTTTTCGAATATCTTGGGGGAGGATAGTCTGAGTAAGAGGGGCCAAGTGTTTCCAGCGGGATCATTGTATTTCGTTTTCTTGGAGCATAGATATCGTACTATAATTATGTAATTCATAGGATGATAGAGATCGTCAGGGTTCTTAACGAAGTACGAATTACGATGTTAACAGATTAAGCCTATTACCTCTTGAATAGAGCCATGTGGCTATCTAGAAAGGGGATGCGAATAGGTACCTATTTTGCTGTATGCGTATGGTTCATTGCGTTAGGTCAACCTAATCTACCTACTCTTGTGGCATAAGGACATCACTTATCGTCACTTCACTCATCTCAAAAAATGCATGCTGACATAGATGGGTAGACTCCTGTGTCACCCTGGGTAGTATCAAGAATTTCAAAGCCCATTAATTGCAGAAGGATGAGCTGCTTTGGTCAAGATAACTTCGTTTTCCTAATCCGAGTAAAGATATATGATGCATATTGGTTATTGAGACGGTCATGGGTCCTAAGGCATAACCTTTCATCCATGATCCTACAACCTACCTACCTGCCCGATGAAGACGAATGCGAGGGATGCGCCGCGTAAGATCATCTAGACCTCGTCCAGCGGATACGCTTTCCACTATTCGTCAGCGCGTAACCATCCTCCGCCATTAAATCGCAAATTTCTTTCTTCGTTCTTCTAGACATAGATCCCATACACCCATCTCATCCCTTCTTACTAAGATTCTACAACTCAACTCAAAGTCGTCGGAAGATGTTTTTAGATCACGAGGCGACGGTAGATATCATTGCGCATATTAGAACGTCGTCTTTCAGCTGCCATCGTACGCAATCATTTAGAGCGTTATGCGAACGCGTGATCGAAAAAGCTGCCGTGAAATTGTCTCCCATCCACAAGTGGAGGCACGCGAGCAATTTCCCAAATGGATGCCGCGCAAGAAATAGTCTAGACAGAGCTTACCTAGCTGGGTTTATGTATACGAAAGTGTTTCACTCTTTCTTGGCCCCCGCTTCATCCCACCCTACCACTACTCTACCATCTTTTAACCGTTTAGGTATTAGGGCGGTTTTGAGAGGGCGTCGTGGTGGATAGGATTGACGTAGCGGCGGCTGCGGCTGATTAGACCAATTTGTATCTAAGAGATTCATGGATATGAATATCTGCTGATCTGCGTAGTATGGGTTGCAAGATAATGAGTAGGCTGTAGCCACATCGTTTCATGTTGCTTGGCCGACAATTGCAACGCGGAGAATTTGAAGAAGAGATGGTAGGCAGCAAGCGCAATAATTGTACGGAATAAGGCAATGAGGAGAATAACAAGATGTGACCCGTCACATCCCACACGTCCTACCCGCAAAGCTATTGTTATGCGCGCCATGCATGTAAGCTTAGCCGTTCCGATGCCGCTCGGCAGCTGGTCTGACGTCTTGAGACTTCTTATCTTAAATCGTTTTGTCTCAGCCGCCTGTCTCTCGGACATGTCGTGGAGAAATCAGAACGACGGGAGTTTCCAGCCTAGTAACTCAATTGACAAGTTGGCTTAGCGTCCCCTTTCGTTCTCGGACCAATGGACTAAGAAAGAGGGTAAAAACGTTCCTGTTAGAAAGCTTCCAGACCCCTACTTAATAGCAACTTATGACTAATGGTAGAAATGCGTAAGTAGAACCGGATTCCGGAAAATGAAGCTAGGGCGCGGGTGCGGCTCTACATAGCCAGCATGTACCCTGTAGATCGCGTGGATGACGGGACGCCTTGTTGGTAAACACTTATTTCTTAGATAGGTAGGTAGTCAGATAGTCTGGTAATTAGATCTGAACTACGGGTTCGCAATGCTTTTCCCCGAGTTAAGGCCAGAGCGAATATCGGAGAATTGGGGATTGGGGAAGCTGAAATTCGATAATTCGTACTATGCATGCTGCGGCTCGGCCTTACTGAGACAAGTACATGGGTATGTAGGTAGACGGTAATGTCGGGGCTCGGTGGTGGTAGTAAACGGTTATGGAACTTTTACCCTGCGTCGTAGCCATCGTAGCCGTTGAGGACCCCTTCTATGAACCCTTGCTCAACCGGGATAGCTCCCCGTTTAGACCTTTACAGAAAGTCTAGCCGGACTGGTCTGCTCCAGATAGAATTCTTACTTACACAAAATTCATATACACCAGACATCGTAATCGCAAAGATAGATGATGTGAGTGGGATGAATTATGACACTGTGGCGGCAGTCCAGCAAGTTGAGATATGATAGCATGCAGTGTCCCGCATGTATACAACCGACACGACGTCGCAGAAGTTATGGCGATCTTTTGCTCATAGATAATCGGGGTTGACACAACTTGAAGCGTCTTTCGTGAAACACATTCATGGAGATTTCAACCCCAACGCCGCAAGACGATCTTCACGGACCTCATGTGGAGGATTCAAAAACTACCCACTCTGCCCGCTCTGCCTACATCATCGAGATAGTCGTGGCGATGATTTGGGCAAGTGGACACGAGACCCGAGTAATCTCCATGGTACGGGTTCTAGATCGTCATAGTCCATTCCGGATGACACGAAAAAAGGCTGCAGTTCGTAGTGTCGTAGCGCAGTTGTGATGGAGCTTTGCCCGCTTCTTCCTGTGAAATGAATACGACAAGAAAGAAAGAGGTAATATGTCGCATGACCAATTACCTGGTAAAGATGTCTTAACGGTGAAGAAGGGCACGGATGGGGAGGGGTGGAGGAGGGGTGGTATTAGGTAACATGAAGGTATCGAGAATGAATCGAGAATGAAAAGTTGAAGTGTGAAAAGTGTCTTAAACCTATTATATGGCGGTGAAAGCACACGTGTTGGATATAAGGTTTCTGATTGGAGGGGAAACTGCTGCACGGAAGCTGCAGTTAACTGCAAGGTGAGAGGAAGCTAAATCTCGTTGCTGCAGTCTATCTCAATCGAAATGCTGAAGTGGATTACGTTTATGAAGCGAACTATTATAATACTTGCTTATGCAGGTTAATTCATACATCCCAAGGATCTATGTACTGTTAGACCCGGCTGTTAGGTAATGGTACATGTCGCATACGTACCATGCGTGGTGTAGGACAAGAGTTTAAACGTGATGGTCCAATGAGAAAAGCCGAGAAAAAGCCTGTCCCGCTATACTAGAACCAGGGTCTGGCTGGGTAACGAATCAACTTACACGGCCTCTACGGCTCTGACTTCGCACTTGCAGCGGTTGCAGCAGTTGCCTCGTTAGACGCAATGAGAATTCAGAAAGAATTATAAGCCTTTTTACCACTTTCTCCGGTCCAATTGATCTACCTTGGAGACGCTTTCTCATCTTACGAGTATGGTTACAATTACATCAATTACATATTCTTTCCTGCATGTGAGCAATTTCAGCTGTAACCTTTCACCGCAGCTTTGGGGGGATGGCAATAACAAAGACGTAAGGTGCCAAGGTGCGATAGAACAACGTGAGGGTGGGAAGTGGGAACTGATGATACTGGCACTTGAGGGTATTCATCAATCTGTCTCGTATCGCATAGACCATAGTGCATACCTACTACGCAGTAGGTACACGATATCTACTATTATAGTAGATAGACTAGAAGCAGTAGCGCTGGTGTGCCTAGGTGAGTCTTGAAGGGATCAGCGCAGGGGCCGAGACCGCTACAGTTTTCCGGTATGCGTATAAGCAACTAAGACATCAAGAAGAGTCTAGGGCTTGGAATAGTTAAGGCTGGTTCAAGGTGTGTCCCGGTTGTTGATAATAGTATGCATAGAAAAGATTGAATAGGATGGATTAGGAAATCGAAGGAGCCGAGCGGGACGAACAACTTTTAGAACCGTCCGAAATATCGAGATTCTTTCTCCGGGGGCGTTCCATTCAAGGGAATCCCGGTTGACTACAAATAATTACTGCATAGTATTGAGAAATAAGAACTGCATAGTTCGGCGCTACTGTAAATAATGAGACCACTTTGATCTTTATTTTCTTCTCTTCGCCTTCGTCGACTGATCTGAATATTCAGATTTACTTTATTTTTCATTTTCACCGTCGAAGAATTCTTTTCTCTTCTATTCAAACAGCCAAGCCCACCACTTATATACCCACTATCGCTTTACATTTTTTCAATAACCAATCGAGTTATTTCTAAACCCAATTGCTCCTCTTAAAACCCGAAAAGTGACGATCGATATCTAAATATTTCGTCTGTGCAAAGAGTTGAAAGCTCAAGAGCTTGATAAACATTTGCATCGAAGTCTATCATAACCTATCAGAAGCCTATCAAGTCCAAACATCCCGACTTATCTCTATCCACCTTTGCAGTTCCAAGGTTTATTCCTGTAGGTACTTACGTATAAGTACCCACTAGCCAAGGCAGGTAGCACCAAAAACCTCGGGGCGACGGTTTCCTACGTATCATATCGTATCTCCTTCGTACAAGCCCAGCCAACTCAGCCCAGTCCCAGACAATCAAGACATATAACGTCATATTCTTATTATTGCACATGGAATAAAAAACGGGCAATTGAATTGGTTCAAAGTTCTAAGACATACTAAAGTTTCCGATCCCCCCACACCACCAGTACTCTTATCACCGTCCTTCCCGTTTACAAACAAACGAATAAAAAACGATAAAAAGTTCCCATTGATATCGTTATAGATATCGGCCAATCTCTCTTTATTCGTACGAATACACTCAATTCGTATCACCTCCCCGTAGGAAGAGCCGGAACTTGGGCCAATTACCAATTGACCAGGAAAATAGAGAGCCGCAGCGGCTGTTTTGACCGCGGTGGAGTTGCTCAAGTCGTGAGAATAAAACGACGATGAAATACGGGGAACACTTTGAGGAAGAGTCGGTTCCAAGCTGGGGTCTGCACAATATCGACTATAACTCACTAAAGCATCAGATTAAGGCGCATACAACAAAAGACCAAGCTACCGCCATAGCAATCCCGGGTCAACAAGACTTTGCTCTGAAAAGATTCGAAGATGCTTTCTACCTCGAGCTCTGCAATCAACACAACCGAGTCGGTCTCTTTGTCACGAGCAAAGCAGACGAGATCTCAAGACGCCTACGTATGTCTTGCCAAGCCCTCCCAGCATCACGACAAACTCAATTGATACGTTATGAGTGGCGTTCAACTAACTATCACCTGTTCAGGTCACCTCTCCGATTCTGTACAACAACTTATAGTACGATGTAACAATGCAGGTGGTGTGTCCCCGAAGCGACAACGGCGGTTGGCCAAGTACGCTCTACAAATCGACGAATGCGACGATGATATCAAGGCCTTGAGCCGATTCGTTAACGCCCAAATAATAGCGTTCCGGAAGATCCTTAAGAAATATAGGGTATGCTGCCACACCTAAGTTTATGTGCCGATGCGGGAAGAAACCTACACGTGCCTATGACACAGCACTAACCTTTACTCAACCTTATAGAAATGGACCGGCTCTACAACGTTAGGTAGTCGTTTCAAGGAGAACGTCCTAAGTTCACCTAAGAGTTTTACGAGGCGCGATATCACTCCCCTTCGACTACAACACCATGAACTACTCACCACTCTGGAGGCCGCCTCCCCCGATATCGATTCCCTCCAAGTCGAACGTCAGAAACAAAAACAAAAAGCAAATTTCGATCAACCCGATCGCAGTCGCCGATCGTCCTTAACACAACAACCGAAAGCTGCATCTATAAGCACGCCAGGAGGCTCGTCGATGACGTATTGGAACGAATACGAGCACGGCAGCGAAGCGGGCGATCACGACGAGGGCGGATACGCAATATACATCGACCCAAAC
Source organism: Annulohypoxylon moriforme (assembly GCA_022695765.1). NCBI lineage: Eukaryota > Fungi > Ascomycota > Sordariomycetes > Xylariales > Hypoxylaceae > Annulohypoxylon > Annulohypoxylon moriforme. The sequence continues at coordinate 113,086 of MU403102.1, forward strand.
GCAAACACGGAATTTCCAGGATTCGTTTACGTCAAGACCATGTTCACGGCCCCGGTGGATAAGGTCCGGCACTGGCTCAAGACACGCTCGTCGCACTCGTCCGAAAGACAATCCCTTCTAACTGGCCGGGGGCAGTCGCCAGTCGATTATTTCAGCACTCGTCATTCGACCACAGCCCACACGACCGACAATGAAGCGACAGAGGACGAGTATGCGTCGTCCCTGAACTCGAGCATCGGTCGTAGGAACAAGTCTCAGTACTCCGCCTTACCGGCCACCGAAGAAGGCACAGACTACCAAATCGCCCTATTCCATGATAAGGTGCTAACGCGCAGCGTGATCCTGGCCTTTGTCGCCGCCTTCATATTACTGGCTATCTCGGGAGTCTTGATCGCTACGGGCCGTCATAAGATGCGCCTCGAGGTTGACGCAGGTGTTACGGTCGGATCGGTCGCGAGTCTGTTCTGTGCTTGCATGGGCTTGGGAGCTATGTTATATCGCAAGTATCCCGTCGGTTTCTTGTATACGCTCGCTGTATGGGCAGCTTTCGTGGCCGTGTGCGCACTCAATGGCATGTTGCTTGTGCTTGTCGTCGGGAGCAACGGATTATGACATTGTCCTTCTGCCGAGTGATTATGGTCGTTTCTCCTTATTTGTATCCGGCGAATTTCTTAACGGGCGTTTAGGTTAGAGATTCGGGCGCATATACCTCGTGCTTCCCTCCCGAGATGGATCCTGGGTATGTATACATCCACACGAGGTCCACATGTCCCTCACGACCACCACATACCATATTTCTTATATATCAAGTACACATACCTAGGTGGTTACGGGGTCAGGGAATAGGAATGGGACTATCGAAAGCGTCACCATGGAACTTGTCAGTGTGTAATATCCTGGCAACCGGGCGCTGAAACGAGATTGACGTTATCTCCTGCCCGCATTATTTTGAGAGAGTCGGGCTTTTGTTTTGTTTTTGGAACGGTTATGATACGATACCAACCCGTAGATTCCGAGTTCGCGTCTGTTTTGTTCGACAAGTAGTCTGGTCGAAGGGATGGCCAGTCGCAGCCACTACTGCGGATGGGAAGAGAGATAGGTAGGGATCGAGATGGGATTGTACATAATATGAGTATGTAGTATGTAGCATCATTATATATCGAGCGTCTCAGGGCGAAATTACTATGAGCTTTTTTATATGAATCCGTGATGGTCAACGAGAGGGGTTGTGCATGAGAGATTTGAGAAAAGCGCTTTGGGAGCTGGGCTGCAGTTTTCTTTCTACTATTTTGCGCAGATGGAATGTTGGAGATCCATTCCTATTAATGAACGAAAAGTGACGTCTTGTCTGTCTGACGTGAGACATTTACGACCTCCTTGGCGACTTGGCAATCTGCAGAGGAAGAGGAGAGGTAGAGGAATAGTAAGCTACGTTGCATCTATCTCATGCAGACGGGGGGGATGTTGCTCTTTTCACATTGTACGGCGGGATTGTGCAGATGGATAAGGTGTTGCATATGATTAAGGAGAACCTTGATGGAATATGATATCTTGGTAAAAGCTACGAGTACAATTTTAAGCGATGGAAATTAACAATAAACGATATCCTAAGAGTGCAAACGAATATCATCTTGTGATTTATATGTTTGGCTAGGAATAGGGAGTTCGAGGAGGAGTGAAGTCAATAGTATAATACCCATACCGTTATAACATGCAACGGAAAGCATATCGAAATATTTGATAATTGGAATCAATTTAAACGCCCAAAAGGCTATCGCCCTCATATCAACGCCCTCCCAAAGGGTCCTGGAAGTTGGAAATTCCCTTAATATCCTTTTCTGTGTACCATCCTTGATATCGTATAATCCGTACCTTAATATTGTAGTTCTGTATTCCTACTTTGGTCGAATGTGTTGCTGGGCAGTTAATGACCAATCCCATTCCAAACACCGTGTTTATCTCATAGGCCGAGCACAACCCAGCTGGAACGACAAACCCAGGAGAGAATCCAAGGAAAATATACATACAACCTCAGAGACAACCTTCTCTATCCTTGAAAACTTTCTTCGCCTAACGAAGGAAATATAGCTATTCCGTGAGGAAATCATGATCCTCGTATAGATCATGACATGATAATATAGTTAAACGAACGTTATACCTCGTTCTCAATCCTCTCCATATCACTACAACTCCGAACACAATCCATATTTGCCTCTCCAAGAAAGGCGTAATGTCATCGCCGCCCAAAATCAAAGGCGACCGCGTACGACGGCGGTGTTATTTTCGAATCTTTTAGATATTGTCTTCGGTCGACGCAGATTTTCTTCTCGATTTGGGACATCATTTTCTCTGTCATTTTAATTAGCATCAACGACCATGAAAAGATCGGGGGTTGAGGATAAGAAAAAGGGGGGCCTGAAAAGGGTGAGAAAATACTAACCAGCAATCCCCCACCGAAAACTAAACAACGTCAAGCTCTCAAATTTCTCCGCAATATTCTCCTGACACTCCGCCCTCTCCTCCGGAAAAATCCTACACAAGCTCGCGAACGCAAGGATCACAAGGTAACACGTCGCTCCCGCCGGCGCGCACAGTTGTGCGGGAGATTTAGGTTGGGCCCCGTAGTCCGCGTTGATCTTGCACGAGATATCCGTCGACATCTTACACGCGAACTTAATAGCCGCAAGCGCAGTCTTCAGTTCCTGGTTCGTCTGCAACATCGCCTTCGTCGCGTCCGACGTTCCCGCACTCCCCACACCAACCCCTGACTCCGACCGCGACCCGGGATACGAGCCCGCGATACTGTCGATAGAGCCGACTTCGGGCCCCGGAACGGACGACGAAGTCCCACTAAACGAAGCCGACGAATTCGAGGACTCGGAGGAAAAAGAATGCAACGTCGACGGTGGCGCGAGAAGTGGTAAATCTGCCCCTCCCCTCGTCCCAACTCCCATGCTTGAGCCTGTACTACTGCTGCTTTCGAGAATAGCCAGGTAAGGCAGGTAGAGAATAAACAGCGCACTAACCAACATCGCAAAACAATCCAACGCGCCCTCCCAATCCAACGTATCATTCAACAACGTCATCGTCGTCTCCCTAATTTCTTTATCCAGGTCCGCGTACTCCGCCACCAGCGGCATCTTACCCGGCCGTTCCGCACGCTCCTTGTCGATTTGGATGGCGCGGTGGAAGAGCGTTGCTGTTTTGGCGGAGAGCTGGAAACCGCCGAATTTTTCGCGGGAGACGAGGACGCTGGTTGAGAGGTGGCGTGTTACGGTTGAGGAGGAGGGCGATGTGGTTGTGGGTGGGGAGACGGGGAAGTTGGTGCCGTCGGGGGGAGGCGTCATGGGAGGTGTTTCGGGGAGGAGGGTGTTGCGCGTTGGGCTTTCGAGGAGGAAGGGGAGATCTTTTGCGTCTTCGTCTTGGTGGATGGATCTAGATTTTGCATGAGTATATGGTATTTGAAGATCTACTATGGGTAGTTGTATTCAAGGAGACATTAGGTTGGTAGGTAGGTTGGCCCTCCTATGTCCAAAAGGGGAGAGAAGATATAAAAAGTAGCACTCACTGCTCAAGAATAAACATAGCCCACCACAAACACCCCGTCTGCTCCTCATCCACACTCAACATCATCGCATCACCCCCACTATCCGCGATCTGGCCCGGCTTGATATCCATAACCCTAGCCGTAACAACCGTCTGGCTCAGCGTCCGGTATGCCGCCACGATCTCCCCGTGTCCGTACTCATACAGCGCCAACAGCGCACCCGCCTGCACCAACTCCACACTCGGCCGCGGGTCCCCCACACACGCTAGCAGAAGCGGCGACAGCAGCCTCTTCACCGTACGATACGTCTCGTCGAAAACAGGCTGCTCCCCCGCATCGGTAAGTCGCATGCGCGTGTTCAGGTACATAGCCAACACCAGCAGCGCCGTCGTCTTCGACTGCCACTCCGCGCTCGGCGCAACATTCGTAGTCGTTCTCTGGCATATCAGCGCGTCCGCAAAGCCCGCGATGGAGTCGCGGTGCGTAGTCGACGTCGAGTTCGAGCGTGAATTCGGCACGGACGGCGTATCCCCCATCGCCGAGGGCGGGGAGGCGTCGACGGCGGCGATGAGACCGCTGATTTGCCGCTCGAAGACGGCGGGGTGCACCACCGCGAACCAGGGGTGCACGCAGAAGAAGTAATTCGTTACAGCGGCGCGCCAGTCTACCTGTGGGTGTCCTGGGCTCGCGCCTGTCGAAACGAGCGACAGCAGCTGCGAGGCGGAGATACCGTCGAGGGGTTCAGGGCTGCGGAGGAGCGGGTCGTGGGTCAGTGGGCGCGATTGGTAGATGACGAATTGGGCGCCGTTAGGGTTCACGTTGCTGGAGACATCGTGCACGTATTGGCACTTGGCGTTAAGCCTGTTAATTTTGTTAGCTTCGACCAATTTCCTTCATATGTGTAGGCGCCTAGATAGGCATAGATGGGAGGTAGAAGGAGAGCTGAATTTCCCTAACGAGAAGGCTCCAATGCATCCACATTCGGATCGCAGACTTCCCGCTGCAGGGACCCGAGGCGGCTTGTCGAAATGGGGACGGGACGGGACGGGAAAAGAAAGGATATACCGTACCTCTTACACCGGTCGCAGAATGGCAACTTCTTGTCACACTTGCGCTTAGAAGCGCGGCATTTCTCGCACGCGCGGGCGGCCAGGCCTCCTATGGCCGCCGCGGTATCGATTGTGCTATACGGGGGAGGACCCTGAAGGCAATGCCGTTTAGGAGAGGGTCCGGGCGACGAGTCCGGCGTCGTTTCGGACACCGGCGAGATCTCGTTGTTCGTAATCGAAACCCGTCTCGCCGTCGTCATATTCACCGACATGGCTGAGCGTATGCTATGCAATGCAAAAGCCTCGTATATTATTGCTAGGTACGGAATATAGGGGCACGGTAGATCGTGAAATGCACCCGACCAAACCGAGACCGGTAAGAGAGGTCTGATAGTCTTGGCTTTCACCGATACCAGGGACCGGAGATGTCATGTCCTCACGTGCAGGTCGAGTACCTGAGCAAGGCGGGTTGTCTAGGTAGCTACCTAAAGAACCTCGGGGGGAGGGAGAATGTGTCTTAAACTTTGGCTTGTTAAGGACGTATGCAATTAGATGCGTAAAGTGTGTCTCGGAACGCCGCAGCCTTACAGGCTGATAATGATGTAATGTTGATGATGATCCCGACACCGAGAACTCCCGCGGAACGAGCCCTTTTCTCCCCGAGACGTTGACGATTCTTTTCCTTCTCAGCTTTTTCGAAGGTTCGTCCAGGGGAATGGTTAAGTTAAGGAACCCCCGTTCGCCGTTACTGCTAACGTCTTGGGTTTTTAGACCGGCGGTGGATTATTGGTCTGGACTCGGCGATCGACGATCGACAGCTCGAACCGGGAAGAGTGAAAACATTGGACAGGGATTGGTCGATGGGAGTGATGGGTAGTGGTAGTACAAGTGCGAAGGACGGCGAGAAATTGGGAAAGGTGGTGTAGGCGAAAAATAAGATGAGATAAATTAACTTGACTTAAAGAAAAGATCTTCCGACTTTTATTTCTCTCCCTTGCCCTTTATTATTCATACTTGATCTCCTAACTCCGAGGAGTTGGATATAAACGACGCCACGCCACCTGAGTTGACGATTCAGTAATCTGTCAGAACTCACTTTGTATCTAGTGCCTTCCCACTAGTCTTGCTATCCCCAGCTTTGGACCGACGAAGATCTTGCCGAGGTTCTTGGCAGACACCTATCTAGGGGCGGGCCGTTTATTATAAATCAGCTACGGATGACACTGGTCGTTACAGCGGGTTAAAAAGGTAACGGTGGATGTAAGAACTTAGGAAGTTATGTCTGACGGTAAGCATCAACGTTGTTACATTCAAGTAACCTCCCAAGCAGAACGAAAGCATCGTCGGCCATAAAGGTTCTTCTAGAAGACTTCTAGATACCACCTTAACTGGCATACCAAAAGCAAAAACGAAATATCGGTGAGACATCTAGCAACGAGGCTGAAAAGCCACCGAGGGGAAACCTACATCGCCGTCACAAAAGGAGCCAAGCCGATACGGGCTAGGAGCTGTCATATCGACGATCAGTAATTTCCATTGGCTCAAACAATAATATAACGCGGCCCCACCCTTCATATCCTTCATCTAAGTCGTTCGTCTTCCTCGCTGTGATTTGTCCCAGCTGACATTAGAGATTTCCTAGATGAAAAAGGGCGGTCGGTCGGTAAGAGCTGCCACTACCGTTATCTGCATGTGAAGGGATGGATGTGAACCTTGGAAGTGGGATCAAATAAGTTTAAAGCTTTGGGGGCAAGGAGGGGGGAAGGAAGACGTCAGTAGCTAGAAAATATCCCGACGCGCCAATGAGGCTCAACGAAGACGTACGCTAATGTTTCTAGTTCTGTAAGCTGTAGCTTCTATCCCGTCGATGGGATACCCCATATGAGATTGGCTTTCGCTAGTTGCCGTTTAACTTGGGTCCGTCGGCGTTAAGGCTATGGTTATTCAGCATCCCATCATAGACTTATAGGAGAGCTTTATTCCCATCTCTCCCACACCGAGGATCACCTTGTGTGTGACACGCGAGAAAGTAATAGCTCCGGATATCGTCTGAACGCAGCTTATGTGGGGGTATGTACCTGTTCAGGTGAGTAAGATTTCAGTTTGGCTTCGTAATAAACATTGCCACTTTAACAGCCACCTTTCCAAAGAGTAAACCCTAACCGATCTCCCATTCGACGAACCGGGTTCATGGCTCCAACGCGCAGATGCAATCATCTCATGGTATTAACAGCCGTTACCTAGCTGCATTCCTGCATTCTCCTTATTCCCCCTTGCCATCATGTACAGTCAGTCTCATGCAACATAGGTACCTATCCATACCCCAGCCATACCCTACTCATATCCTTATCATTACTCTCACCATACCATCCCTTATCCCTTAGCGCAAATCATCAAATCGTTAACGTCCCCGTCAAGGGCAAATCCCTGCTGCTTCCTCCCACAAAAACGCCATATTCTCCCGGCTGCAGGCGCCACTTCTGAGCCACCACGTCCCAAATACTAAGATCACGTCTTGTAAGTTCGAACCCGACCGTGGCCGTAGCAGATGTGTTCAACGTCGGCTTCTCGAAACCACGAAGTTGTTTCGCGGGGGCGTTCGGGATGCCCACATATAACTGCGCGACCTCGGCACCGTCCACGTTGCCGCTATTCCGAATAGTCGCGTTGATCGTCGCCACTACATCCCACAGGTCCTGTTGTCCACCCTCGCGAATCTCGCCGGTGGGGTACTCGTCTGTATTTGTGCTATTTTGTTTCGTGACTTGCAAATTCGAATATTCGAATGTGGTATAGCTTAGACCGAATCCGAATTCGTATCGGGGAGTAATATTCTTGAGATCGAAGTGACGATAGTCGATGTACACACCCTCGACACTAAAGTTGGACTGCGGGAATTTTTCGAATCGGCCGGAGGGAAGATCCGGTCCCGCGAACGCTTCATAGTCAGACTCGTTATGGGCGACCGTAAAAGGTAGTTTGCCAGACGGGGTTGATTCTCCATAGAGGAGTGATACAAGCGCTCGACCAGATGCTTCGCCAGGTAAGTGAGCAAAAATCAGGGCCGTCACGTTGGCGTGGTCAATCCATTGATCTACAAGTCGGACGCCAGCATTATGAAAGATCACGATGGTGTTGTTGCATCGGTCTGCTACGTGCCGGATTAATCCGTCAGTGTAATCGTCCCGCAGGGCCGGACGATCATATCCTTCACTTGCAAACGCATTGACGATGACAAGGCAGGCATCCGACGTGGCAGCAACATCTGGATCAGGGCTGAAGAAATCCCAGAACACGGCAGTACGGTCGTCCAACGCGCGGGCATTCAGGGCGTCAAATGGGGCGCTAACGGAAGCGGGTGTCACGGCGCCAGAACCCCCACCGCAAAATATCGTTCCGTTGGGGGCGATGTCTGAGAAAGCTTCATAATAATGGCCACTGAAGCCAGCCGCTGTATCGCGCCCAAGGTAAGATGACTCGCCTCCAAAGGTCCATGCAGCAACGCCACCATTAGACTTGTAGTTCCACTGATCGGGATTTTTAGCGGAGTAACCAAATACTGAGAGCATCTTTGGTTTCTTTAGTGGAAGAGCGTTGTTCTTGTTCTTCAGTAAGACGTGGCCTTCGATAGCACCGTTCAGTAGGACACTTTCAGACGAGATATTCCTTGCGTCAACAATGTCGTGCGGTTTAGTCAAATCCGCTGGCATGCCAACACCAGGCTCCGGGAAGCCTTGGTCCTGTCCTAATTGATAGTAACCGGCCATGATTCGTGTAGCCATGTCGTTTATACGATCCTCCGTTACCGATCCATTCTTGACCGCTTTCGTGAGATTATCTCCCCATAAGTCAGAATTCGGCATGACCATGTCCATTCCAGCCTCAGCTGACGCGACACCAGCGTGCATAGCACCCCAGTCGGAGGTGATAGCTCCTTGGAAACCTAACTCCGTCTTGAGGATCCCATTTTGAAGCTTGCTGTTCGCACAAGCATACGAATTATTGACTCGGTTGTATGAGCACATGATATTGGCAGTACCAGCCTTGACAGCATCTTGGAATGGCCTGGAATCAAGTCAGTTTTTTTACTTCGTGACCAGATCGGGAATATCGTTCTTACCATAGATAGAGTTCGTGCAGAGTCTGGTCGTCAATATTCGCCGAGACAGATTCGACATCACCAGTAGGTTGTCGATTGGTCTCCTGTTCGTTACCAATGAAGTGCTGCACATTCGATTAGCTAGAATTCATTTGCATAAATAGATCAACCTTACCTTCGTGCTGGTGATAACTCCCTGAGATTGAATACCCTGCACGGTTTCCGACACAAGCGCACCAGATAGATATGGGTCGGGTGAGAAACCCTCCCAATTACGACCACCGCGTACTACTCGGCCTACTGGACCAACAACAGGCCCAAGGTGAATCTGTACTCCTTTGACTCTGAACTCAAGTCCCATGCTCTCAGCACGGCTTCGGGCTAGGTCCTTGTTCCAGCTAGCGGCAACATGGAGGCCACTTGGAAATCCGCTGACGAAATCCGTGGCTCGAACCCCCTGGCCGGCATCGTTGAGACAGAATCCCGAAAAGTTCATACGTGGGATAGCTTCGATATTCCCCGAGCAACCATTCACAGTCCCGGAACTGCCGGTCGATGAAGAGATGCCCGAAGCGAGGCTCACCTTCTCTTCGGTGGTGAGTTGTTTAACGAAGTTAAGGGCTTTCGTATAGGCATCAGCCCATGCTCCGGTTCCTGTCATCATCGCTGCAGATATATATGTTAGATTTTATCCAGCTATTGATTTTCGTGGCTGATACAGGTACTTACGCGAAGGATACACAGGCTCAGATTGACCGTAGAAATACGTATCATCCGTAATTAAATCCGAGCTGCCTGCTCCTCCTGCAGACTCGCTACCGCTAACGCCTCGATTTCGAAGGGCAAGAAGGCCTAAAAGGCCGAAGAGAGGTAATATCATGATGCCAATAACAAGAGCAACACCTCTTTTCTTTCGCAGTATAGGGAAGCGTTGTTGCATTCTATTCCACCAAGAAAGTTGCTGTGGAGGCTGCGGTAGTACCGCTTGGCCTTGAGAGATGTTCGGATGGCTTTGTTTTGATTCTGCCATCTTGAATGTGCGGTGAATGGACTGTCATCTGGTGATGTTTGTATAGAACTCGATATCCCTTTCAAAAAAGCAAAAATATTAATTGACCTGCAGCCCTCTCTGTGATTCAAGTTGAAACAGCTCGCGAGTGACACAATTTAGGAAGAGAAAAAACCTCGAAATTAGGTGTTCCCAATATATATGGTAGACAATGGTAGACAATGGTAGACAAGCGACCGATTTTAACTTGGGGACACTCCTGGTTACAATAGTAAATGCTTTTTATCGTAAGACTTTGAAATGCTTGGGAACAGGGACGGGACCGATGATCAAGCGAATACAACACTCGTCAAAAGGTGATGCAAATATGTTTATTAGATATTATCAATTCGGTAGTCAGAGTGTGTATTTAGACAAACAAACGTTAGTTGAGTAGTAGAGGAAAAAGAAACTCAACACCTAAACGCAAGGCTCGGCGAGAACACGAGAACGCAGTTTCCTACATATTTGATGATCTCAGTGAACAGGCTGATGTCAATAACGAGCTTGTTGTTTCCCTGTTGCCAGGTTGATCGCTATTTAGGGGCATCGAACTCGACCGTCATTGGTCAATCGGCGGTGGCTAATTACATACAAGGTAATTGGGTAGGTAGATCCCGGTCGGTTAACGGCTTAACCCGACTAAGCTGATTTTGGCACTAGAAACTCTACTAAATCTCTTTCCCCACGTGTCATAACCTAACCTTATTACCTGATCTTCCCTTAATACCGAACTTCGTGAATGAACAAACCAACCAATGAAATTAATAGTTGAGTATTTATCTATAGGTATTAGGTAACTTAAGTGTTTATTAAAAAACGTTCTAAGATGTTAACCCTTTGTAAATATAAATATAGAGTCTTAATGAATTAATTAAGAGTATTTTAGGTGTTTAGTAGTCTAAGATTTATATCTAGGTACAGGCTTTATTAGAATAGGTTCCAAGGTTAGGTATTACAAGGAGCATAAGCAAGTAGGTACCTAATAATATAGTCCAAGATAAAACACCATGCACTAAATACAATATGTTCACGATCATCAGGATCATCATATGGATGTATCTAACCGTCAGTCTGTGCTACTCCCCACGATCATACCAATGCGCGTCATTCCGCTTCAGATCATGGGGACTCTAGTAGAATAAAGTCCGCTGCCGCGGGCCGTCCATGTTCAATTATGTCCCACAGACCATCCCGTTGGGTATGCTGTATGCACGATTCCGAGCCGACTCGTACCTACTCGGGTTTTCCCCCATTCACATGAAGATGATTGTACGCCTTTATGAGTATTAGATATATTTACTCTCGATCAATTATTTTTACATGAACAGCCTATGGCAAACTTCAACCCAGGCGATGGTCGAGTTCCACCATTAGCCTCAATAATCGACACCTATCTGATCTGATCTACCTAATATACCTACTTGATGTATGAGTAGTAGTTGGTATCGTGATGGCTCCTCCATTCATCAACTCGTCTCCGTAAATCTTCGAACGCGAATTAGAGAAAAAACAAACATCATGGTATCCAGCATCATAACTAAAGAACCGTATCGTGTCGGAGAGAGATTGTAAATCGTCCAATGCATATAAACGCCAACCCCGAGAGAACTCCAAGTTGGCCATCCGTGGTCAGAGTTCGTCCTCCGGGACTCCAAGGAACGTCCTATTTCCCGAGGCTACTACAATCTACGCTTCCGAGGAGCATAGTGAATCGGCCGGCCCGAATACTTTGGCCATTTTTCTCGGCTAGCCCATGCTTTCAATTGAATTTCAGGGAGTAATGGCTGCGAAAAATGCATCGCTGCTGCGGTTGCAACGATGCACACCGGGGGAAAGACCCGCTTCGTGTCGTCGTGAGGAGCAGTAATCGCACGGCTACAAAAAGAGCGCGGAAACTGTTGCTATATGCTTCGAAATGTTCAGCCGCACTGCTTGCTTATCCTATTGTCTCGAATACAACCGCAAAATCGCTGACCAACCTGGAGACCCCTTGGGATTTACGGTATGGCCAGATTCGGTTTCGCAGGACAGGATTCGGAAAAACCACGTGCAGAAGCAGGCGACTCACAGTATCAGCTGCTTCAAATTGCGCTGAATGATCATGTCCTGCACCGAGCCCATCGTAATTTTGAGCAAGTTCGTATCCGTGGCATTCGTAAAATGTCCATAGATTTCTTTCTCGGGATTTCGATTCAAGGCCCTAAACTTGTCCATAAAGTACTTGCTCGCTTGCTTATAATCGTCCGGTGGACCTTGGTAGTCGACGAAACCGTGCGACGTTATAGGGCTCGAGGCGATCTTCTCCTTAAAAAGATCCATCTTGTTGAGGAAGAGAATGAGGGCGGACTTGGTAAACCAATGAGAATTCGCAATAGATTCCCAGAGCATGAGGGCTTCGTTCATTTGATTCTGTAATATCAAGTTAGTTGACCAGCCGTCGTTGCGCCTATACTACCAATCCCCGAAAATTCAGCTTTACTCACGCCATCTTTATCTTCAACTAAGCATTGATCGTAACCGCTAATCGCGACAAGGAACAGCAAACAAGTGACATTTTCAAAGCAATGAATCCACTTCTTCCGCTCAGATCTTTGGCCACCAACGTCGAACATTCGATACGTCAATTGACCTAGATCGAAGATGGTCTCGGTGATACCAGTCGTTCTTAACCGGGACCGTAGAAGATCTTGGTCGGTAGGAACGTAATCGCTCGCCCATATGCGATCGGCATCTTCGCAAAAACTTAATCAGGTATTAGCATGTCACCAGTGACGTCAAAATCGACAGAGTTTACGCACTATGCCAGGTTATCGTGAAGGGCGTATTCGTTACCCTTAAGAATAGCTTTTTGAACACCGCCGTCGGCCCAGAGGGCTTTTACAGGTGCGAGATAATCTGGAGGGAGGGAGTCGTGTGGTGATATTTCGGCGTCGACGAGAAGCAAAGCTTGATTTTTCTAATAGCTCCGAGTCAGCAATCAATATCTATGGGCGAATCCAGCCAGGCTAGCCTTGTCTCGGAATCCCCTTAAAAAGCTCCCATTCAAATTCAATAAAGCATAGCTACTTGAGACACATACCTCGTTGTCCTTATTTTCAAACTCAATGGAATAATCGGACATAGCGTCGAAGATAACGCGCATGGATTGGACGATGTTGTTAAACACCACTGGCTTCCATTCCAACTTTTCCGTTTTACTGAAGCCTTGCGCGTAAATCAATTTCATCTGCTTAAGCACCGTTGACTTGCCCGACTCTCCGGCACCTATGCGAAAGTTCCGAGGTCAGATGCCGTGTCCCGCTAGCTGAGACATAGAAGAGTAGTTGATGATTTCGCAAGGAGAGACACCGGGTACGTACCTAGAAGCAACAGCTTGACCTCTCGCGACATCCTCTTCTCATCTTGTCGGATGATCTTATCAAGCTCCCGTGATCGGGCATTGCCCTCTTCGCTCTTTTTCCTGCTGCCGAAACACATAATGGGCGATGGTCGTGTATATACTGGGATGCTCTGTTCTGAGGACCGAGGACTGAGTTTCGGCTATTCGTATGTTCATCCGAGGGTGTAGGAATAAAGCGAGTCCCGTTTAGTCCTATTAGTCCTTTGTGTTTATTTATATACAAGATAGCCTCGCGGCGATAATTATACTAAGCCCGACGAGTATGGCGAGAAAGAATGAATGAAAAGAAGGTATCCAAAGCCGACGATCAGAGAAGGCGCAGCTTCGTGATGATGCGGAAAAGGGTGAGCCGGGGCTGAAAACGAAACAGCTCCGTAATAGCTAATTTGGGGGCCTGAAGCAGACCGCGCAATCAAGCTAGGAGAGCACTCGGATTGAGTTGATCGAGGCGATACTATGACTTCAGGGAAGCCTTTTCTTGCCTTCGATGCTTCCTTATAGTTTAAGGGAAAAAAGAGAGAAGGAAATAAAACAATCAATTGTCAACCAGGCTGGGTAAGACTGGATGGGTCTGGTTTAGTTTTTGTTGCTTCGAGTCTCCAGGATGATCAGACCAATAATAGGAACCCTGTCAAATTGCCAGGGTACGGAGGAGGCTCGAGCGAAGAGAAGAAGAAAAAAGACGGGAAGCTTTGAATAAGGTTGTTCGAACGGGTAGGGCTCGAATGATAAATAAAATCCCGCCTGTCAGCAAAAAGTATTATGTAGGTCAGGGCCAATATGTAATATGAATGGTGCTAGGTATGATATGGTATGGGCATGTATTATGTAGTAAGAGAGGAAATGCCCAGGTGCCAGCCAGCTACATAATACAAGCAAGCATCTACCAACTGCGCCCTTGCTCGCTACTTTCGAATGCTAGTACGGATCTGTAGGAGGTGGTTTGGATTATGTATGCCTACTAGGTAGGTAGGTATTGTACACCTCTGGAACTCTCTAGACCAGGACAGGTAACGGGAAAAGGGGGGGTAAGAAATCAGAGAAGGGCGAAGTAATAGTAGTAGGTACTGGTAGACTGGTAGAGTCAGTAGGGTCAGTAGGCAGGTAGGGTACAGTGTTACGTTGGGAATGAATCAGAATGCTACAGCGAAAATAATGGAAAAGATTCCCAACCCATGTCCCATGCATAAAAAAGGCTAGAAGGCTAGAAGCTTGTATATCAAAGAATCCATGGAAAAGCCACCTTAAGCCGCTTAGCCATTAACCGTTAACCGTTAACAAAGAAGGTAGCAGTAGAGATGGCAGGATGGTAATTAGAAAATTGTAAAACATCCAAGCTTCTTTTTATTTTTCTCGCTTTGTTTTCCCTTTATCGTATTGGACAATGATGGTTGAATTCCCTTTTGATTCCCTTAAATTGACTGGAGATGGTTCGCCTAACGCTAGCGAAAGGCGAGGTTGAGGAGCAGAGGTGTTGAACTGGAGAAATTTGAATGAACTGGAGAATGGAAAATGGAGAACTCAACCGGAGACTAAAGATACATTCGGGCTAGCCTAGTAATTAATTGATAGGCGCGGCAGAATTGTTATGCCAGATACCCACTGCCAGGACTTAAGGTTAAGGTACATATGTAGTGACTGGTAGACTGGTAGTAACTCCAGTAGTGACTTCCGTCCAAGTCATTTACTTCTGTAGCTTCGCTGGGCTTTGGGGGAGTTTCAAATAGGAGTGTACCTTGCAGAGTGGAGATGAGAAGTACTCGAAACATTGTATTGGGGTCCTCTTGACGAGTCCTTTCAGGGAATAGATTGATTACCTGCTGAGCAACTCCGCTTATGAGGTACAGTACCTAGTACCTACCCACATGTGCGGATGTATGTATTTTGCAGGAATGAAACATAAAAAACCACGCGACTACGACGCACAGCGTACTATTTTACGACTAACGGCATGACGCTGTCGATGTACCATCAGTGTTGTACCAGCCAATACGTGGTTGGTATTCATCAGCGTCAGAACGCTGGAACCTTCTTCTTATTGATCTCTCTGCATATAATATTATTTAGATGTTAGGTATATATAACTCGTTATACCAGAAGTATATCGATTGCTACGGATATATGTATGGCCTAATTGTACATGAATGTACGCAGAAATTAATTTCAAATACTGCATGTAATAGAAAACATGGGATCATGTAAAGTTTAGCTAATCGTCATGAAGCAGAGGAAGCGACATCCGACTATATTAGCGACCATATTAGTTAAGTACATGTAGTTGGCTTGATAATTTTATGTGCATGTAGGTATCGGACTAGCTCGCTACTAGGTTAAGTCTGAATGTTTTCATTTCTCTTCCACTCTTCAATCCGACTTTCCAACTTCCACAAGCTCTAGAAGCAAACATCCTAAAATATCATGTTTCATAAACTTCGTCACCGATGACAAAGAACAATCATATATTTGTTCTCGGTATGAAAAAGCAATAATTGTCACTAAGGCTTAGGTATGTATTGGACGTAATATTGAGTATTGAGTATTGGGTATTGAGTGTTGATATTAAGCGACAGTGAGACGAAACACTTCCTTCTAGGTAGGCGTCTGGAACTTTTCAGCAGACTCCGCTAAGAACACGCCATTTGGCCATTTTGAGGACGCCAATATGAGGATTACTGCAAGGACACCATGGACACCATGGATAGGGGAACAGGCGCCGCACGTAGGGTTCGCCAGCCCGAGACGCTAATCTTCCACAGCTAACTCGCCCTGGTTGGCTCGTCGGGATGCATGTAATGCGTACGAGTACCTATGCGAGTACTCTGCATACTCTGCATAGCGTACTGTTACTACTGTACTTATACCTAGTACCATAATAGCTGATTATGGCAGTGTCACCCACACCTCGTCGAACTACAGTACATACACACATACACCACGTCCGATCCAAACATCAGCAAACTCTCCATGCCCTGTCATTAGTCCGTCCTACAATCGGTGTCATCAATCTCGATGTGTGTGAGTGCCACTGCCATGTGCTGTCAGCCTCTCAGGGTTACTCGCTCAGATGGCCGGACAGCCATCACGCAACCCTGCAACCTTATGCTTCCACTAATGATGACGAGGGGACTCTGGGAACCATTTTCGATGGTAGTCTTCTCTAGACGTCGGAGACGATACTACCAACAACACTTACCTTAGCTTTTGGATATCTAGGGATCTGGACATTACATTCTCCCGATTCCGATTCATCCAATCCCCCTTTTCCCCCTATGTTCGCAGGCAAGTCGGCAAGGCTTCCTCAACGAATCTGACTGTCATTTTTTCTTAAGCGCGGATCAATCCCGGTACACACCTCAGACACAGGCTAGAGGGTAGCCTTTTAGCGTCCTTCTGCGCTCTACCATGCTTACAATTTATCTGCAGCATCAATACACCAATCGGCATACAGTCCTATGCCAATCGAACTCAAGTAAACCCAACGCCCAGCATGCTTTAGCTCCTCGTCCGGACTAGTCCCTTCCTAGAGAGCCAGGGTATGCGAATCCCAGAGAGCTTTAAGTTAGACTTACAGCCCAACACCCGCATATATTAAAAAGGAAAAAAACGTGGCTAGAGGTGGAGTAGCGGGTACTAACGTGCTTCTCTCAGTCCGATGAGGCCTAGCTTCAAGGCTCGTGTCACCCTTAATTTAGGGCATGAGACTAGCGTAGCCGATATCCTAGCCATCGTCAGTTCGAATACATCCATATTCACAAGCTTACAATACCGGTACCTGGGTACAAGCCCTTAGCGTCTTCTATCCGCGCGTTGCGGCAGTGCGAGTGGGAATCTTTTGAAAGTGATCGACGATTTATCCCCGACCATAGGAGCTATCATGGACCTTGCCTATCATTTTCGCTGATGCGGCCTCGGCATAACTTCGAATGCCATGAACTTTTTAACTTACCTTCAAATACTACGTTCTACCCATCAGTGCCCATCCACTAACTAAAGGGGGTTTGCGAACTAATTATAAACACATGGCCGCCGAGACATTTCATATCAGAAGGATCTAATCTACCTACCTACATACCTATCTACAGGCTACAGTACACGTGCAGCAGCAAGTCGCGCAAAACGTTCCGATTCTCCTCGACCCAACCATACAAGCGAAAAATATGGACCCGATATCAGAACCCCCAATCGTGGGGTTGTCTCCGACTTATTGATCGCTATTAAGTCCTGGAATTTCGTAATTGGAGTTCATCGTATCGGTACTGTAAGCCTCGGAACTCACGATCTGCCTTATAATGGGACCCGCGCTGGTTGCCTGATTCAACTCTACTTCGGCTTACCATTTGCAATAGCAACGGGAATCGGCAGCGACCATTTCTTACGATTTGAGATCATCGTTGTCTTACTTGCTCAACTTAGTGATTCCTGCGATACGACTTTTATACTGACATCTCACACCGAAAAATGGCTAAAGACCTAAGATCTCCAAGCCACATTGCCTGGCTAACGAATAAAAAGGTCATTGCCGTCTCACCCCGTCTCACCCCGGAGGACAACCCACCACCACTGCGACTACGTACTCGTGAAGGATCTCAAGCCTTGCTTTTTCTGCACCACCATATGCAGACCAGGCAGGTTTGTCGGGGCTTTTATTGGCCACATCCATAGTAAGGTTACCGTCGTAGCCCCCAGACATGCCGAATGGTTGCCATCGTTCCGCAATGCCAGCCGTCATCTCCAAATACGACCATCCTCATGGCTTAGGTAGCACGACTCTAAAAACAAGCCTAGGATAGCCATAGGGTTTTCTTCGGCCCGTCAGATCTTGCTCGGTGTATAAAAGCGATTGTAGGAATCGTGATAAGATTCTTGAATCCGTTTGAAAACATGGTGCACTAGCGAAAATCGCATCCATCGTCGAAAATACCGTTACACCATCAATGATCTCCCGCCCGCAACGTCTGTGCGTGAAACCTTGAATGGACTTCGAGCGGGCTGCGAATACACGGATCTAACCTGCCCGGCGCTTCTGTGGGGCTTTCCAGCGACCCCAATTACGGTTTTTAGACTATTGATCTATTGTGTATGTGATTGCACGACGCCAAACGGGAGGATCTTATCCCTCTGGCCCAACGGCCGTTGGCTCTTAGTTTCTAGACTGTTGATTTAGAAATCGCTGCTATTCATCTAGGTATTCATCTAGGTACCTACCCAGTTAGCGAAACTATTAAAACAAGCCGCCGGTTTTTGGCGACGGTAGCGGCCCTACGCGATGTTCCCTAATGCCTTCGATATCCCTGCTTAAGGCCGAAGATGGTATTACGATGCGAGTCAGGGAGTTATCCATAATCCAGCAGCCTTGTTTGGTTCCAGACCCCACATGCACAACCGCAAAGGGATCCGGACGTTACTTTGGTGGCGTTCGTGACAGCATACTTATCTAAGGTTGGTAAACACCTACCTAGGTTGACATCTACAATTATAAATATATATATAAGAAACCCTACCATGCCGGCGGCAGGGAAGATTATCTGCTTACCAGGTAAGGTCGGATATTTCTACATAAATATCAAATTTAAGGTTAAGCGCCGAAGCGCTTGTCCTTTTCATGCAACGCGTTCGCTTTCGTACATGGGATCTACCGTTAATGGTGAGCTTCCCTGAGCGGGTTTTTGGTTCGTCTATTTTTTTCCTTCTTTTTTTCGCTTCGCCACGCTTGCTCGCCCGCTTGCTTAGTATGCATCAAGAAAGCTCTCTCGCCCTCACCCTCCTGACCCATGCCTTATGCCGGGCTGATAATCCGGGGGAGCCACAGCGGCACGGCTCGTGGACACGGGCTAGCTGGAGATCGAGAAATCTCCTGCATGGCTGCATCTTGTAATCTTGCGCCGCTTGACATCATCTTCTTAACGATCCTATCCGTACGAGGGGTTCTCCCTAACTCACCGATTAACGCACCGAGCCAGGGGGGTTCTGAGGGGGTGAGATGAGGGGTGATGTTAAGTAATATGTAAGATACGTATATGATATGACATGACCCTTTTTATCTCTCTTTTTTTTACCCCAAAAGCCCGTCCGTAGCTAGGTACGCATATGTCGCTGCGTCTATCGCAATGTAAAGCGTTCCTCCTCCGCGGGCAATTAGAACCGTGGATATGTTTCTGATATAGTATTTCCCCTCGACGGCTAAGTTGGGAACAAGCGCGCGTGTATGCGAGAGCGTCGTCGCAATGTCGTACTGTGTGTATTAAACTATATTGTCGCCATCGGCCCGGCTGGGGTTGAGTCAGCTTTGGTTATGGTTATATATAGAAGCTTCGTGCAGCGGCGGTTAGCGAGCCCGGTCACAGAACGATGTTACTTGCTATTTTGTTTCTTTTGGGACTTATTCTTTGCTTTTCACTACCTTGTTTTTCTATATACTCGGTACCATAGCCACATTCTAGGACTCCTTTTTTTTTGTCTCTTGATTTTGTTTTAAACCGAGGTGATCTCCCTCTGAGCAAGCGGGGGAGATGCTGGTTTGAGATACGAAGTGGTATGATGGTAATGTCCCGCGGTCGGTCCACGGATGAATTTCAAATCTTTCTTTCCTTTTTACTGCGTATTTGGCTACTTTGACGTAGGCAGAACAGACCACATGGTTTCTGCAACTCTGTAAAACCCTGGAGAACCTGTCTAGGGTCGTGACTAGGACAAGGGTTAGGATTGGGGTTATGTTGTCTCGTAACCTATCGGTATTGAGTTCAAGTGAAGCCGTCGCCCGATTACATGGATACCAATCAATCGTATCCTCGGAGTTTAAGTTCTAACTTCATACTCTATTAAGTTGATCCAGCCTAATGGTATTGGCAGAGATCGCACTAGACACAGTAGGAAGCGAATGTTAAGGGGATCCAACGACCTCTCATTCCTTCAACTACCTAGTTGTTATCCGAAAGTCAACTCTAATAGGTAGAAGACTGCATATCTCAGTTGATGCTCCAGCTAGGTAATTACTATAGCTATCATTGACAAATGAATTGAAGGTGGTATGCATATGTGATATATCGAATACCTCTTTCAGACCACCGAACCAGACGTAGACTGAACATTTCATCGCATAAACATGCTTGGGGCTGTACTATGTTACGTGCCAACGTCGCTTAGGCTTCATCGCTCAGCCTCGCGTAAAGCCCAATTTAACTGCATTAAAGCTCATCGATGCATTTCATGATCATTTCGCTTTTCTCATGGTAATAATGCCTTTCTAATTAGCCATTTAAACGTCGTTTTGAAAGTTATTAAAAGTTATGGCCGGTATCGAGGGAGCCTCTGCCATTGCAGGCCTATTTTCCCTCGGTATTCAAGTGACAACAGCGCTATACACCGTAGCGAACGGCATCGGCGCCGCCGGCGAAGAAGTGCGCGATGTCGCCCGAGATGTGGATTCAGCCACGCAGATAATGAAAACGATCCAAAACGTTCTAGACAGGCAACCCCACGTCAACGACGATATCCGCGGCGTCGTTAAACGCATCATGGGCATCTGCGACGAGATCTTCAAAATATACCACGTTTTGCAGAAAAGCCTCATTCCGCTTCTAGAGCGTTTCCAGAATAGCGAGAGGAAGTTGGAGCAGTTCGGCTTGCGTCTTAAATGGTATTTCCGCAGCAAGGAGAAAGTTACCGGCTGCAGACACTCTTTGCAACAGCAGATTGCGATGTTGACGCCGATTTTGATGCTGCTGAATTTTGATCGGAGCGATGCGGCGCAGAATAACTATTAGTATGCATGCATGTTCCTTTTCCTTCTCATGTAAGTAAGTATAGGGTTTAGCAATGACTAATGTGATCAGTGTGCAAAATATCCAAGTCAAGTACATTTTGGAGAACAGTGCAGCGAGTCTACAACGTAGCGTCAGCAATAACTCACAGCGGCGACTCTCAACACATTCATCTCGTTCGACACTCCCACCGCCAGGTAGAGGTAGAGCAGAATCAAGTAGAGCTTCTTCCACAGAGGATGATGACATCTCCTTCGTAGATGTCAGCCAAAAGACACCTACTACATCTTCCGAAATATTAAACGATCAAACCGCCTTGATCCGGTATAATTCATCTAACAACGACGATGAGAGTCTTTCGCGGGAAGAGGACGAAGAAGTGGTAGAAACGCTCGACACAAGCCTTGACACCATAGACGAAGAAAACTTCGAGCTCGTCAGCATAGAAACCCGTTCCGCGCGGTTGAAGTTTTCCCAACTCGTGCGGCGGCTACTGGACGATATAAAAAATAAGAGCGAACAAACCAACGCAGAAGACGAAAACTCGTCTCCGGCCGAAACTTCAAAGCCAGAGCCCAAAGTTGTCGACCAGGAAGGGAAGTGGACGAAAATAAATAGACAAGACGGCACGGCGAGTGTATTCCCAGTCGACACAATCGACACCCAAAACGTAAGATCCCGCTCCGTGACATCCTTGTAAGAAAGCATCCCCGGACTAACAATACGTCTACCCAGAAATTCATCCTCGCGCTTCGCGACCTAGGCTACGACGTTTCCTGCGTCCGACCGCGTTTTCTAGGCCAAGATGAATTTATCTCTTTACTCCGGCGAAAACCCGAGTCCGTCTCTCTCAGGGACGATGCGCTTGAGTGTGTGCTTGATCATAATCAGATTAATATCCACGATTCGGACGACTCGGTCATTATCCCAGGATTGTGGGAAAGGCATTCTGGTCAAGGAAGGACTCTTTCCGTGAAAATGAGAAGGTCAACGCCAGTGCAAAATGGCCTTAGCTTGGAGGAGGCTCTGGTGAAGAAAATGAGAAAGGGTTTAAGGGTTTAAGATAACGTAGTAGGCGTCCTTATTATTACCGTCCAGACTAATGACTCCCATAGAGTCGATAACCTCAATATAGTTAGATGTAAATTGGAAAGATAGAAAAGGGTCCCAGCCTACCTTCTAGTTCATATCACCGACATATGCTTGTAGTTAAAATAAAGGGTTCAATGAATACTCGAGAACTCTGACCATAAGCCGATATATTGATTTCCGGCTACCTACTAGGTATCCAGCCCTAACCCTTGGTCTAGATAGGACATCTATTGCATGCGTATAACTCGTCCAGTACTTTTCCCATAATATTCATTTCCCGAGCCGACCATTTCTTCATCCGAACCTCTACCTAACCTATCTAGCATCCCCCGCTTCTCTCCACACCTATTGCAAAGCCTGCGCGGCGAAAGTGGGTAGGATGAAACTGGCCTTGTGGATCTCAGCGTTGTAGTACCGGCAGAGCTTGGCCTCCTCCTCGGGGGACCAGGATCGGACGGGCTTCTTGACGTCGCGGCCCTCCTCCTTGCAGCAGACCATGAAGCCGATCTGGCCCGAGGGGTAGGTCGGGATGGTCGTGTACGCGTACTCAGCCACGGGGAACACCTCCCGGCAGTCCTGCTTCAGCTTGGTGATGAGCGGCAGGTGGAGCCATTGGTTCTCGGCTACGAAGACAGAGACGTTAGCTAACGGAGTCCGGCAGAAAAACAAGGGAGTGGAGTCCAAAACAGACTGGGGAGACCTAGGGAAGAAGTAAAGGGGTAAAGGAATTAAGGAGTTAGGGAGGTTGGGGATAGAAGAAGATGGGGATAGAGGGGAGATCGATGCAAATCTAGGCTTAGATGAAGACCCAAGACTCGAAATACCCGGCAGAAGAAACACTTAAACAGTAATGCGTATATGAAAAGAGGTGAGCGAGCAAGGAGATATCACGAGGAAAACACAGCCCATCAAAGCCCAAGATTCGACCCTTTATAGGAAAAAATCGGGGGGTTGCTTAAGAACAACCAGGCGCAAAGTTCAGTGCCGTTTTCTTTCACCCGGTATCTCTGCGAACTTTTGCCTGATATAAAGGAGACGTACAACCTTGAGTGGTGATAACGCCGCCGGGGCGTAGGGCGTCGTGTAGTAGCTGGAAGTAAGACTTCTTGAACAGGCTCTCGGCGGGGCCCTCCGGGTCCGAGGAGTCAGTGATGATGACGTCAAAGGCGTTCTTGTAGTCGTTTAGGAACTTGAAACCGTCGCCAACGTGGACCTTCACTTTGGGGTGCTTGAAGCCCTCGGCCATTCCAGGGAGGTATTGCTTAGAGAGGCGGATGACGGCCTTACGTTTCAGATCTGAGATTAGCTATATCTATTTCACTTGTGACAGCACTATCAATAAGCTGGGTAGTAATACCTCATCAATGTCACAGAGGATAGCCTCCTCGATGCACTCGTGCTTGACAACCTCACGTAGGACACCTCCGTCACCGCCACCGATGACGAGGACCTTCTTGGGGTCAGGGTGAGAGTTGAGAGCCAGGTGTGTGATCATCTCCTGGTAGGAGAACTCATCCCGCTCAGTGCACTGGATGACGTTGTCCAAAACTAGGACGGTGCCATAGTTGGTGGACTCGAAGATGAGGACGTCTTGATACTGACTCTTCTCGTGGTGCAGCACCTTCTTGACCTTGAGAGTCATGGCCTGGCCTGAAATGTAAAAGTAAAACTCCAATTAGAAGAAAGCTCCTAGACCTTCCTTTGACTACATGGCTTTTTGCCAAAAAGGAGAGGGGAGTAGTTCGTTCTCACTTACCAGGCCACATCTCAGAGATCTCTCTGAACCAGCCATCTGAGATATTGTTAGTCTAAGAGTTACTATGAAATAAATTTGGGGCAAGAATATTGTTGTTTGAGGAAAAACAGTGAAGGCGGCTTCGTAAATATTTGATTTTTCTGAGACAATGTTGTACAACCCCGATCAATGAGCGGAGATGACCTCATTTGGAGTTAGATTAAATATGATGTACCAATGTAACTTACCCTTGATGGTCTCGTGGACGATCTCTCCAGACATCTTCGATTCTGTCAATAGTAAATATCGAATACCGTCGGCGGGGTAAGAGTGGGAAGAGCCTACTACTACTGCTACGTCGAGCCTGGTAAATATTTATAGGGTTAGGCGAGTATATGTAGTTCGAAGTTGACCGTTTCCAGTTGGTTGATAAAAACTTCAGTAGTCGAACGTTACGCTGACACGGCGAAAATATTTGCCTTCTCCAGTGCATCTACTGAAAATTTTTGCTTTGCGGTGAGGGAAAAAAAAGCTAAAAAAAAACCTGTAACCTTAACCTTATGGATAGGTTTGATAGGGCCGACCTAAAGCTTCTTTCCGATCAGTCACACGGCTAACCGTGGAAGGTACAAACCTATACTTTTGGGGTACTCTTCTCGGGTCCATGATAGGTAGAGTCAGTAGGGCTAGCAATTGTACATGCACGTAACAGATTCCGCTCCAAATGCACGAAATACACATGTGCGGCTAATGATCCTTGGAAGCTTCGGTAACCAACCTTAGCCTCCATTGTTCCGCTTAGTTGGGCAACAAGACATTTAAAAAGGGAGTTATCGTTGGGCAGCAGCTGCTGTTAGGTACCCGGGGGAGCTGTAGTTAAGACCCAGTTTACTGATATCGGACCAGTATTTTAGCTTGGTAGCACAAAGTATTTAACCCCTTATCATTATCATGGACGACTATGATATCTTCATGCTCATGTGCAAGTAAAAGTCATTGCAACTCAGTAATTTACAACCCGAGGTTGGTAAAATTAAGCTCAGGTACACATTAGCTATAGTGGTGAATGCATCTTTCATTTTGCTCGATTCCCTTCCAAATGAAAAAAGTTGCGACGTTACCAAGCGATGCCTTCCATACTCTTGGCATTCGGATGCTTTTTGACCCTGAAAAATGAGAAAATCAAATAATACCAGCATCGATGCTATGCCCTAGTATACCCGCCCTACGCCGTACACCAATGTGAATCTGTCAATCTTCCAAGCTTATCTCTTGTTCGCACCCTTGTTCGCCTCCATCACACGAACTAGTTCCTGCGCGAAGTCCGGCTTCTTGACCTGTAACACCCAGGTCTCGAGCTCCTTTCCGTCGTCGCTTGCCGCCACGAAGGTGACTGTCTTCTCCTTAAACTTGTACTCGATATCCGAGAGGAGAGCTTTGTTCAAGGCGATATGGCCTCTCGGCTCAGCACGGAGCAGCACACGAACAGTCCCGGTCGACTTGTTCTTGAGGACGCGGAGAGGGCCCACACCCTGAGTCGTCCATGGTGACTTGTTCTCCTCTTCGTCCTCGCTGCCCTTGCGAACCGGCGTGAACTTGATAGCCTTAGCTCGTACTTCATGCAGAATAATCTCATCTTCCTCGCCTGGTCCGCCCTCTGTGAGCGAAAGTTGCTCCTGTGGTGCCTCTTCACCGTCCTCATTCTGAGCCTGCGGCTCTGGTGTACCGCTGACGGGGGTCGTTCCTATGCTAGAAGGCGCGGGAAATGGAGAGCCTGGAAGGGCGTTAGTGAATCTTGTAAGGGCTTGTTCGTAGGGAGAGGTCTTACTAGCTCCTGTGAATGAATCGCCGCCTGCTTGTAGGAAGCTGCTGGTACCTATCGAACTTGTCGTAGGCTTAAATGCGAACGGGTTCGCGTTGTTCTGGGGTGGTGTCGCGGTTGTAAAACTAAGACTAGGCGCACCGTTGGTTGCATTCGAAGATGCTCCGAAAGAAAATCCTTGGCTGGCTGGAGCTGGATTGGGGGTCGATGGTGCTTGCTGACCAAAAGAGAAGTTGAAAGTCGAGGACGGGGCGGGTGTCGTAGGCTTGTCTGCGAACATCGAGACAGAAGGTGAAGGGGTGGGTGAAGCGAAGGGGTTGTTGAACGACTGCCCATTGCCGCCAGCTGTGAAGGTGAACCCGGAGCCGGAGCTTGCAACACCTTGACTAAAGGCGAATGGGGTTGTGCCTGAACCAGCTGTGGAACCTCCGAACTGAATCTCAGGTTTCTTCGAGTCACCACCGTTGGCTTGGGTACCGTTAGGACCAGCGCCGAAAAATATCGATGGCGCTGTAGAAGTCTGCGAGCTGGATACAGTTGGTGCTGTAGATTGGCTGCCGAAAACGAAACTAGGACCAGAAGTAGTAGTACTGCCGAAACTAACCGCCGGTTGTGAGGTAGAGAGCTCATCCTTCTTCTCGACAGGTGCTGCAGTGCTACTCTTAGAACCAAACAGATTAGTCGTAGAGGTTGAGCTACTGCCAAACAACGAGGGCATCGTTGGGGCTGACTTCTTTTCAGCAGGTGTTGCTTCGCCGTTCTTAGCGCCGAATAATGCTGCCGGAGTAGTTGAATTATTACTGAAGATAGAGGATGTTGCGGGAGTGGTAGGCTTGAGACCTTTAGAACTAAAGTTGGGCTTGGGCGTAGTCGTGTTGAAGCTACTTGATGTCTGACTGAGGCCGTTGCTGGGCTTAGGTGTGTCACTTGCAGTTTCTGGCTTCGACGCGCCGAAAGTGAAGCTTGCAGATGGCTGTTTTGCCGGTGTGTCAAATAGAGACTTCGTAGTGCTAGAGCCATTAACCTTTGCACTATCCGCGCCGAACGATGGCGTCTCGCTTGAAGAACCACCGAATAAACTAGAAGTGCTCGCTTTACCAGTATTTGCAAAGATCGATGGGCTATTAGCACCTCCGTTCGGTTGGGAGTTGGTCGCGGTCAAGTTGCCAAATAGTGATTTGGGTGTAGGTGTAGGGGCAGCTGTGCTTGACGACGAAGTACCAAAGATAGGGGAAGGCTCCTTAGGAGCTTCAGGCTTACTAGCCTCAACCGAGGACTCCTTCTCATCTGCCTTCTGGACGCCACCGAATAGTTTGGGGGCCTCCGATGTAGACTTCTGTGCCGAGAAGAGGGAGCTTGCATTGCTGCTCGTCTTCATCTCCGACATCTTCTTCTCGGACAAGGTAGGTGTAGCAGATGAATTAAAGATGCTGGCACTTGCTGATGGCTGGAATGCCTTATTGGTTGGGGCCCCTGCTCCAAATAACACACCCGCAGCCGGCTTTGCGGTTGCTGCATCCACAGATTTGTCAGACTCATTGCTAGATTCCGGCTTGGAAGTTGTTACCGAGCCGAAAGAGATTGGAGTTGTTGCAGCGTTGAATGTGTAATCGCCCGGGCGTTGAGTGGGGGTTTTAGTCTGATCGCTTTCGCCGGGGGGTGGTGCGGTAGGAACGAAAGTAGGCTGTCCTTCCGCATTGGATGAAGCTCGAAGTGGTTGCCCGTTAGACCCCATCTGAACTCGTCCAAAGAGACCACCTTTGGAACCGGTATTAGCTTCAAGGTCTTTGTTGGACTGGCCAAAGAGGCCGAAGGTGGTAGCAGCGGGTTTACCAGCAGGAAATGGAGCTGAGTCACTCTGAGTAGAAGGGGTACTCGTACCAGCACTACCAGCCCCGCTGGGCTGATCGCTGGCCGGAGCCTCTGGGCTTGCCTCTTCTACCTCTGACTCAGATTCAGTATCGCCATCATCAGCGTTACCATTCTCATTACCACTGCTGTTCGCGGAACTTTCAGAAAGATAGCTGAATATATTGCCGCCACTTTTAACTGGCGTTGAACCAGTATCACGTCCAGCAAGCACCGACCCCGTAGAGCTGCCATCCTTAACGGTCTCGACTGACACGGGCTTAAATCCGTTCGTGAACGAGGCAAATGGGTTCGATTTGTTGACAGTATTCGAGCTCTGCGATTCGCTAGGCTTAGGAGTCCCGAAGGAAGCTACTGGAGCTCTCTTAATCGGCGAGGTACTGCCACTCTGTGTTCTGTTGAGGATGTTCTCGAACTTGGATTTGGCGGCAGAAGGAGTAGGCTTCTGCACCTTGTTGGGCTGATTCTCGTCAGGCTCTTCAGTATCGTCTACCTTTCGTTTACTCTTCTTAAAAGGCGCAGGGCCCGTAAGAACGGGATCGACCTGTTCTTGGGTTAAGTTGCGACGCTTGTTGTGGTTCGCAGTTGACGCCATCAAGGCATTATCTTTCGGTGTCAACTCCTCCTCGGCCTTGCGCTTCGTCGATGAAGTGTTCGCTCCCGTGTGACGACGGTTGCTCTGTACCGAAACCCCTGTAGCCGTGCTTTCTGCTCGTGGTTCGGGTTCGGGCAAGTTGTGAGTAGCTCTCCATCTCTTCAGCACCTCCTCCGAGGGCTTGATGTTCTTGAATTCGTAAAGTCCGTACCGTAGCATAATCAATCCTCTACTCTTCTCGTATTCCTTCGCGAAGTTCATAATATTCAATTTCCAATCTTTCTTGGCAAATATCTCATTGGCGGCATACTTAAGTCTTCGTAAATCAAGGATGCAGAAGAACTGTCGTCGCTGGAGATCGTCGAAGTTCTGTGGGCATTTGTGGGCTAAAAACTGGTCGGCGTAGATGGTCCCCTTACGATGAGGATCCTCTGGAACCTCTTTGGATAAAGCTTCACCAGATAACTCAGGGTCGGGAGACGGAATCCTCATCTTAAAAAGCTCCGCCGATGCTATACCAGTCATGCCTCCGTTCGTACTCTTCTGAGTAAACTTGCGGGCGCTTGGCGTCATCTTCGTTGCGTCAGTAGGTAAGGATGGCGCAAATTTGGTGGTGCGAACAGTTTGCGGAGTGTTAGTACGGAAAAGGTCGCGACCGTATGACGAGTTTGTTGTCGGTGCTAGTTTTCCTGTGAGACGCGAAGGACGCGCAGGGGACGATGGTTTGTTCATGGGAACAAGCGATGATCGGAATCGGCTTGCTGAAGCAGAACGAAATGGCGTTGAGCCCTGCTGGCCCGGAGGGGGGCGGGATTTGTGAGGTGTAGAGGTATTCATTGCGAATACGGGCGTAAATGAAATGGTTGGATATTTCGTTACGCGTGATGGATGAGGGATGATGGTATAGAAAGGAAAAGGGTATGTTGATGTTGTTGGACGCGTCGAGGGGGAAGACGGAGGTCCAACTTGGGATTACTCAGGCGACAGGCTGCAACCAGTTAAAGTGCAAGCCGTTAGCGAATAAAGAATGAAATGAACCGTAGAGAGGGTAAAAAAAGGTAAGAAAAGCCTAAGCGGCAAATTCTTAACTGGTTCTAAAAGACGTTGACATGCAACAATTGAAATGAATCGGAATGGGTAGGATAGAAAGTTTGGTTGATGATGGTTGATAATCCTTGACGCCTTGTGATGGACAGCAAGGGCAGAAAGATTTTTGCTTTAGGTATGAAAGGAATCGGGAGCGATGTTATTATTTTGGGGTTCTGTGACCGAAAAAAATAATAAGGGTGCGCAGGTACGTACTAGGTATTTTGCACCTTTCCGATGCCTTTCCCCATAAAATTAGCACTAAAAACTCAATTAGGTACTGGATTTAGCTGTTAAGTTCGTGCTCCCCAGCAACCATTCCACACGTCATTGGGTGAAAATAAAGACGCGCCTACTAAGTATTTTAAGTACTAGGTACCTTATTCATACAGTCATTTGAAGCTAAGGGGAGCACAGGCCACATTTCAACAACGTCCACCTTGTACCTATGTACCTTTTTAGGTTTTTACCGCGTACAATTGACCCAAACATTTAATGTTGTCCAGGCGAACATTGAGATATGCCTCAATACGCCATGATCTCGAAATTAATTGGATTAGACAGCTGCTACATGTGAGCTAATGGTTCTTCTAGAAAACCGAGTGTGTGGGCGCTAGGACGGAAGCTATAAAATCTGCAGCTTTCCATGCTACAACGGGACCTTGCGCGGTCCGCGAATGGATGATATCATATGTTATATAGGATGATGAGTGGTAAGTGAGGCATAGCTACCTGATCAACTGAGGAAGCATTTGTGCGACTTTGTATCTCTGGACATTATTTGACAAATCGTCGATGAATCTTTCCTGGACATATATCCATAAATACCAATCAAGCGTTCTACTTGAGACAATTTGACCTCTGTCGTCTCGCATGTGATAATAGATGGTGAGCTTAAATCTCAGATCGCAAAACTACTCAGCATCTAAGGTTTCTAAAATGCTTACCTAAAGGTGGCATTGTACGCTATAAGACGATTTGTATATCCCAACCAACGGTGGTGCTACGGTAGGAATGATCCCCATACTATCCTATTGAACAGCAAAGAGGATGAGGATGAGGATGTGGACGTTAAGAGACATATAATAATATTAATAGCATATTAGATTAATTTTACCCTGTATGGAGTAGCTCGTTCCTCTTAAATCGTAGATATGATAACTTCATCCCAATATTAGGGGTTAGGGATATACTCGTGATGGTAATGTGATGAAATAGAAAGTCTAAAAACTGGCTTTGGCGGTAGTAATTCTGTTTGTAATTATGATATATAGTACATATGGATTGTTACATTTTTGAGAACCCAATCCAATCCAAACTAGACGAGATGCCCGGGGTAACTAACGATCTCTCACAACTTGGCCTTGGTTTGCGCCTTTGCTAGGATAGGTTGTAGCTTGGTCGCCTTCATCACGTCGCCCTTGATCTTGAGTTTTCCTGACATAAATAATCGTTGCGCATTCGCTTGACCGGACACGAGTTTGGCAAAGTCTTCGTCGGAAAGCGAAAGAGTGACTGTTTATTATCACGAGTTAGTATGCCAGGTTTGACAACAGAAAACCCGATAATCTGAATCGCGGTGGTGTATTACCTGTTGGCTTGGTTCCAACACCGGCACCGACGGCACCCTTCTCCTTCAGATCGATATGCCAACTCTCGGTGTCGCCGGCCTTGTTTTTTATAGTGAACGCGAAGATAGCATTTCCCTGCTTGATAGCATCCTTTTTATCGGCTTCGCTTGCAGATAACGCGGCGTTGATAACATCGAATGCTTCCGAGGAAGGGAACTTGTCTGACAAGAGGAGGTTAGTTAGCTAGGTATTTGCGGAACGAGGCAATGCGCGCGCGACAACGAACATACCATTCTTGAAGCTCATTGTGGCGATTTTAGTTAGACCGAGAGTTGGTACGATGTAGAGGAAATGGTGATAAGAGGTTGCTTAGTCGTCTAGTCGTTGGGCACGCGAGATAAAGTTGGGAAGCCGGAAGTCAAAGATTTGGAGGATCGCAGGATTGAGTAAGCTAAAGGCTACACGTACATAATGTACTATGCGAGAAACGATGACGATGTCTCTCTCGGACCTTGCACATGTGAATTGAACCTCGGTCGCTACCCAATTCGTTCATGTGCTAGGTAGATCCAGGCACTATTTCGGTAAGCGAGACCGAACGGAAGGCATTATGTATTGTTGATGTACCTAGGTATTTTATTTAGCCTTTGCCATAAGCCGTGCAGGCCGGGGAAGCACCTAACTTGAAAGGATCTAAGTTTATGTAAGCGGATTGAACTCGATCCGAAGCCACATCTCCACAATCTAGCCACTAGTCCCCTTTTCCCCCTCAAGCCACATTTTCATTTCTCCATATCTCCATATCTCTCCATTTCTCCATCAGGGTGGACGGACTTAAGTCATGAGCAACATACAGGGTAGCAGGGTAGTAATGCCACTTACTAAAGTCCCCAGATTCTCCAAGAGGCAAATACGAAAGGAGGATCGGTTAGCAGCCAGGCAGCCAGGTTGACCTTGACTCGAACATGTTACACAGGCTACCTACACCAGCTACGCACACATCCCCCCATATTGTTACATGGCGGTGCGTTCCGCAAAGCTTACGACTTTGTCTTTGCCTTTGCCGTACCGAATTCTAGATCCAGTTAGCAGTAGCTGCAATGGTTGTCCGCACCTGTCCACAATGTAACAATATCCAATAGGAGGTCAACTTCTTTACCAGAATCGTCCCCCCGCGGGAGAGCCCCTGGCATCATTAACTCGATTAACTCGCCATCGCCTGATCTCTTCTGACCTTTTCCTTCTCTGGTCTAGAGGGATTATTTCCGGCCTTACCCGCCATCTCACCGGTTGATAGTGATCGAGCACTGCCAGCATTAACCAACAATCCGCCAAGAACCCAAGAACCCAAGAACCCAAGGCGTGCGGTGGGTGCGCTGTCATTCCTGTCATTGCTGTCATCAGGGTCTTAAAGTGGTCGTTGTTGCATACTCAACTACCACCACACCCCTCAAAAAACTTGTCCCCAGTTCCCAGCACCTAGCAACTAGCCCACACCCAGCACACCTTGTCCGAGATCTCACCTCTTGTTGAGCGTCTCGAGGTGCACAAGAAAAACCCATCCCATCATCATTCCCTCAACTCAAAAGCAAGCACGGGGAATAGGAAATTTATGGGATTTGAATCTCATCTTTTATGGTGTTACGATCGCATGAGGATGACGTAAAATCGAAGAGGCTTGTATCTCAGAAGTTTCGTCAGCAGCACTGTCTCACTGAGAAGTGGCATCAAAATTATCCCGCTCCTAATCGCCGAACTGCCGAATACTGGTCTCCTCGCCGACTAGTTGTCGATATTACTTTTATCTCTATCACCGACATCGATTCGAATTTAACGAAATCGAAAATTTTCTGCATCTGATTTTACCACGTTTCTTCGCTGGCATGCGTGTGTCGGCCCCAGCTTTCCTGCATTTCCAGGTGCCAGACGCTCGGGGTCTCGCCCGGTCACTCGGGATTTGACTGCTAACAACCCCGACAGTGAGGGCCCTTCCAATTGGTTGGTAGGGAATTGCGGAGATCTTGATATTTTTGAATAGTACGATATCGCTGCGACCATCTTCAAGACTCGAACGTACATCCAATGTACCCAGCAAAACCGGGGACCATCCTATCGTCAGAGTCTCCCAGCTTGGCTAAACCGTACAGCTGAATCGTTACAATGCGTCGTATGATGACAGATTCGAGAATTGTATGACCAAAGTAGAATATCTGTTCAATCTGCCCTGTTATCCTGTTATCGAATCGCTGTGGATAATATACCCCCTTCTGCCTCCGCAACTGCGCCGCTGCGCTGCTTTTTTCCCAGCCTCGCCACTGTAAAGAAGTCAAAACCCGCGCACGAAGATGCAAGGCTCAGAGCCCGTGGGTGCGGCCTCATACTAAGAAAAGACTTGTGCACAAAACTTGATTCCTGATTCCTAACTTGCGCGCCGAAGCCGAAGGATGGAGACTGTTAGACGAGCGCAGGGGTGTTGGACCTGCAAACGTAAGTTTTTCGAGTATAACATCAGCAATCACAGCAACACTTACTAAACGTGTCGGAAAGGACGTAAGATCGGATGTGACCGCGGCTACCCAGCCTGTAACAACTGCCTTCGCACCGGTAGAGAGTGTCTGGGATATGGGATCCGCCTCGCCTGGCCAGATCAGCCGGATGGTCGTCGCAGATTGAATCGCCTTCCCGACCACACGATCCACCATCACGAAATTGATTCGGCCTATTATGGGAAGCAGTTTTTGAATGTGACTTACTCAGATCTAGCTATAGCCAGGAAAGGCATCTCGCCCATTTGCCTATCCATCGTTCGAAGCGGCCAGCCAAGGCCCGGGCGAATCATCCCTCTATTTACGAATATCCATGAGAGAGAGTCGCATCTCATCGAATATTGTGAGGAATAAACCTTTCGCGATCTGTAACATCCGCGAGCTTCGCGCTCCTTGAATGATTTGCTAATGCTCAGCGCTTTAGACCGGCGTAAGCTCTCTCAGATGATATCCACAATTGACGTCAACAATGGATTTCGCGACGATCTGCTACCTATGGCGCTCTCGAGCATCGGAAGCGCCTCAGATGGCCTTCGAAATGCTATGCTCGCCGTATCAGCTTTTCACTTGTGGGGTCCCGAACATGCTCTATCTTATAAGGCCGACGCGCTTCGGTCGTTATCCTCCTCTCTGTCGAGTGAATCAGTCGGGATTACTGAAACACAACTAGCCACGTCAATGATGCTGTGCGTCTATAATGTAAGCGCATACGTAACTCTTTCTAGGCATACATATACTAACCCAGGTCAGGTATTTGATGAGACTGAGGGCAACTGGAACCTGCATCTTCACGGTGCTCAAACTATTCTTCACAAACTTGCCGCCATCCACGGCGGACGATTGAAATACGGATTTTTATATACGTGGTTTCTATATCATGAGATTCTAGGTTACTTTAGTCAGCCGATTCTCCACGGGACCCGAGGTCCGGCATCTTTACAACTTCTACACGATGTGAATTTTGATAAATCTCTGGTATGGGTGTCCACCAACCCTTTGAACTTCTCAAATAAGTACGGTTTCGACTAACAGTCAGCAGATTATAGGATCTCTTGGATGTTCAGTAGAAGTTATGGAGATCATAAGTTACGCCAACGGATTACGTGCCATTGAGCTGAGGGGCGAGTCTGCAGATTATAATGCCGAAGAACGAGCTCGGAGAGCGGATGAATGGCACATGTTTGAAAGTAAAGTAACAAGTCTCCAACAGCATCTGGATCCTCATGATGCGCATCGCCTACCGCAGCAGGAGCGTACTAGGATCCTTACCACCGCTGAGCTTTATCGAATTGCGGCCTTCCTATACTTACAGAGGACGGGCGACTGCACCCATAACCAAGACCTCAGGTCAATGTATCTAGAGCAAGCCTTCCAAGCGCTGAGTAGCCTGGAAGTCTGTACAAGCCCATGGCCACTCTTTGTCATCGCGTGCGAGACGGAGAATGACCTGCAAAGAATTATGATACTTCAGACACTCGATCGAATGGACAACGAAAGACGCATTGGTAATGTTTTTGTCCTACGAGATATTATCCAATCCTTTTGGAAGCAACAAGACCTCCAGGCTGACAGTGGCCGAATCTCTCATTCCAAGTGGTGGAACGTCGTCGACCTAAATATTACAGCGCCATGGTGTATCTAACATAGACGATATAACCCCCCTAATCGCCCTCAACACCGTCTCCACCTCCATCTTTGCCATAACGAACCATACCAATCATACCATCGTCATGATCGTCACCACTACTACCACCACCCACCATCTAATACCACACCTATCCACTCGCTATCACTCTCGCACTATAATTATGGCCGTAAATGGCCACCCTTACTTTGCCATTTTTGTCACATGTAAATCCTGGGTTGGGTTCACCAATAAACTAAGCAGATCCGGCCTTGCATAATGACCAACGACGTCGATGAACGCCTTGGGGTAGTCGATGTCTCGCAGATTGACATCCGCTGTCAGGATACGCTCTTCGCCAGCGCCGATGGGTTCGCAAAGCGGTTTACCGTCAGGCCCAAATATCATGGAAAATCCACCACCGGGCTATAAAAAGGGAGGAGTTTTGTTAGCACATATTATATGGTATGGCGGGGAGTTAGGAAGACCTCACCGTCTTCGTGACTGGGTTGCCGGAAAGGTTATTTTTTTCGAGGTTCTTCTCGGTTAGGATTTGTGATGCGACAAGGACAAAACATTGCCCTTCAATAGCCATAAACTGGCTGGCTCGGTAGCTCGCTTCTCCTGTTTCGTGGTATAGCCACTTAAGTTTTGCAGGATCTGGCATTTCAAACTCTGCGGGCCAACTACACAAATTCCAGTCAGCAGGGGCTTATGATTAAAGAAAAGAAACAAGGAATGATCAAGACTGACCTTGCAACATGTATTTGAACTCCTTGCGAGTATTCGTAGTAACGAAGCAAAGGCTGCAGATGCTCCCAACAATTCAAGCCACCAATATTGCCAAACTTGGATGGCACGACACATTTAAGCGACTCGGCTTGCCCATCTCCCCAAATTGTCCGCTCTATATGTGTGGGCTTTATCTTTCGACGGTGGTGAACTATCTCACCCTCGGGGGAGATGAAAGATTGAGCCATGTAGAGACTAGCACCATCTCTTTCGCTGTATCCAAGAACCACAAACATGCCTGCCTTCTTCACTGCGGCGAGGATACGTCTCATCTGGTCGGAGTCCTTACGCATCGAGTTGGCCATGTAGTCGTGGATGACGTGAGAGTTCTCGATAACGCTCGAAGTCCACATAGACCTAGGTTGAGGCAAACAAGTTTACGTTAGCTGTTGGAGCTTCGCCCTGTCTTCCACTGAACTCACCATGGATATCCAGGAATCCAGACCTCGGGAAACCCAAGCACCTGAACTCCATCTGCAGCTGCACTCTCGATAAGAGAAATGGTTTTGTCGACGCTTCCATCAAGGTCAAGCCATACTGGCTCGGCCTGGACAGCTCCAACGCGAATCGTAGCAGTCATTGTGAAGCGGGAGGCGAATTTTGAGAAAAGGGAGGGTTTGCTTGGGACGAAGAGGGGAAGCACCCCCCAAGCTATAGTCGATCATATGCTGGTTACCCTTTTATACTATACCATGCCGGCAGAAGCGTCTCACTGCAGTAACATACAGGTGCGGGGAGCCACGGCGTCTGCAGTCAGCAAGCAAACCCCAAAGAGCCACCTCAGTGCCCATGCTGCGAATCCCGAGCTTGCTACTCCCTCTCGGCTGCTACTACATCGAGACGCTAGTCTCGACCCCGGCGGCCGCGTCACGCAGTAGCCGAATTTCACCATTGGTCGCGCCGGGAGCATTCTGTACGTGGTGTGGCCCATAATGCTACACAGCTCGACGCTTCCTTGCAGTCCTTGCAGCTTCTTCTCACTTCATGCGGCAGGTCCACGAGCTCGTACTGCATAGGCTCGCACCGCATATCTGTAGGCGCGGGGAGAAGCAGCAGAAGTTTAAAAGTTCACCAGTGCCACGACATTTTTTTACGCACCGTGGTAAGGCTCGCAAAGAGCCCTTGCATCTTTAACACTTTGGATATCCCTGTTAGTATATTCACGATAGCTCCCTCCGCAAACATCCAAAAGTTGGTCGAATATACTATCATTGAGGCACGGCCGTAGGAAGATCGTCACGTTCGTATGATCGATCGCAGAGTCCTTCCAAAGACTCTTCTACGATCGCCTAGCGCCGCTTCAAATATAGCTAACCCACGTGGATCCTGCTTCCGGATGTAGGAAAGTCGCGAGGCTAAAGTGGAACGAAAACTGGGCGGAGAGCTGGAGCCTCCCTCAAGCTGTGACCAACTCACCTTAAACTTAGCCTAGATTCGCCTAGTTTACGGGCGAATTTATTCGTCCCCGAGCTAAGTCCTACGTCCTACGTCCTACCGCCTCCCCCGTTGGTAATAGTCCGCGATCACGGAACCGCGTGACGGCGACCGGCGTTCGTTTAAACGGCCGTCTGTGGGAGGTGGAATGATGGAATCTGGGAATAGCACGATATCCAATCCCCGGTTTCAAAAAACAAGGGACTGGGGTTGCTGACAAGCTGAGCTATCGCTATCTCGGGATGCAGTACCCGGACATTCTCTCGGACCTTGAACTCCCCCAGACTTCCCTTCCCAGAATCCTGGGATATGTGGGACCCCAGACGCATTACATACCAGACACGCATACGGGATATGTAACGTCGTGGTCCGAACCAGAACGAGCTTGAGTCTATGTCATTCTGTGAAACCGGGGCACAGCAGGCACAAGAAGGCACAGTACCTAAAACACCTAGCATCTATCGCGTAAAACATGCCATCCAATTCGGAAGATGATGTGCTCAGCAGGGTTCACCTGTTCACCTAGGGTTCCCAGGACCCTGCCTTGCATCGCGGGCCGGGATCTAGACGGGTAGTCGGGATCTTCGTTTATCAGAAAACACCACGAAATAGAATTGCATAAAAAACGGTCGCAGCAAACACCGGGCACAGCAGGAAGAAAACCATTGAACTTACAAAAAATTAACAATGAAAAAGCAGAGAAAACAAGAACTTGAGGAAGAGGAAAAGAGCGGACTAGAAATCGGGGGAAGGCTACGAATTTATGTTCAATTTCCTTCACACAACGGCGGGCGCTCGAAAAGCCGCAACTTCGTAGCTGGTTTCAGGGCGTAAACGCGCCGCCGTAGTATAAAAATAAGCGGTGAATTTAACAACGGTCATCATAAATCATAAAATCTGCAATCAGCACAAATTTCGGCAGGCAAGCCCTTTTTTTTTCTTCTGCATAGAAGAAAAGAAATGCGAGCCCGCCCGTGCATACCATGTATGTCTCCCCCATCCAATGATAAGCCAGGGGACTGAGAGGGACTAAGACGACGTCGCCCTATGATTGGCGAGGTCAACGCCCCCTACATGCCAGATCTGTGTAGTAGTGTGTAAGTAGTATGTGTACATAGTAGTGTGAGAAGGGGGAACGTCATCCATCTTATCTTATATATCGTTTCCCAATGGCTACATACAAGCGGGATAAAAACATGAATTACGTGAGCTTGAGGCACGCTGATATGCTTGCGTACAACTAAGGTGGTGGTATCCGTCGATCAACATCAAGTAGGCTGCTCGCCGCCTTGAATGCCTCCTACTATATCCATAATATGCAACCGCCCGTATGTACCTACCTCTATGTACCTAGCCTATCTACCGACATACGTACGTTTGCTACCTTGGAGGTATCTAGTATAATATATACCTGTGTATCCGCCTATCTGTGTATCCGTACGATAGGCGCTACTACTAATCCAAGTTCGTCCGATGGCGCGGTTCACGAGGGGATGGGTAGGTATTTAAGGGCGCGAAATACCTATCTTAATATTATCATTTTTCTTTTCAGCTCGCCCCCTCGCATCTGATCATCCGTGCTCCTTCCCCCTTCTCTCCCTTCCAAGCCCCGTGCTGCTCCAAGCCGAGCAACGTCGCACAACCTTCCCACCTCGCGTCAGGACTGAGCTGTGCGTGGTCGTCAAGATGTCCGATATGGTGCCGAACGAGCCGTCCGCCGCGGCCGCGGGCGAAGGCAGGCTGCAGCCACGGCTGTCGAGGTTGACCATGGTGGCGCTGACGTTTGCTATATTGAAGTGAGTACTCACCTCGCACTCACACTTACACTTACTCATGCCCCTTCCCTTCCCTTCCCTTCCCTCTCGCACCACAACATCAACATCAACATCAACAAAGGTATACATATATCACCATGTACATATGTCATTATAACACAAACGGTTACTTACCTTTATCCCCAAAAACAGCACATGGATCGCCCTCGCAGGCTCGATAGGCCTCGTCCTGCCCTCGGGCGGCTCCGTCTCCTTCCTCTACGGCTTCCTCTTCTGCGTCCTGTGCAACCTGGCCCTGGCCGCGAGTCTCGGCGAGATGGCCGCCATCTGGCCTACCGCGGGTGGGCAGTACCACTTTGTGTACGCGCTGTGCGCGGATAGTTGGAAGAGGTCTATGGTGGGTGAAATTTCTCCGCACGGGGGTTTCGTTATTGCTTTCTCGGAGGGTTCGGATATTGGAGTTAGGGAGTGTATGAAGGGATGAGGGGGAGGAAGGGATTGGAAGAATAAAGAGGGAGGAATTGGGGTCTGTGGAGTATGTTGAGCTGACTGGTCGTGATAGAGCTTTTGGGTCGGGTGGACGAATATCGCGGGTTGGCTTACGCTGGTGACGACTGAGGGTTTTTTCGCTGGTAAGGCATTTCCGCTATCTATGATCTTCCCCGTATTTGCACCTACAGTGCAAGATACCTTAGTATTAACACATCCCTAGCGCAATTCATCCAAGCAGCCGCCGTCATCGCCTCAAACGGCACCTACGAAATCGAACAATGGAGCACTTACCTAATCTTCCTCGCCGTCCTAACCTTCACAACCGGCTCCAACATCTGGGGAAACCGGATCCTCGGGCGATGGAACGACGCCGCGCTCTACTGGTCTCTCCTCGGCGTCGTAGTCATCAGCATCGTGCTGCTCGCCACATCCTCCAAAAACGACGCGCATTACGTGTTCGCCGACTTTAGCAACGAGACGGGGTGGTCGGACGGGATGGCGTGGATCCTAGGACTCTTGCAGAGCGCGTTAAGTTTAATTGGCTTCGACGCGGCGCTACATATGACGGAGGAGATGCCTAGGCCGGCGGAGGATGCGCCTAGGGCGATTATATACGCGGTTATTGTCGGGGGCGTCACGGGCGTTGCGTTCATTCTCGTCATCCTGTTCTGCATCACGGACCCGACGACTGTGCTGAGCACGCCGACGAACATGCCAATCGCGGAATTGATACTGCAGGGGACAAAGAGCAGGGCCGCGGCGACGGTGTTGACGCTTATGTTGGCGGTTTGCTTTATCAATGGGACGAATGGGTGTGTGACGAGCTCGAGTAGGTTGCTTTATGCGATGGCGAGGGATAAGGGGATTGTGCGCCATGGATAGTAAGTTTTCCCCTTTCCTCTCTTCTACAGAATTATATCCAAACACACGACTAACCATCTTCTCAGCTTCGCACACATTACACCAAAACTAGACGTTCCCGTACGCACGATCGTCTTTACCTTCGTCTTCAACGTACTCTTCGGTCTCCTATATCTCGGGCCCTCGGTCGCCTTTAGCGCCTACGCAGCCAGTACTACCATCTTCCTCAATGTGTCATACGTATTTCCGGTGATAACGCTACTCGTACGCGGCCGCAGCATCTTGGGACAATTCAGGTCGGAGCGCACGTACTTTGACCTTGGGCGAGCCGGGTGGGCGTTGAACGTCGTTGCGGCGATCTTTGTGGTTGTTACATCTGTGGTAAGTATCTGATTCTCGACCCACTGGATGATGGTATTTCTAGAAATTGGGAGGGAGAAGAGAGAAAATAGAAGAAAGAAACGAGAAAACACGCTGACCAATGTTACAGTTCTTCTGCTTCCCAACCGGCCTCCCTGTTTCAGGGGACGAGATGAGTAAGCTCTTATCCCCATCCCCTGCCTTTCTCCCATTATTAGTAGATACCCCAGCTACCGAAAGTACACCTTACTAATTGTTATATTTATAGACTACGTAGTTGTCGTCATCGGCATATTCTTCATCCTCGTCGGCACTTATTGGGTCGTGAACGGCAAAGCTTTCGAAGGACCGGTAAGTTCTCCCGATTTCCACATAGCACCGTTGGCTTTGCTCACCCAAATCTCGATAGAAATTCGAAGCGATTATCGGGCGTTTTCCTGGGGACGAGGAAGGAGTGCGTACTCCTGCTACCGCTTCAGATTCTAATAGTCCGGACGAGAAAGGGGAAATCCCAATTCCTTAGGTAGGCTAGACGAGTACATGCCTTGATTTATATTACGTAGTTCCTTGGTTCTCGGGTCCTGGTTACCTACAGTTTGACTTAACTTATCTCATATGAAGACTGGAAGGAACCTATGATCTATATGACATTTATTTCCTCTCGATCAGACTATTAGATGAATAGAACAGGCACAGAGCTCTAAAATTAAAGCTCAACATGCATTACGCATCTATGAGTTGAACATCTGAGTCTAAACTTTTTTCGAC
Source organism: Annulohypoxylon moriforme (assembly GCA_022695765.1). Taxonomy (NCBI): domain Eukaryota; kingdom Fungi; phylum Ascomycota; class Sordariomycetes; order Xylariales; family Hypoxylaceae; genus Annulohypoxylon; species Annulohypoxylon moriforme. Next base: position 154,414 of record MU403102.1, read on the forward strand.
GATTTTATAATGATTTTATACTTAAGGTTACCTGACCAGATGTAAGACTAGTGGTGTCGACTAGATACGCGTGTTCTATCACTACCTAGCAATTGAGAGGCGTTAGGTAGGAAACTGTAAGAAAGCAGGAATCCAAAGGTGGGGCATCAGCTAACTTGTTCGATATTTCTGCTATCGAGTTGTAATCATATCTATCATCACATATATAATATAATATTGTATAATAATGTCATGGCTAAATATGTTCATTGACAAATGGGTATGTACATAAGATAACATATCTACTCTGGAAGCTCGCAGCGCGCTTGGTCCATCTAGGACTAGGCAACTGGAGAAGTTGATTCGTAAACGATCCGAAATCCATACATGCAATGAATCTCTCATAACCGGGACGAAGCTCGGTGTAAATGTCAGGTCAGACGCCGGGTATGCGAAACGCCGAATAATGCGATGAGTATAATTTCCCTCGCTATAACCGCATCATGCTGTTCTTTCTTTTCTTTTCCTGTCTTGGTTTGTTCGAGCCGCGGCTTGCGCACTCGCATCTAAATGTCGATTTTCTAGAATTTTTTTTCTAAAGAAAACGACATCCGCTTGCTTTTAAAAAGCTAGGACCGAGCTAATCAACCAGGATTCGAATCACGCGGAGTGATGATGTTGACGTGATAGCCCGAATCCGGGTACGAGAATATCTGAGTATCTCATATCGACTTAGTCATCAGACTAGATCTAAAAATAGTTCGTCGCACGTATAGGAAATACTTAGTTCCAAAAGAGTCGTCAAGGTTAGAATAGGTGAGTCTACCCCTTGACAGTGGCGAAGCACTGAACTCCGACACGGTTGGTAGAATAAAGCGGTCTTCTTCCAAGGATATTGCTGGACGTCCGTTCATTTAAGAGTAAGGGAGGTTTGACTCGCTCTTATATCCAGGTTCGGTGGGCTCTATGTCTTTTATAGGATGGAGCAACATGGGCGGCAAGCAAGGTCGTCCATAAGTCTCTTCCCAATCTTCGCCACCCAAATTGGTGTCTTCCCAACCCATAAAGTTGAGGTAGAGTCGCTGTGGTGGGTTTGCTCGATAATACCAGGTGCTTCCACGGTATCTTGCCTCTCGTCCCCAGCCCATAGCGCAACCAATACCACCACTTTCTCCTTTTATACCGCCGTTGAACCACCTGGCAAGGTCCTTGCCTTTCCAAGGTCGGTCAAAGAAGACGGGCATTGGGACATAAACTGCCTTCAGGCCATGAAGTAAGGCGGTGGTTTGCGTGACCATTTCTGAGGAGATATGGTTGCCTCGAAGATTCTCAACGTGCATGATATCAAGGAGCTTCTTCGACACTCTCGAATGCGTAACAATGGTGGCTCTTCTTGGCAGGTCTGTAGTTGCATGTGTAGAGTCATTAAATCCCCACAGCTCATTGCCACTGATCCATGAACTATTAATTGGGTTGAAGATAGGGGCAACGGTAATGAGGTCCGCCTCCTCGCCAACACCCCATTTGTAGTTGTCATCTTCGGGGCTCGCAACCGGAGGTTTCGGTCCAATAGGGGTAACAAAGGGTAACTTCGGAGGACCCCAGACGGTATCCTTCCCTGATACGCGTTCCACCTCCTTTCGAAATTGCGTGTCGTAGTCACCGTGAATAGATGGGATATAGTAACGTTCGTTACGTTCCCACAATCCTCGACGGGGTTGCCGCTTCGCAAAAGTAGCTAATCTCTCAACAAAGTCATAATTATGACCAGTAACTCTTGCATCAATCTCCCAATTCCAGATATAGTCAAACTCAGGGAACTCCTGAGCAAATTTCTGAACTGATAACCACTGCGAAACATGTACGGTCGCCTTCTTAGGGTCGATCTTCGGATACATTGTCTGCGTGGCTTCGTCATTCCAGAGAACCGCGATGTCCCTGAACTCCGGGGGCACATTCCTTTGGAGAACATATTGATAAGTCTCTTCGTCATCCCAAATTGCATATGCAGTGTCCTTGACATGTACAAACAAAAACACTTGATATAGTCCGCCTGTACGCAGGGAAAGCTCGGTGATTAAAGACCGAATCACCTGCTTATCGTTCTCGCTGTATTCCTTGCCAGTATAAGTCCGCAATAAGAGAGCGGTCCTCGATTCGGAGCCGGCGAGAGGTTTAGATTTGCCAGATTTGGGCTGTTCAGGAAGCCCCCTCTTTCGGCGCAAATGTGGACTAGCTTTCCCAAGACTATACAGGGGGGTTTCCGACGAGCTAAGGTCACTCTCACTATTCGAACTCGAATTGTCGCGTGAGTAGACCGTTGTGATGTAGGGATTGGAATGTCCTTGCAGGTTGAACCGAGCTTTGTTCTTTTTGGCGCATTTATCCTGCAAGTCTCCCCAACGGACTTTATCCCAGTCAACCGACGGTTTCGACGTATCATTGTCTGCTTGGAAACCGTATACACCCAATCTCGTCTCGCGTTCATAGCACAAGTTCCCATCCATACCAAGGACTTCGTAACTTCCAAATCCAGGCTCGGGGAACGCCTTTGGTTGTCCTTTGAAAACCATTACATCCCCTCCTGATGTGCCACCTGGGCCTTCGCAAGTCACATATTTAGCCCTTTCATCAAGCCATGCTTTCTCATTATACTTGGGATATGGATTGTAGATAAATGGTTGGTGGTCGCTGAAGTATGTCTTAGATATGGCGGGCGTCAAGTGTTCTTCGATTTGCAGTGATCGTTTCTTAGAAGGCTCAAGAGTAGTGAGCGTCTGTCCGAATAGTGCGTCGGCGCCAGGCTCTCTACATGATCGTTAGAACTTGCCGTATGAGAGTAATGGTCGAACTTCAAACTTACTTAGCAAGAGCTTCGTATTCTCTATCAAACTGCCCTCGGAGGTTCTCCTCTCTTTGCTCCTCTGCTTCCTTCTTTTTCTCCTCTTCCGTCTTCTGTTTTGTCTCAGCCTCGGTGTATTGATTCGATCCACCACTATTCTGTTGGTTCTGTTGGTTCGCCGGTAGAGGGACCTGTTGGGCTTCCGTATTTTCTTTTAGGGGAGCCTGTACTGAGCCAGCTCGCCCGTCATACCATCTTGTGGCATGGAGCGTAGCGGTCCCATGAAGCAAGAACCAGTAGAGGGTCGCGGCAAAGACTGCAAAAACTAACAGACCTCTCGGTCGCGACAGTAACCGACGCGGTTGCACCGCTAGCATCATGCCGAACCGATTGGGTGGGATATACGCGGCTTAGGAGCGGACGAAGCTATAAGTCGGGTATCGCAAAATTTAAGGAAGCTCATTAATAGCTAGGAACATCGCGAGGTGGCGGTAGCTATCTTGCTGAGCCAAATATCGAAATTTTAGTCAAGGGAAAGGTGAAAAATCGGATCCTGACAAGTCACTCCCTCAACTCAATATTCAATATCAGATTCCTCGACCGGGAATTTGATCGGCGATACGTAACAAGGCGGTTTCGCGACCGTATCTGTTTCTACTCAAACAAGAAATCGTCTGTACAGGACGTAATGTCGTCCGAAGGTTTCCTCTAAAAATCAATAGGAAAAAATGAGTGTAAGGGGTTAACGTTAACGTTGTAACGGATAACCGGTCGGATAAAGAAAGATTACGACAGCGTGTGCCGGGGTATGAAGTATGAAATCTGGTCAAGACGATGGGGAAAATGAGGTACAGTACATGTAGGTAATAATCCCCACGTTAGAAAAAAAAACAGACAGAACCTCAACAGAAGAGAATTGGTAGAAAAAAAGTTAAGAGTGAAAAAAAGGACTGGGGAAATAATGTCGCGATGTCTTGGCCCGCCGGTGATCAACACCAAAGCAAAATAGAAGGAGATTCGAAATTGGGACCCCCTTCGCTCCCCTTTTTGGGTAAGAAGGGTAAGAAAGTTGAAGGTTAAAAGATTGGACCTAGTCTAATGTTGCGAACGGGAAAGAGCACGATAAACGATACGTGGAGTAACTATAGGGGACCTGCATAGAAGGCCGGGGTATGAAGTACCCTTTACATTGATACTAGCGTGGAACTGATTGCACCAACCATTTCCGATGTATCCCGTGGCACGATTTCCATTGCAAACTACATGAATTGAGTGGGGTCCTTCGGTGACAGGGCTAGGAAGATAAGTTCCTCGTACGAGACCCGTTTCGGACCCATTCGAAACGAGCGCACTTGAGTTATCGACGGTCTCATACAATGACAGCTTCTACGCACTAGACTAGTGTGTCATTAGAATATAAAATCAAATGAATATAAAACCTCATGTCGAATAAGTCTATTCTAAGATTTCTTACTAGATGATTTGTTTATATTTTGAATTATTACAAAGAGAAAGATAAGACGACCTTGATAGGGTGGACTGTAAGGTACAGCTACCGGAGAGGGGTTTAGCGTCGCAATACTACCTGAGCACCAGCTTTCAGGTGCAAATTTAGCTTAGTCGTACAGGCTGCGCGGGTGGCTGCCGCAGGGTGACCGAGAGGCTTTAGGATAGAAGGAGTGAGACTTTAGGGTCCAAGTCCAACATGTGAAAGAATGAAGGAGCCAACCAGGTTAAACAAATTGACTTTTCTAACATTTCAACATCCAATCTCTAATTTTTAATATTCATTTCTTCGACAACTTCAGATTCTCGTTGAAGAATTTGACTTCTTCATGCGTTAATAGTTGTGTCCTCTAAACCTCACTATACCTAAATTTGATAAGGGGTAGTTTCTATGCTGCCCTTTCCCCACGTTCCCTTCAATTATTAAATTTGACGCAAGATAAGGCCAATTGAAAGATTGGCAGACTTCACGGAAGACGTCGGACGCAATAGGCAACTCCCCATTGGATTGTCTAGACTCTAATCTACCTGGCAGACCTTGTCACCACCTTGTCATTGTCACTTATTAATAAGACAAGGGATTCGGCAGCTAGGTCTTCGAGAGCCCTGCCGAAATGATTAGTACTCCACGTCTAATCCGTGATCCGACGTTTCTGCAAGACACAGACAGCAACGTAATTGTAGTATAACGCGCACGTGGAGAGTAGCGCATTAAACAAGTTTGGCAAGTTTCGCAAGTATGGAGGGAGCAATATTCATGAATATCACTCTCTTCAATTCCTAGTTTTATGTAATATTCTCTTACTAATATGATCCGAATCCGAAGGATCGTCAAACATGGTTCTATCGAAATGCATCTGACACAGAAAAGTGCCCGACTCTGAAAATCACCGACAATCATCTTCGGAACTCGAATTTGGCTGATTTGGCTGCTATTTGCTCCCTACATAGCCCACATCTTTGGATCGCAAACTAATAACCTTCCGCCATCTGTTCCCTATGAGGTAACCAATATGGCTATGAAGACAATATATAGAGAAATTCAAGGTTTAAAAGCGATCGATCATAGATAAACAGGTTCCTCAACATCAAATGTTTCGTCACCGACTATCGCTACTAAGAACAAATCGAGACACTGCAATATACAGATGGGGAACAAGAATCTGATACACACACCGTCCCCCCCAAAACTAGCTAGCGTACAGCGCAATACCACAAGCGGCTCGCGGTCACTCGTCACGCCACTGGCTCCAGGGACGTAATGTAAAAAAGATCGTCATCGTGCAGGCGCCCCGGATGATCCAATCAAGGAGTCTCCTCGGTAGCTTTATCGCTCACACGTCACACTCGCTAATTTTTCATTTAAATTTGCCCCAGACAGCCCGGGTCGATATAACCTTAGTTGTAAGTTTCCTATTATGGGAGGAATGAGAAGGATCCGGCAATCTCTTGGCCTGGGGCTTTCTCCAGTATTGATCGTACGTATGGGGGAGAAGGTTAGCAGGTTAGCATGTTAGCTAAGGTTTGTATCAGATTTCCTCGGCCCGGATGAGTCCGCATTGGTTTCGTTTTCGAAGTTTCCACCGTTGTGATGCGTTGCACTCCAACGCTTACATCGATTGATACGATACGACCCAGAGGCTTGCTGACTGCGCAGTCGCTGCAGTGTACCGTTATCCGGCAAGGTGGTTTACTCAGATGGGAAATACCCAGAGAAGCCGTGTTATTATTGAGATGAGCAATCATAGGTATATGTGTGTTTGCTCCCTAAAAACGTCCTCCCCACGCAGCCACATAGGATCTCACTACCACTATCATAAATCTGAAAAAATAGTGGCTATTCTTCAGACCCATCCTACTCGTCATATTACAACGCATATCCATCTGCCTCTTACTATCACTAACCCAACTAACAACGTCCGTACGCGTATACCAATAGCCAACAATTGGGGCTTAGCAACTCAGCATCCAATTCTGATGTGATATCGATGAGAGGTAGCACACATCTAAAAGACGCAAACCTACCCACCCAAACAAAGCACATCTCACCTTTACACCACCGTAGCATCAAGCGAGCACACCACAACTCCGTCTCACGGGCCCTCTAGACCTCCGACGTCTGTTTACCTATGTGTTGACTTACCTACTCCCCAATCCAAGACAATGTGCCTACACGCAGAATCTCCCGTCTCATCCAGCGACCTCTGCGCCTACCCATATCCCACAAGTTCTAGACCCAATCTACGCCAATTGCAAACGGGAAACGCAATAACGGCCGAGCACAGCAAGCCATGCGTATACCTCCTAAGCTAGTAGGTACACAGTGAATCTGGCCATAGTAAATAAATTACCACCTTGCGGCTGTAACCTGCCCAGCTGCTCAACTTACGAGTCCCCATTTTGCCGTCGGGTACTAGCCTTTCGGTAGTTGGCCGCTCTCACCTTGGTAATTAATTACTTAAATACACCTCCTTAGCAAGGATACCCAATATCTAAGATTAGGTGAAGCCGGGAATTTTTTTCGTCCAAGGTTTTTCTTCAGTGAATCGTCATATTACCGTAGCCCGTTCGTTTCGTTTCATTGAGGAGTACGGATTTCAAGTTCGTAGCACGTCCGTGGGTAGACAAGTGAATTGGGTGACTTGGTAACACACTGTAAACCGCGAGTAGGATAGATCACAATGACGTAGGTGACTTGCAAATCAACTATTCACAATACACAACTTGGAAGCAAGAATCGTAATTTCACGTATTTGTCATTTACTATTACTATTCCGTCCGCGCTTCCTCAAGCGGACCGCTACTAGAGTCTTGACACCGTAGACGGCGTGACTAAAGTAGATGTATGCTAGCCTCTTCCTCCCGCTCGTGGCTAGATCCTCCCCCGCCATCCCCGGTGTATGTAGCCCCTCGTCTTCCCGCTTCTATTCCTCTATCTCCACCTCCAGTTCTATTAGCAACAGGCGACGCGACTAGCTAAGGCTAAAAGTTCGCGCCGTCCGAGGTACGTGCTCGTGTCTAATCACCTGCCGTCCCGTCCCATCCATCCCGGACATATCTCCCCCGCGTACCGTAGAGTGATTAAAAGACGTTACAGAAGCGCATCAGGCCCCGCCAAAAATGCCCAATGCAGGTAATAAAAACCGAGAGCCGTCGAGGTAATAGATTCGAGGTGCGTCTCCGAATTATCAAATTATGATAATATATATAATGCGCGTTCGTAATATCCGAACTGATTATGGACCAGAACGACGAGGCAGGCTATCCACCTCGTCAAAGGGGTATATAAACAAATCGCAGTAAGCGAATGGAAGTGTGAAAGGGTATATGCGATCGAAAAATGATAAATGCTATCCCAGAACAGAACCGTGAACTCCGATGCTGATGATATTATAGTAAATCACGCAGCCAACGAAATATGCGTAGTGACATGGGGGTCGGTCGATCGAGACAAAAGAGAGTCGTATCGTCGTTTCAGAAAACAAAAAATTCAGGAGATGGGTTCGGGTTTACATCATGCCTAATCTCGTCATCCTCTTCTCCATCCTCACCGGTCCTAGACCACCGCGGCCTAATGCCTGACCAGGAGCAAGGCGGTTTCCGGTGGGCAGCCCGAAGGGTCGGTTAAGTGGTCCGGGTCCCCTAGGTCCAGGTCCCATCGGGCCCGGACCCATGGGACCGGGACCGGAGGGAAGCCCTCTCGGAGGTGGAGGTCCTTGCGCGGCGCTTGGTCGTCGTGGGGGATACATTTGCATGCCCGGTGGCGGCCCTTGCCTTTGGGCTTGGGCCGCGAATTGCATTCGTTTCCAGGCGTCGCGCTCGCAGTAGGCCTTGCCATCGACGTCGAAGTATCCATCTCGTAAGACGATGCCGCAGTCACCACATCGGAAGCAACCAGGATGATGCTTTCTCGAGGACTCATCCTCAAGGTATTGTCCCTCAATACCCCTATTACATTTCCCACATAGACTGCCGTTAAGCTTGTGGTAGTGTTGTTCACAGTACGGTTGATCGTTCAAAACATAGAACGTCGATGATGAAAATGGTTTTTGGCATGTTGTACATACGAAGCATGCCTTATGATAGCGACCGGTCAACCGACCGTCTGCGGACGAAATGGATTTCCCAGTGATTGGCAACTTGCAGGCCTTGCAGTTACCACGAGAGCGGGAAGGCTGACGGTTGTGGGATGGTCGAGTAGGCGGCGACTGGTTCAAACCAGTCTGAACAGCAGGATCCTTGCGGTCCAAGAGTCCGGGGGAAAGCGGAGAAACCGGTGATTTCAATGGAGAACCTAACCTTTGGTCTCGTCCCGCTAGGCTAGCTGGGTCTAATCGTAGATTCTCTGAAGGTGCACGACGATTGTTTGATCGCAGCGGCTCGGCGTTTTTCTCGGACTGTAATCGGTCAGTAGGAGAGGGTGGTTGTCCTTTAGGTTGCATTGACTCCATTGAAGATTGGAGGTCGTCCATCAAGGCATCGAAATTCGACGTGTCCGAAGGCCGCCGTACTTCTGGACGAGACGCAACTGATCGGGCCGGACTTGTACTTGAGCTAGCTTGACTGGGTCGAGACATGTGGCTAAAACCAGAGCTGCTAGAAGATTGTGATATTGAAGATGCGTGGTAAGGGTTGCCAACGCCGAACTCTTCGGCAAGATTGACAGAAGGCCTGCCATTCCCGTCTCGCGTTGGTGGTCGAGAGAATCCTCCTCGTGGTGGCGGCCTAAGCGCATCTTGTGCGCCAAACGAAGGTCGTTGTAACCGTTGACCATTTGTAGGTTGTCCATCCCTAGCACCAAGGTTTGACGAACCTCGTAACCGATCAGGTCTAGGACCAGGTGCAGATGGCGCACGTGCTGGTGTTTCGAAGACCTCATCATTTGCTTTTAGAAGTTTCTCCGGGAAAGTCTCTGAACGTTTGCCTAAACCAAACTGTGGAGGTTCAAATTCATCGCTGTCCCTTTGCGGCGCCCCAAATCCTCCATATCCGTTTGCTCGTGGTGCCCTAGGAGGCGCCAGATTGGCGCTATTCTTAGATGAGGTTGAACCTGATGTGCCGGGCCTATCCATCGCGTCGTTCGAATCTACCGTCAGGTTTTCCCTGCTATTGTTTCGCGCGAAGGAGTTTTTTGACCCAGGTCGTCGGTTCGAGTCAAATGGACCAGGTGCGATACTGTTCATCCTGGTTAAGAAATTTGTTGATTTATTTGGACTAGTGCCATAAGTAGAATCGCCTTCGTACGATTCCGAGTCTCCAAACCCTCCATATCCGCCTGGTCGCCTAGGCGAACTAGCTATCGCTGGTCCGAAGTCATCTGCGCCGAGACTGGCACCAGGCCGTCCATTAGGCGTCTTCGGTGAGATGGCCTGAGATCCAGTGGAAGCGCTCACTGGAGTTAGTTGATCCTGCTTCGAAAATGCGCGATCTACAGTTGTATTAGCTGGCAATTGACACCGAAAGTGAGTGGAGATCAGCTTACTTGCTGCATTTGTATCGACAGCTGGGGGAGCAGAGCGGCCGAATCCACCAAAGACATTTACCTTAAGAGAATTCAACGCGCCACCTAAAAGATCGGGCATAGGAGGAGGTGCTGCTACGATAGTTAGAGGTCAAGTCTACAATGAAAAGGCATATGAAATATTACGAACGTTCTGCTGGAGCTGGCGCGCTACCACAAACATGATCCCCCATCATCGAAATCTCAACCTGATTCCCGCAGTTCGAGCATTTTATCGTCGGCATAAAAGCCGATTGTCGTGATGTATCCGTCATGATTGAAAAACGCTTCACAATTCCCTTCTCTTATTCTACCCTTTCCGATCCTCATTAGGGATTGGTTCAATCGGTTCCGCGCATGCAGCAGCTCTCCACCTTGTCCACCTTTTTACTAAAAGTTGAGGGCTACGTATATCCAAGATGGCGACGGTTTTTGACTGGAAGCCAAGTTGATCGTCTCGACAGCACCAACACCAATTAAAAGTTGATATTGATATAGTAATGAGAAAAAGAGAATTATGATCGGTCTGTCGTGCTGGATGTCGTGCAGAAAAGTCGAAACATGAACTCCACAGGCGGCAACAGTCAACTCCAGATAAGCGTGGCGCCCTCTCGCTAATAGTAATACTGATGGTTATTAGGGAGGTGAGGTATGCTTTGCGATAGGCTGCAGACTGTATGCAGTCGTGTTTCGTGCGACAGTGGACGCTGGACGGGCCCTCGCTTGGGAAGATTTTCGTAGAAAATACGAACAATTGGTCGAGAAGAAACAAGATCGAAGAAGTTTCAAAAAAGATCTTTTGGTGTAAAGGTCGGTGAGTTAGTTATCCAAGTCGTCTTGGACGTTGCGACCTGTGTCTCGAAAGAGTGGATGTTAATACGACCCCCTGTTCTCTCTTACCCCTGGCTAAACTATGCACGGGCAGTCCACTTAGACCACTCATGGGTTGTCCCTGTTCCCTGAACCCTGTCTTACTTAGCTTGGCAGTAATAACTTAAAAGAGTATGCGATAGGTGACATTGAACTCATTACTATGTACATGAAGCCTGGAAGCATACGGATAATTCTTGAGGTCGGTGATGAATTCTAGACGACTCCTAGGGAATTAAATAATACGCGAAAAAGAGGACAAATAATAGGAATTATAGGAATCATCTATATCAAACACTCGCCGATTCGTATCTTCGAAGGGAAGAGGTGGCGCGTGAGGCGCCGAAAGGAGGATCGAGATTAGGAACTTGTGGTCAAACATTGATGGTTTTCGCAGCTGTTGGCTAAATATGTAAATGTAAATAATAAGGTAGCTCATAGCATGCATGTACCCTCTTCCTACCACACGTTACTTACCTGAAGGAGTCGGCGATGACGATGAAGCCGCTGCAGTGTTGATCGTTTACCGACGACTCACTTGGTACTCGCTCATTAACATGAATCGGTAGGATTTGAGTTATGTTTAGTTAGTTGCTAGGTTTTATTCCATCTATTCCATTTATCATTTCAACTCTATTAGCTTTTGACTCTAATACTTTATGAAGTAGGTGGTTACTCGAAACGTCGGCTCCTTCCTCGTCGGCCGTTCCAGAGGATTGTGACGCCGTTGTTGTTCCCTTCCCTTTCTCTTTCCCTTTTACTTTAAATTGCAACTCTCTTCCACATTTACATTTATTTTCACAGCTGAAATGCACACATATCACCACATCACTTATCACCAACACACACCTGCGCACGGATAGGAGTTCGGAATTGATTAGCACAGTAGCCGCTTTGTCCGCCGAAAAACCCGAGAGGTATTTAATGAAGAACGCCACAATCTCACTGTTCGGACTCTGGACAAATAAGCAAAAGTCATCAATGGATAAGAAAGCCATGGCACGTTGGTACTATGGCACTATGCAGCTATGTAAGTAGGCTGTTAGGTTGGTCAGACTGGCACTGGTCGGTGGTCAGAGTGGCTTAAGTGATAGTGCTATGTAACACTAATAAAGCTGTACGATCGACCTTCCTTACAGCACTAGCGATCGCTAAACCGATCCAGCATAGCGCTGCTCTGCTAGACACTACTGGCAAGAGCTAAGTCGACCTGAACGGGTACCTTGCAGCTTTAAAGTTGGCAATGATTCGACAATTTCTACAAAGAGATACCCCTGTCTCCACTTAATCGCAGTTAGAAATATGGATCAAATACGGAGTACCCAGGAACCATGGATCACTTCTGGTCTGCATGCATAAGTGGGATATATGGTGTATGTGGGTAATATGGAGAACTACCAAAAGGGGATATTCTGAAAATCGAATTAAATTCCTCCTCGGTCTCTTTTCACTTTCTCGGTCGTCTTTTGGTCGCCTTGGTCGCCTTGGTCGCCTACAATAGTACAACTAACAATTTCACAATCTCGCAATCTCATAATTCTAGAGCCATCGATTCTCTCTCCTCTCATTTGCTAATCGGCTATTCAGCTCTCCTATACATTTAATATACATTTAACCAGATTTGTCTATATCCTCTTCTCATTAATCTGACATTCTTAAATAGTGCCGATGCGACCATGGACGGCGCTGCCATAATTAGCCAATCAGCCCCAATTGAACCGGACTGAAATCTAAGGAGGGTAAGAGAGGTGAAGCAGCTTGGTGTGGAGGGTCTGGAGGGACTGGAGAGCCTGAAGGGTTAGGTAATGGTTGTCATGGGGATGCTAAAAACCCTGCTAGTTCTGTTCCTCCTCATGTTGCTTGCCACTTACGGCCTCTACGCTGATTATCGTGATAGGCTTGCTGTGATTAGACGTCATTTCTGCATCTCATTGCTTCTTAAAGCGAACATGCTGAACACGTTCCATCACTCGCAGAGCAAGTAACCGCCGCTATCACTGATCAGGAACCCCCAGATGTGAACATGACAGATCTAGCAATTAAACTAAAGAAGGCCCTAAAGAAGACGCGCATTGGGCACGCCGTCCATCATTTAGTCTTCTCTATTTGGTCCCTTAACTGCCTTAGTCTTTTGCCAACCGTCGCGGTGACGCAGCTGTCGTAGCGTTGGCGCAAACTATTAGAAATACGCAGCTATGCGGACACATCGCATATTGGTCCGTCGAAAAAGTGAAGCATTCAACCTCTCGGCAGGATACTCGTCCATATCATGCCGTTCCTTCGGCCCTATGCGGCACCTGTTGATCCCGAATACCCTTGTCGCAAAGTAGCCTGGGCTACCTGGGGTTATAACATGATCTGCTTGGGCACGAGTCACTTGACATTAATCCATGGATTAAATCATGGCCGCTAAGATTAACGTGGAATGACAGTTGAACGAATGGGAAAATTAATCTTCGATGTCGTTTGGTGAATCGTGATATCAACAGCGACACAAACAGGCCTAATCGCGTGAGAAATTTCCGGCGACTAATGAGACTCTCTAATACCTCCGACGTCAGATGTGGTTAAATTTGTTAAATTCCCTACCATCCAATTATCGTAGCCGACTCTTGCCCTGGCTATTTGGCGTTTCTTGACACTGCATACAGCCCCTGATCGGGCACGGGGTAAAGGTCCACGAATTCGGGTCCAATGAAATTTTGTGCGTTAATCGTCGCCGAGAACTAGTATGTATGAATGCTGACAGTGTAAGGGCAGGTGTTTGCAGGATACTTAGTACCTACCTCATCGCTTAACCTAACGATAATATCCTATTATTGTTCTATTATTATCAGCTTCCATAATACAACTCTATCGATAGATAACTCTTTCCAAGCTCTTGTGAACTCTTGGTCTGTTCGCCTATTCGATCCGAGCCCCCCTGGACCCGGAAATGAGCCTCAATGTAGCAAGTAGCTGGCTGGTTGGCGAAAGAACAGAGTGGAACCCCTTGATCTGTGCAACGTAGGAATTCTTGGAATGTAGCCCTGTTAAACATACGTTTGATAACCTAAGGACGCAGAAATTTAAGAGAATCTATGCGAGTTACGTAGGGAGGAACGCGAACATAATATATCGTACGCAAGCCAATGTCTTACGAAGAGGCTCGAGGTTCAATAGTAATTTAGCTACCATAGTAGAACATCGACGGATTCTATTTGCACGGACTCTAAACAGTCCCTTAGCTCTACCCTTGCTTTTGATCTCCGAGTCTGTGTGTCGTTGGCCAATAGGAGTTTTTTGAAACATCCCCCCTTTTTTCCATAACAAATTGGCCGCACATTTTGCTTCACATGATTTGTTTCGTCTGTGTGTGCCTTTAAGCTCACTAGTCTCGTCTTGCATAGTTAGATCTGGCCCTGGAAATAGTGCACACGTGCCACAATACGAGTATAAATCGGTATGCGGATTCCATCACCACGGAATTGTGTAAGACATGCATCTCTTATCCACCTCTTTTTGCTTCCACTTCTTCTTGTCTTCCATTTTGCACATGTGAAACTAATAGTACGTGCGTAGATATCTTTCTAGAACAATCAAAAGATTTCTAAAGATAGAATGCTCAAGTCTCCCTTACCGAGTATGTCTCTGTGACTGTTGGTAGTGGAAATAAGTAAGCGCATGTGGGAAATTGAGGTTCAATCCAAGATGTGAAGGGGTTGATGATGCAAAGAACAGCAGATACTATGGACAATAGGCAAAGAAGAATAGGTACATTTCCGACAGACCCGACATCGCTGAAGCTCGCGTACATCTGCAAGCTAGAGACTCTATCTTTTAGCCCTAACTCATTAAGTCCAGACACCGACATTCCAGAATTGACCAATCATACCCCTATCAACCCCGCTACAGCTTCTTGAAGGGTTCGTTGGGATTCTCAAGACCCCAACGGCGGGGAGCGGACGGAGCACCAGACGTTCAAACTACGACTTCGTCCAACGGTTGTAACGACCGATATCGTGAACCCGTCTACCGAAGCAATTAGCTGTTCACCTTGCTTCTCTCATCGTGCCACTTTTTAGCTGAATCTGCATGTGTTGTTCGTCTTGGTCCACCACGTAGCATAGTAGTGGGTTAGTTAGTATTCCGCCGTATCCGTCGAGTTCCGTCGTTCCACCTTTAAAAGCTAGAGCTACTGCATCTGTAGTTAGATTTCTTTATCGTTTGCTTTTCGGAAAACATAATCCAGAATAACATCAATTGAATCTGTTAAAATATCTAGAATCTAAAAACTTATAGTCAACATTGTCCTGAGTAGAGCTGCTATACGGCAATCTATCTCAATTGCTCTTTTCTTTACTCAAATTCTTGACAGGACGATCGCGCTCTTGAGCGGCGATCACCACACATAGTCAAGACGTTTTCCAACCTTCTTAACTCGTAAGCTCAATTCTGGATTCCCAGAGGAAATAATCAGGTTAGATTCTAACCTACTATGCAGCGTCCATCATCCGTACGCAGGAGCCCGCTGCTCTGCTTCTCCCGGGAGCGCAGCGGACTCGGCCCCTACCCAATAAAGGCCTCGACCAAAACTAGCGACAAAACCAAAAGCAGTGCAACATGGCACCGCACGCTGAAGTAGACGCGGGCGCCGCGTACGGAAACGGACACTCCAACGGCGACAATGCGACTCCTTCGCCGTCGAGCAACAACGATCTTTTCGTAGTTAGCTCGCCTAACGTAGTCTATACCGACAATGAGATCCGGTCCAAGTATACCTATCGCACTACTAGTGTAACCCAAGATGCTGCCGGCAAGTATGTTGCTACGCCTAAGGAGCTTGTGTACGACTTCAAGGTCGACCGTAAGGTCCCTAAGGTTGGTATGATGCTTGTAGGATGGGGCGGAAACAACGGCACTACCGTGACCGCCGGTATCATTGCGAACCGCCGAGGCCTCGTCTGGGACACTCGCGAGGGTCCTCGTGCTGCTAACTACTATGGATCCGTTATCATGGGCTCTACCATGAAGCTCGGCACCGATCCTAGAACCATGAAGGAAGTCAACATTCCATTCCGCGACGTTCTGCCCATGGTCCACCCCAACGACCTTGTTATCGGTGGATGGGATATCAGCAGCATGAACCTCGCAGATGCTATGGATCGGGCCGCCGTACTTGAACCTACCTTGAAGCAGCAAGTAAAGAAGGAGATGACCCAGATGGTCCCGCTCCCAAGCATCTACTACCCCGATTTCATCGCAGCCAATCAGGAGGATCGCGCCGACAATCTCATCCCCGGAAGCAAAGCCTCTACGGCCCATGTCGAGAAAATCCGCCAGGATATCCGGTAAGATAAATTGACGTACTCCCTAGGCTCTGTTCATCTACTAACCTCTTGACAGAAATTTCAAACAGCAGAATGGCTTAGATAAAGTCATCGTCCAATGGACAGCCAACACCGAGCGCTACGCCGACATCATCCCGGGCATCAACGACACAGCCGACAACCTCCTCAAAGCCATCGAGGCAGGCCACGAGGAAGTGTCCCCATCCACAGTCTTCGCCGTAGCCTGCATCCTAGAAAAGACTCCCTTCATCAACGGCTCCCCGCAAAACACCTTCGTGCCAGGCGCCATCGAGCTAGCCGAGAAACACTCTGCCTTCATCGGCGGCGACGACTTCAAGTCCGGACAGACGAAGATGAAGTCCGCGCTCGTCGACTTCCTCATCAACGCGGGCATCAAGCTAACCTCGATCGCGAGCTACAACCACCTGGGCAACAACGACGGCAAGAACCTTAGCTCCCAGAAGCAGTTCCGGAGCAAGGAGATCTCGAAGAGCAACGTCGTTGACGACATGGTCGAGGCCAATTCCGTCTTGTACAAGGCCGGCGAACACCCCGACCACACCGTCGTCATTAAGTACATGCCCGCGGTAGGCGACAACAAGCGCGCGCTTGACGAGTACTATGCCGAGATCTTCATGGGAGGGCATCAGACTATTAGCTTGTTTAATGTGTGCGAGGACTCGCTGCTTGCGTCCCCTCTGATCATCGATCTTGTTCTTGTTGCGGAGATGATGACGCGTGTGCAGTGGAAGCTGCATGAGCAGGGCGAGGATGCGTATAAGGGCTTCCATAGCGTACTTAGCATTCTGAGCTACATGCTCAAGGCCCCGCTTACGCCTCCCGGAACTCCTGTCGTGAATGCGTTGGCGAAGCAGCGTGGTGCGCTTACGAATATCTTCCGTGCTTGTGTCGGCTTGGAGCCGGAGAGTGATATGACGCTTGAGCATAAGCTGTTCTAAACTGGACAACGCTGTCTTCGTGAATGAGTGAAATAGGAAGAAGGTTGGTTGGCTGCTAGGTAAATGGACAGTGGAGGAAATCTTGGAATATTCTCGTTCTTGTCGCTCCCTACTACTTCATTTGAAAATTTTGGAAAAAGCTCAACGCTCCAGACTTGGGATCTCAACATCCTGAAGAATACAAAATATTGCGGCTATTGAATTATTGATTCCACGATCCCGTGACTCTTCTGAGCCAGATAATTTTCTTTACGCCAATATGTGATAATTGTGATAAATAACCTGTAAATGCATAATAGTGTGGGCTGTTTCCGCCTTTCTTTTCCGGTTTTCCAGATGGTATCCCCTCCATATTCTTCGTCCAAAAACGCCGTCGCTATGCTACTAAGTAACGACAAGACCCCCCAAATATACACATAGCACCTAACATTTATCAAGCTATATACCCTGATTATTTCCCTTTCGTAGTCCCACATCCATGGGTATTTCACAACCAAGTCCGACTAGAACTCAACCTCTTATAATTATCCCAATTCTGACTCCGATACCGTCCATGCGGCGACAGCAACTCCGACCCACTCGCCATACTCTCCGGCCTCCCCCTCCTCGGATCCACCGCCTCCTCAAAGAAGTAATGGTTCGCAGCAGCCGAATACCCGACACGCCACGGCACCACCATCTCCTTCGAATCCGGCCCATGTCCACAACTCCCCGACAACGCCGCACTGGCAGGAGAGTTAACGGATACGGCGAACAGGTTTTGCGGCTCGGTGTAGTCGCTGACGAGTCCGGAGCGGAAGAACAGGATGTAGAATAGACAGGCGACGTTGAGGATGAAGACGAAACCGAGAACGGGGTAGAAGACGGCTTGCCAGGGCATTACGTGCGAGGATGTGTATTCCTGTGTCTTCATTGATACGTGGAAGCGTTCGTACTCGCCGCCGGGGGACATGTCGACGGAGGGGTAGTCCCACACCGCGCGGTACGTGGACGACAAGGTACCAGCGACCAAAGTTGAGGAAGCCAGGACGGCAAGGGCTTCGGCTATCGAGGGTAAGCGCGGGTTCAGCTCTGGCGACTCAAGGACTAAGTGTGTCATGATGCGCGCGTTACTCGCGTTATTGTTTTGCACGCCGCCGTTTAGGTCCATTGATAATCGCCATTGGTCGGCTAGATTGCGCCAATCGATACTCGCCGGCGGCGCGAGGACGTCGAAGTCGTTGTTGCCAGACCCGGCTTCGTACGAGTTTGTGTCGTTCGGGTCTTCGCAGTGCGCGCGCATGTAGCTGCCTGAGATGCCGGAGACGTCGAATTCGGTCGAGCATTTCGGGGTTACCCAGGACTCGAGCTGGCATAACGTATAATCGTCGACGTCGCCGGATTTCGCGAGCAGGTAGATGTCCGGGGACATCGCGACGGAGGTGTTGGTGATCATGTTCCAGTCGATCGGGTAGAGTTGGAATACGGGTGGTCGGCGCTTGTATGTGGGACCCCAGCGGAATATGTCGTCGACTACGGTCCGGTTCAGCCATTCGGAGTCGGAAGGGGCCGGTACGTCGTTGAACCAATCCTCCACGCCGGCGCGCTGGTTGGGGACGTCGGTGAATTCCGTCCGCGCTTTCGGCCATCGGGTGTATACGAGTGGTGCTAGCTCGTCCGGGGACATGTTCACGCACATAACGTTGACCACGGGTGAGACGACGCTAGCTCGAATGGAATATTCGCCGACACCTGCTAAGTCGTCCGGCTGCAAAATATTGTTGCGGGGGTCTGTCGCCGCCGAGTAAACGCCTGGGTGCGGCATCGCTAGCGTAACGTTGTTTACGATCCTGTTGTAGGTCGCGAAGCTCGTCTTTGGGTCTCCAAACTCTTTCTCTATCCAGGTTGACACCATTGTCGTGTTATCGAATAAATTGTGCTTCCCCACGGGTCTCTCGCTTAGGGAGTCGGCAGTTGATGAATCGTTCTCGTGGATCGTGTGCCATTCACCCCTGGTTGAATGTATTAGTCAATCCGGGCTATGTTGGAACGGGTGGAGACATACATAAAGGTCAGTAAGTTGTGATAGGATTGACCCGAGTATTGCACATCGAGACAGGAAGGGGCCGAGTTATTCGGGTCCATTTGTAGGTCGATGGGTGTCGAACAAGCCTTCTGAACGTAATACGGATTCGCATAGGATGCCTTTACGAGCCCTGCTATGCTGCGCGATTCCCATGCTCCGAATTTGAGTTTAGGGCTAACCATTGCGTCAGACGCCGTCGTATAGAACATCGTACAGATCGTAGCGATGAGCGATAAGGCGCCTAAGACTGTAGTGGTCGCGAAAGGAACTCCTCTCCAGTACGTAAGCAAAGACCCCGGTTGCTGGATTCAACGTCATTCTGTCAGCAACAAACTGCCACATCACCTATGTAGGCTATACAATGGTTTCTTTCTTTAGCACTCACAATTACCCAATTCCTCATTGTCATTTCGGCAAGCGTCACGCCCTTAGATTTCTTAACGAATGCCCTCCGAGTCAGAACCTGGCCGAGGAAAGCGACGAAGACGGTGACAAAAGACATTTCGATAGTCTTGGCTATCAATGTGCAGAGTAGCGTTGCGGTCGAGGGGGCCATTTTCCATCCCTCACTATCGGATATTCCTCTTCCGTAACGCGGTTGGTAGATAGAAGTAAACAGCCATAATCCACTGAGGAGGGTAGAGTATATGGATAATGACATGAGGACAATAAATGTCCAACTCCAGCGTTTAACGTACACATCCTGCCTTGAGTGGCAATCCAAAGGTGGTCGCTCTGGGAACCTAATTAGTATTTACCGAAACATGAATAGGTACGGGAGAGTTGAATGTACCGTATTTGGTGGCAAGTTCGTCAAGATCGACGTCATCGTCATCGTCCGAGCTACTTGAGCTCGAAGTACCGCACCTCTCCTCTACATTAAGACGGGGCACATTGACTGAGTCCATTGGATAATGATCGGGGCCTTGGTGAGCCGGAGACTCCTCTGCTATCGTGTTGTAATTACTACCTATACTAGGCGAGGATGGGACTTTCTTGCCCAGCAAGGACAGCGACAATGAGCGACCTAATAGCTCCGTGAATCTAGTGCGCCGGACCGTACCTCGTTTTTGCGGAATATCCCCGGCGGAAATGACGGTCTCGGTTACGGGTTGCATGCCGTGATCATCCGGCCTTAGCATTAATTGCTCGTCGTCCTGTTGGGCATGTGGCGTAGACGTAGATCTGAAGGGAGAGGCCCGCCGCGATAGCGGGGGTCGCACGACTTGATCTTCTGGAATATATGACGACAGGTGCTCCTTAGACCTTTCAGGCGATGGTGACGATGAGGATGTTGGTGATGGTGTTAACGATTGAGCACGTGCGTGACCGTAATCCGGTTCATCCTCATGGCCAGTCCAGGGCGAGAACGTCGAAGGCAGGACGTATTGCTCGTCAACCGAGTCTATGTCCGTTTCCCGAGTAGCCTTTTCCATCGCTGCAAATCTCTTGCAAATCGCTGCGATTCCCCTTTATCCTCCAGTTTTAGGGAAATTATCAAGTTGTGGAAACTTGAACGGAGACCGGAAGGGTTAAGAATCTGGAAGATGGACAAACATTACAGTACAATATGATACAAACATACAGTGTAGGGAAGGATTGCAAACCCGCAGACCCGGACCTGGCTTTTTGTTCACCTTTTTTTCAGATGGAACCTGGAGCGCATGGATCAACGATTGACAGAAACCCCCAGTGGAGAAGTAGGATTCTAGCTAGGGTGGCAGCGCAGATGTGTCAAAGACAAGCCGTTGTAAATTGTGGAAGCTTTGACGATCTTATATTTTATTTGGGGATCATAAGAGTTAGGCTACTACACCTGAGCTGAGGTATGCATAGACGTTGTATACTGCTTTTCTATGAGGATGTGATCAGTATTATTGCACTAAAACTCACGGACGGGTACTCACAGCTATGGATATTATAAGTACCATGCTATCCCTAACAGATCGTCGTCCCACTTCTTGGCTGGTGGTTGGTTAGATGGGGTCCAACAACGTGGAACCTTGAAGCTAAGGCACAGCCCGAACGTTTTTACATATGGCAGATATGATTGCCTGTTGCTTGAAGGTACCAGGTAAGATCTCTGCTGACATCAGAACTTCGATCGCTGTTTGTCTTCCGCGGCAGATAAGAAAATGCCGTGTGACAGCGATACTCTTGCTGGCTGGCAGGGAGCATCATAGATTGGAAATTATCCCCCTTGCTGTCGGGTAGCTACATAAACAGGAAAATTCAACACGTAGTACCAAATGCTCCTTGTTCATCTAAATTGCTTATTTAGCCTTACCTATACGCAGCTAGGATAAGTAATAAAATCCCATCCGCATCGGCAAGGGTCAGCTGGTTGCGTGCGAAAGGCTGCATGGAGAAGAAGCAAAGCCAACAGCACTGAGCACTCACAGAAGCACAGAAGGTCCGTCGAGCATAGCCACTAAACGAGGGATACATGTCCCGCTGCACGTCTGCCATAATCCAATCCACAGTTTGTTCGTTAGTGTTAGTACGATTTCTAAAAACAGAACTTCGCTTCCGACGCATTAGCCCTACAACATCATTCGACGAACTTTGGAAGATGCGATCTCTTCGAATACATAAGAGGTATGGTCGAATGGACTTTTCGCCTCCAGTGGGTTGGTATCAATCCTTATATCTGAGGGATGGGTTCAATCCTTCTGCACATCGTATGCATCATCCAGCGGCCAAAGCGACGTAAACGATCCTTGCCTGTCTCGATTCAGCCGGGAAGACTAGCCACAAATTCCATATTCGAGCTGTGGCTTTCGTAGGATCCGGGAGGCTTAAGCCACGTGGAGATTGAGGCATTTGGGATGATTCTAGTAGAATAATTCATGTTTCCTCCATGCGATCCTTTCTGTAAACACTCACTAAAAACCCAGCAGGAGGTAGGTAGGCAGATTTCATTTGTTCTGTTCAATTACGATGAGATATTGCGTCGACCGAGATCTATAACTGACCCAAGGGCTGTGGTACACTCATTGTCTTGTAATAATCATAAAAATCTCGACTGATCATTTTCGGATCATGCTGCAAGCCGACGCAATATTTCGGCTCGCCAGCTCCACATGGAGTATTTTGGGGGAAAGCTAGGTCCGCTAGCTCCGGGACCGAACGATAAGCTAGCAGCCGTGCAGCAAGGAACTGATCAAGCTGTTGAAACTGACCTTCTGTTCTTCTGTTGCATCAGGACTCTTCTGAAACATACCTAAGTTAGATCTTATTGAAAGGGCACGGATGACAGCGCCTCCTTCACCAAAAGACCTTCGGTTAGCACAGATCTACTCTACCTTCTCATATTAATCGATTTCACGAACCCCGATGATTCGATAAGAGCGTACGAGTCGTGATATATCGACCACAATACCTCCAATCCTGATTGGGTGCATCGTACAAGTGCCAGCGCCGCCATTAATATACTGGGCTTGGCGCGCGTCGGACTAATTGGTGTATAGGTCAGAGGCGCTGGAGGCGTTATGATAAGTCATCTCAACAAAGTCGCATCCGTCTTCGGTTGAGGCGGGATCTTGATCTTGTACCATCGTTAATTTATGCTCGTGGAACTCAGCTCATCACAGAGTGGTGGTACGTGCTTCAGGGAGCGAAATATTAGTAAAATTTCCATTTCATATGACTTTCTCGACAGTTTGTGAATTCAGCTCTATCGGCTCTGCGACTCGAGTGAGTCAATTGAATGGGCACTCATAAGCAGCCCCCCTTATCTACGAGCCCCTTTTCTAATCCCACCAAAAATAACACTCAATTTTAAGCATTCTTTACAGCAGTATACTACAATCAAATTAGCATAGACTATTTGATGTATTGATATATAATTGTTTATCAGGCTGAGCATAGTTGGCCACCTCCAAAGTGGCAGTTAGGTCTAGTGGACCCAACTTCAATGCAAAAACCTTAGAAAGGGGACGGGAGCCTTTGACAGGCTTAGGTCCAAACGCTCGGAATGGAAATATATTAGCACCGCATCGCTTCTTAACTAGAGCGAGTCGACAAGCCAAGCTATTCGGGGCATCATCATCCGTTGACCCGAGTTCACGTATCCTTCAACTGAACGGCAAGGCAACAGCTGAACTTTGACAGGCGGAGGACTTTTACATGTAGCCCTGTTCTTCAAATCACGAAGCTGAAATCGTTACGCGAAGCGCATAATGGAGCTCATGTGATCCGCAGAACGCAGAGAACAATCCCACGGGGAAGGATAACGGGGGTATTGCGGGATATTGCGGGGGGTTCATCTACTGTTTCCGCTCGCTTCTTCGAACGGCCTCGATCTTGGAGAAATGGAACGCCACGATGGAACGTCGCAAGCCAATGGGAACCTTCTTGTCAGATCGAAGTCCTACAATCCCGGATTCTCTATTTGCTGTGCCCTTATAGTTGGTACTTTATCATGGAGCTTCGCAATCAGGCGCATGGCGGCTAAATAGGAAAATGGCTATAGACATCCGTGACCTCTTATGATTTTCGCGCAACTTTAGGTATAAGCTGATATTGCCTTATTAACCGCCGAATCCTACCAGAAAAAGTCGGTCCGAGCGATTGAGTTCAGTTATAGTTATATATGAACCAACAAACATCATGATTGATTCCCCAGAACTGTATCGGAGTTAGACTAGAACCTCTTTCGCTAGGTTCTATCTCTGACGAGCACAGAAATCGAACACTTAGTATCGAAGTCCGAGAAATACCGGCACAATGGTTGGCGGCGGCGCTCCGACGGACAATATCGTCCATCGCATGGCGATGGAGGATAGATTGTCATGGTACCAGAAGAAGAATTTGCGTTACTTGTACTTCATGCTGTTTCCATGCCTGATGGGGATTGAAATGACTTCCGGATTCGACTCTCAGATCATCAACGCTGTTCAAATAGTTCCCGCGTGGTCGGCATGTAAGCTTTGGAGAGAATGAAGATAGGGAAAGCTGGACGCTAATGACCTGCAGTTTTCGGCCATCCGACAGGCGGTTATAAGGGTATTCTAGCCTCTGCCTTACCCCTCGGCGCTGTAATCGGTCTTCCCTTTATCCCACTCCTTAACGATAATCTGGGTCGGAGATGGTGTGTTATGTTCGGTAGCGTGACGATGGTTATTGGTTCGCTGATTCAGGGGTTTGCCGTTAACGGTACGTGGTGCCGCTCCTTAACCGATTCGATACCGGTACTGACCATCTCTTAAGGTGCGATGTATATCGTGTCCCGATTGATCATTGGTTTCGGACTGCCATATGCTATTGTTGCAGGATCCAGTCTAATCGGAGAGCTTGCGTATCCCAAGGAGCGTGCTATCTTGACGTCTTTGTTCAACGCGGCCTATTTCATTGGCGCCATCGTGGCTTCCGCTGTAACCTATGGAACTCAGCAAATTCCGTCGGATTGGTAAGATCACCTCAAAAGTAACAATTCATCAGACATTGCACATAATCTAACGCCGCTTTTGATAGGTCTTGGAGGTATAAATTATGCCCAAATATCGCGTCAAGCCGATGATTCTAACGTGAACGTACTAGAGTTCCTTCCCTCCTACAGATGTCGCCGTCTTTATTACAGGTTGCCTTTATCTTGTGAGACTCGATGCCCAATTCCTCAAGTTCGACGCTCATAACTCCTAGTTTCTTGCCCGAAAGCCCCAGATTCCTAATAAGCAAAGAACGATACGAGGAAGCCTTCAAAGTGTTAGTTACCTATCATGCCGAAGGAAATGAGAACTCCGAATTCGCAAAGGCAGAAATGGCCGAGATAAAGACTACTATCGCCATTGAACTCGAACATTCGAAACGTTCTTGGATGGATATGGTTAACAGTCCTGGAAACCGGCGACGTGTGCTTATCGGTTCGCTTCTCGGGGTCATGACACAGCTTTCCGGGAATGTGGTTATTTCATATTACCTGGGAGACATCCTGAACTTGATCGGCTTCACGGACCCCAGCTTCCAGGCCAAATACAATATCGGAAACCAGTGCTTGGGTTTAGTATGCGCCATCTGTACGGCACTATTGGTCATGAGGTTCAAGCGTAGAACGATGTTCCTGGGTTCCATAACTGCTATTCTGCTCATATATGTAGCCTGGACTATTTCCTCAGCGGAGGCCATTGTCGGAGGTTCGAAAGCTGCCGGAAAACTCTGCTTGTTCTGGATATACGCATACCAGCCAGCTTACAACGTTGGCTTCAACGCTCTCACTTACAGTAAGCAACTTGGACTTTTAATAGGTACCTACATATCAACATTCTTGGCTGACTGTATGATTTTAGCGTACCTTGTCGAGATTTTCCCATATTCCATGAGAGCTCGCGGAATCTCAATCTTCCAATTCTTCGGAAAAGCCGCCCAGGTAGGTAATTTCATAAACAGCAGAGAATATTATGGAGGCTATGGTTGCTAACTTGGGATAGTTCTTCGGTACAAACGTCAATCCCGTGGGATTGGACCCAGTCACTGGCATCGGCTGGAAATTCTTAATCGTATATTGTTGTTGGATTGCGGTCGAGGCCTTCCTCATGTGGTATCTTTGGCCCGAGACTTCGAATCGTACTCTGGAAGAACTTGCCTTCTGTATGACCCGCCTCAAATATATTGAATGCGAATTTATACTAACGATGGAGTAGTGTTCGAGGACATAGACCGAGCCCATGCTGCGACGGAAGCTGTTGAAAAACAGATCCATCACGAGGAGGTTAAGCATCACGAAGAGGCGAATATATCTGAAACGACCAGCAAAGACCAAGTCTAAAAGCATTCACCAATATTGATAGATATTAACTTCTTTCGTAAAGAACATAGTTCTCGCGATTATGTAAATGTTATGGATTTTGACTACTTGGTAAGTGGAATCTGTATGTTTATACCCATCAAAACGAAATTGAATACGAATTAAACATCTTTGAACGAGAATACAAAGTTATTTTGAATATGATGTAGATTTCTTTATAGTTGCAAATAGAATAGGTATTATGAGAACCATAGCTCTGCTGATAGAACACGGATTTAAGAATAGTTCAATAATGGTTCAACAAAGGATCGACAATACCTGGTAGATAGGTTAGGGATATATGAGCATAGAAACATACGAATTGGTCCTCCCATCAAGGTTTAGGAGTGTAAAGGTCCGCCCCCTATGTCCGTCACCAAAGCCCTGATTCCTTTAGAGGCGGCAGAGACCTCAGGAGTAATGAGGTCCCTCACGATTTTGACATCAGCATCATACGTCGTATCGAACAACTCCCAATCAAACCTTCTAAAGAGTGCCGCTAGCGCGACGCTCATCACAGCATTAGCTAGGTTGAGCCCAATGCAGTTTCTAGTGCCCCTGCTGTATGACACCAGGTAAGACCTGAGGGGCCGAGCATCGTATGGGGGCGGGGCCTGCGGCTGGTTCAACCAGCGTTCCGGCCTAAACTCGAAAGACGATGGGAATATTGTTTCGTTGTGGTGCATGTGCCATGTGTCGAGCGAGATATGGGTACCCGCCGGAAGGGTGTAGGTGCCATACACCATTTCCTTCTTGGATATGCGAGGAGAACGCGCTACCTGTCCGATGGACAGACGTAATGCTGGAATCATCAGGTAGCTTATTTAGCGTTTCGAATGGAAGAAGGTCATTCATATGAGCCTACTGATGAACGTACCTTCGTCGATACAAGCCATAAGATACGGCAATCTCCCCAACTCCTCGACCGACAGCGACATGTCTGGGTCAGGCATAGCAGCTTCTAGCTCGGCCCGTAGCTTACTCATAATATCGCGGTCGTTGATAATGTAGTAAGAAGCAATGCTTAGAGTCCAGGCTGTGGTACCCAGGCCACCGGCAAGCAGGGATGCGGCGTGGTCTTTGAGCGGTTCGACCCGTAGCTCTTCCTCAGGTAATCCCGATCGCAGGATACCGTGAAAGATGGTCTTGTCGCGCTCGACATGATCGGTATTGAGACTGATACCTTTCGCTTTCTCAGCTTCAACGTCCCTCTGCGCACCGCAGACCATCTCTCTCACTAAGGGGGGCAGGAGTATCAGCATACACCACTACAACCTGCAAAGAAAGTCATGAACGTACGATCATCCGAGAAGTCGAGGATAGTTGACCTTGATGGCTGAATGAATCTTACGATAGGGTCCGGGATGGAAATCAATACTCGTGCCAGCCACGGGAAGTACGTGGCCTGATGAGTTATCCTCTTGAAGCCGCTAACGGCTTGGAGGAAGGGACTTTCAAAGCCATCCATATCGAGCCAGGAGTAGTTCTTATCAAAGCTATATTGTGTGATCACATCCGCGATCAGGCATGCAAACATGTCATCTAGTCTTACGATGCGACCTTTGCCGGTATACTCGCGAGAAAGAATGCGGCACATCTTGTTGGCTCTGTCCCACATCAAGGGTGCCAGCTTGGCGATCCTACCTTTTGCAAAGAACGGGTCTTGAACCTTGCGCCTAAGTTTATGAGTGTGGTGGTCCGGAGTCGAGATAAGCGCGTAAGGGGTACTAAATCGCCATCTCATGTACTCGGGCCTATCGAACCCCTCCCGAGTCGTGTAGATGGTCGAAAAGTAATCGGCGTCGTCGATATGAACCGAGTGAGGATTGATGCGGACGATTTTTCCGTATTGCTTGTGTAGCTTTTGGATATGAAAGGTCATCTGCCCTCCATGCCCTTCGGCGACGAGATCGTAGTATGCCTCGTACCATCCGGTGAGTGCTGCAAGCTTGGGCCCGGGTACACTGGCGAGAGGGTGGAAGTATAGACGTTGAAGAGACAGGGCGACGACATAAAGGCCGGAGGCTACAAGGAATGCGATTAAGAGGGACATATTGCAAGTGGATAATGAGGACGGTTTTTAATTTATAGATGAGATCTGAAATCTATGTATGTACCTAGATCATGGAACACAACTTATGAAGGTCAGTATCCGTGGGCGTAGGTGGTGCTACATACATGTTGCGTGAGATAGGGTGAATAGCCTCAGATGGAGAGGGGAAGGGATTTGTATCTTCGATGCCGAGGTACCTATGCCTCTGACCCTGATGACAACCATGTCAGCGATAGTCTGGATTCGGGAGTGGCGCATCCACATCTTTACTCGATTGTCGGGTTTCACCAAACCACTGAGCATCGCAACCATACTGACACCTCACATTACACAAAGCGGCGTGAGATAAGTGGCGTTATTGGAGGAATTTCAACAATCTGACAGGTATACTGCCTTAGTCCCCAACCACGCATTTTAGACCGGTGAGAATCGCATGGCCACTTGTGGTTGACCTGTTGATATAGGTGGTGTGTAAGCTATAAATTCTCTCGTCATGTAACCTACCTAAGAACCAATGTTCTCTACACACTTATATGACCATGATATTGACATCTTCGGCAACGCATGTAAGAATGTCTTATTCTGAGTCTCAATTAAGATAGCTCTGCACCCTAGTCTCGCACCAATCATATACCGTACTAGCCCAACCAGAGCCGTTTTCCTCTTTGGGCCGTAGGGCGTGAACGAGATCACCCCTTTGTCCCGGATGCCACCTGCCGTTGCACATCGCGTAGCGTCCAGCCACAGCGTGATCCACGGTAACCTCATCGGAGAACGCCATCCATAGGTATGTCTCAGGACCGTGCACCGCGGGATCGTTAAGTATAGGCTTGAGGGAGATGTAAAGGAACCAGGGGGTGTACTTCCACATGTTGGTTACGTAATTTCCCGGGTTACCGGCCAAATATACGACGGAGCCTTTGCCTCGCGGTTGGCGGCGCGACAGTTCGGAGCAGAGAAACCAGGCCGCCGCCTTGGACGCGCCATAGAGTTCGACGTAGTCCATCTTCTTGGCCGACTCTTGGTCCTTGATAAATTCCTCGCGCACACCGCCCTTAGGGGAACTATTCTCGACTAAGAGAGAGGCAGGCCAGACCACGCGAACACTGCCAGGTGAACTTCCCTCTGCCGTGCGGGAGAGGATGGGCGTCAGTAGGCGGGCGAGCAAAAAAGGCCCGAGCGTGTTAGTGGTGAAATGATATTCGTTGCCCTGGACTCCGAAAGGCGCGTTCTTCCGGCCACCCGTGCCCGCGTTGTTAAACCTGGAGAGCGTTAGCCGGGGTCGGAATCTATCGCGAAACTAGCTATAATAAAGGGTTGACTAACAGGACGTCGAGCCGGCCGTCTGGACCTTCGCGTTGCAGGAACTCATGGGCAGCACTCTGTACCGACGCAAAGTCCTCGAGATCCATGTGAATGAATATCAAGCTCCCAGGTTTCTTAGTACTATCCCCGTCATAGGTAGCTTGGATCTGAGATATGGCTTGCTCCGCGCGCTCCTTAGAACGCGTGAGTATGTAAACCTTACCCCCGGCAGCGTAGAGGACTTTAGAGAGCTCGAAGCCTAGGCCGTGGGACCCGCCCGTCACTACGAAGACCTTGCCGGCCTGGGTCCGCAAATTGGCTCCGTTGATCGGCCCGGGAGGAGGGAACATTTGCGTCCACTGAGTGCGAAACGACACGGACATGATGGCGGCTATTAGGGATCTGTGTGAAATCTAGCCTAGCATCAGGATAGTGAATATCGTTGCAAGCTATGGTTAGCAGACTGGTATAAAAGCGAGAGATCTGAGCTATGTATTGACATTATTAATACCTTTTCACATATCCCCAGTAAGGGGGAGGCACGGAGGGAGCCACAAAGGGCGGGAAAATCTCCCCGGTCCGTATGAAGAAGAACCGCCTCTCGGACACATTACGGCATGTAGCACCAAAGTCAGGTAGATACGAAAATTATCTTCCAGCTGTTTGGAGGTCTCTTGAATAGGTATTCAATTGTTTGTTGGATTGATCGTTGAACTAGATCGGGTAGGTATACAAAAGCAATTTATGCTTAAGCTGATTTTAGGTATGGATGCGTTGAATATAGGGCTATCTCTAGGTACGTAAGCCCTATAAATTACAGCGGACCATTGCATAAAAGTGTCCGGCTGGCGGCTTTTCTTTACCAAACCGGGGTGAAAATTGGACCGCACCCCGGACCACCCGAACTATTCGTGGCTTTTGTGGCTTGAGACATCTAATTACCCGGAGACTTTTCAAGGTTCTCACCTCTTGTAATAGGTACATCGCTCTAGTAGAGCGTAGCGCTCGATTGATAGCACCTTTTAGCGCTGTAGCCCCCGTAAAATACAGCGCAGATGGAGTCTACCCGATGGATGTATTTCTGGAGATCTTCGATTGAGCCCATATTCTTTTTCCAATACAACATCCTATCCATCCCTTGAATCATTTTTCGGTGCTTATTACAAGTTATGAGATATACTGTAAGCTTTCCAGTACTATATACATTTAAATACCTACTTCAAATGACAGGAAGTCTCTTCATAATTTAGATAGGACAAGTCGCTGCCCGTGTCCGTGGTTAAAGCGTAGTGTCGAAGGCACAAGGAAGCGTTACAAGCCAGGACTTCGCGGCGATAAGGCAGAGCTAGAGTTTTACTTGACATAAGGAACTTGGAATATCCTTCCACCTTCCTACTTCTTACCTGTTAAGTATTATATATCACTTTAACCATCTCGTCGGTCCTAACTACTAGTAACTAGGTAGGGAAAACCCCTTTTCCAAGCCCGCCTTCTCCCAACGTCTTTTGGAACCACCCACCAATGCCTAACAAAGCCCTAAAATAGAGGGGAAAACCAGATCGGACCTAGCTGAGTAACCCATAACAAGATCTCAACCCATTCATATACCTACTAGGTACTTAATCATATCCAGGCGCTTTACCCACTGCGTTATGTGGGATTTCAGTATTAGGGTATTCATGATCCATCAATTCCACAAGCTGACCTTGCACGCCTAACTCAGAATATCCATTCTGCACATCCAGCTCCGCTGGTCGTACATGCGAAATTTGGAACTGCCCGCCTTGTGAAGGCTGGCTTTGGATTTCTCTCCGTATAGGTTGTCGTTTCCTCTTTCCAATGTTATACGCAGTTACGACCATCCCTATTATGGCCAATACACCCAGACCAACCCCGATCCCAATACCAGCCTTAGCGCCGGTACTGAGCCTATCGGTCGCCTCGTTATTATTATTCGTTCCTTGTGTTTGAACTGCTTGCCCGTTGCTACTCTCAGAGCTTGTAGTCGACGACGTAGTAGATCTGGATGGGATGGGCGAAGTGGTCGATGTGGTTGATTCGAATGACGTGGGTGAAGTAGATTGAACGGAACCGGCAAAGTCCCACGGGGGATCGTTACTAGCCCGCCGTACAACCACTCCCTTCCCATAAACTGAGTTCCCTGAGGCATAGAACTTGGTGACCAGAGAAGACACAGTTCCCGAGTCTGTAGGCACATATTGAGTCACGGTGAAAGTGCTATCGGTTAACATGAGAGAGTAGCAAGCGTTGGGATCGGTCGCATCTTGTCTTGCGTGGCATATATAACTGCTGTATCGCGAACAACCATTAGCCTTCAACTGATTTAAGCTCCGCATAGTCGTTCATCTACTGTTTCTAAAAGAACTTGAAACACGCGTACGTTGGACAACATGTAGCTGCTGTACCACTATTTCCTAATCCAGCGGTACATGCGTACGAATATCCTGATGGACATATACCCGGCGAGTAATAGTTGCCGTCATACTGCACGAAATTGGTAGGATAGCAAGACGATAATGCTGAATCAGGAGTGCCGTATATCAATACTTCGTTAGTAAGAGTCAAATATATAGAGTCACAATTCGATCCACTGGCCGAATAGGTCGTGGTGAGCGGACCTAGGTTGGACATCAGATAGTTACGGAGTGGACGACTAAAATCTTGAACGTGAAGCTAACGAGAACAAGAACGAAAGTAGGTAACTTAGAAAATAAAGGAAGATGTTTGTAAAGTAACAACTTCATAAAACAGACATCTCAGCCTCACCAGAGACATTTAATACAAAATTTGACATCCAATATTCTGCAAAATCCTTCAGAAACCCCCAATCCAACCGTTAATATATGGGTGGGTGGTATTCATTCATTTAAACATTCCAATTGAGTAATGCATATATCTATCCCAAACGTCCATAATTTGAAGGATTACGCGTACTCAATCGTTAAATAGTTTTGAGCGTTTAGAATTTGATAAAATTTCCTTATCTCACGATAGCTTCAAGGTGTGTGTACCTACTACCTACCTGATCCGAAAGTGTTGTTGTTAGGTACCTAGGTACCTTCCAAGATATCCAAGAATTTAGTTTTGAGGCTTAACTGTAAAGCTGCTAGCGTGTATTCAGGTAGGTAGGTATATCGTAGTTCTTATAATCGTACCTACCTACGGGTTCTCGTAGATTTCATAGGTTTCATAGATCGTAGACAAGAGGCATTTCCAACGAGTGCACAATAGGAGTTTACCACAAAAAGGCGCTTGGACCATACTGAGCGCGCTAAAGCTCTTAGCTCTGCGCTAAAATATTTGCTCTAATATAATTGGATGCACCACCACTACCTAGTAGCCCACGTTACACACGCACATCCGAAAGACACCGGGTTCGAATCCCACCAGTGGAGGCTCTTTTCGCATCAACAACCATCTTCGAGATCTCGGGCATGAGGATCACAGCGGATGGAAAAGATCCAATCAATCTAGTCACCTCAAAAAAAGAACTTATAGTTGGGAATCACATCTTTATAAAAATCGTACGTAACCAGGTATCTATTCATGTCAGTCATAATTCGTTCAACCTAAACGCCACCAAACCTCTCGTAATACACAAATGGCTACATCAAAAGGTAGCTAGCGCTTCGTAGACGACGACGGTCGCCTTCCCGCATTCTGAGACTCTCCCACGCGACCGTTCGCGTAATTGTTGGCCGCTTGGATCAGGTAGTTGCTGATGGGTTCGCAGCCGCAAGCCCCGTGGATAAGGAGTTGGTTCTTAAGCTCGAGCATCTCCGACTCTAGTAACGCCTTGTGCGAGACTAGGTAGTTGTGCTGCTCGTCCATGACCCGTGCCCTTTCCTTCAGCTCTTCGTTCGCGAGTTTCTGTTTCTTCCGACATTTGTTGGCCGCTTTGCGGTTCCGTTCGCGTTTCTCGAGAGATGATTCGTCGCTCGTGAGTTTGTTGCTTGATCGCGACGACCGCCGGCTATGTGTCGGGATGGGGGTGCCTTCTTGCTTGATGACTATGTTGGTCTCGTGATGATTATTGTTGCTGACCTTTGCTGGTTCCGGGGTGGATTCATCGTTCCGCTCTTCTGGTATGGGGAACGGTGGCTGGTAGTGGAGGTCTTCTGGTAGCGTTATATATCTTGATATGTCGGGATCTGCAAGGCTACCTTGACTGGCGTATGGATCAACACTACTGGTAGTTTGATGGTACTCTAGAGAGTTGTCTGTGAATTCCATTGGTGATGGTTGTGGCTGAAAAGGTGGTTCGGGTGTACAGTCATACGTAGTGAATGAGTAGACCGTGATGTCGTCTGGGGCTTGAGTTAGAAGTCCAGGATGGATACATGAGTCGGATGGATGATTCATCTGAATAAGTACTTGGCTCTTTGTCAATTAGATATGCGATAGAGATGCGTGGAACGCTAAAGAACGTAAAAATTGGGTCAGAGGATAGAAATAGGGACTGACCGGGGAACTCAGGACTTCCATTCCTACTAAGACAACTCTTTTTGAGGTAACCTGGGGAAGATTCAATATTTCTTGTCTAGGGTTAATGCAGGCCATACTACAACTGAACATGCAAGATGGCGTAAACTATAGGTGTACTATCTAAATGCCGTTATTTCCCCAAACCCGGAGATATTCAAGTCCCAAACCATATAAGTCTGTGATTGGTCCGACATCTAGATATAGCAAGCCTCAGCCACCCAGTATTGATCAGGGATCACTTTGAAGGATGGGCTTGGCCTGGGAGTCATTGGTATCCTTAAACAAACATACGGGTCTACCTTTCGGAGGCTCCATCAATGTGGGTTAGTATATCAAATACTTCTCCTGGGTGGCGAATTTAAGGACCTCATCTTTCGGGACTGAGCCCGAAGCTCTATTAGCCAATCAAAGGCTGTATTACGCTTGCCCCCTTTCGACGGTTTGACCGGCACAACAAATATAAAAACGCGTCTCCTGGTAACGAGAGAAGAAACTTCAGATTCCTCATAGCTTCTAGACTGATGCTGATGTCACTAGATTGCTGATCGAGATTCTGTCGGCTCTACTTATTCCATATGATTGGTGTATTACAAAATTGGTGCTCGCTTGCAGAAAGCTGGTATCTCTGCGGGTTCGGCGGAATCTGCGCATCTTCAGACTTAGCAAGTTCCATAAACCGCTTCATCAATAGTACCTAGAAAGTTTTCCCTCCCGGAGCATTTTCTCCGGTAGTACGGATGCATATTTCTCTCTTCAGTCACTTTCAACTTTAATATATCGCGTTTCTTCCGTGGACCATTGAGCTTGATATTCGCTATTTCGTGTGAAAATAATTACTTCTTCATAAATTCGACAGAATTGTTGTGTTATTTCGTAGGACGAGTATCTCTGCGTATCGTCGTAGAAGTCGTCAAGTATCACTATTCGTTCCTCCGCGGGAATATGGTGTATGCTGCGACGAGCCTTCAAACCAGGGGCGTACGCAATTTCTCGACACATGACCAAAATATAGCCCCAATCCAAAAGAAATCCCCATTTTGTCGATAATAAACGAGGCAATCGTTGGAGCAATAATTTTGGAAGCGTGTACCCCGACCTATTATGCCGAGGCGAGAGGGTGCTAGCCCCCTGTCCCAGAGCAGGCAATAAATTCTCACCCACTGTTTGTACGGTACATGCCCTTGGCTCGGATTCCGCTCCGCTCATGCTACCACGTCTGTAGTCACTCAGCGTACGGTAGCATTACGTGGTCGTCATAGGCCCAAATCACACTGACGGTAGCTGGCTGACCATCTCACTAGGCGCTATTGATTGACCGTTCACCGTAAGATTGCAGAAGTACCTGCCTAACGTTAGCACCATGAATATCACTTGTCAACTACATCCTGGGTGTTACGGTAAACTTACAGTATTCGAGGGCGGAAACGTTCAGTAAATTGGATAAGCATAGGTCACACACTTCAGGAATGGCAGCCAACATACCTAGTACCTAGGTAGATAAAGAAACGGAGTAGGCGGGAGAACCTTTTTCTATTAGCCCCCTTCAACGTCTTTGCGTACCTGTATCTCCATTGTCGGTAGAATCACATTAAGAAGGCCAATTGAAAAGTTGAGAGAACATTGGCAAAATTCAGAGTCCCATATTGAAGAACTCTTAACTTGAATATAAAGATTTGTTTGGAAGACAGTGTAAATGGAACTATGTCCAAAACATCCCAAAAAGTGCAATAACAAGTATAAGACGTGAAAAGGGTAATTAAAATATTGCTTAAGCCTGTGGATGAACCAGTATTTATTTTGAACAAGAATGTACCTACGTATCTTTAGTTCTCTACGAGGGAAATCATATCTCCGTATATGAAGTCTTGTTGTGGCAACATTACTTGCTTAACCACTTGAGGTACTGTCGATCAGAGGCGATCGATGAAATGTAACGTCATTTTTTACTATTACGGTATTTTAGAAATTATCCACGCCTCAATATATCCAATATCTAATCTCTTCTCATTACATCATGTCCCACTGATCTCGATGAAAAATATTGGGCGTCCCGGACGTCCCCGCAGTCGTGTCACCATTGCCAACGATCATTAACTATACCGACAGTGAGGGGTCGCCACTCAGTCCGGGATACTTCGAATATTTTTTTAATAAAAAACCTGATGTTTATTGGGTAGAAAAAGCATTTGTGGACCTTCCATGTTTCACAAATGGACGCCTTTTAGTATTACATCAAACGCCACTTCATTACCCAAACAAGAAACTAGCGACGACAATGTTGACAATGTATTAAATTATTGAAGTTGAAAATATAGGTATCAATGAAAAGAACTCCTACGCTTTAATATCTATTTCCCGCATTGAAATAACCTCCTCACTGTAAACTTTCTTACTTCGCTCTAACATATATGATTTTATTCATGTATTAGGTGCTTATACTGCTCATGGCATTACCCTTATATCAATGAAGCCATATGAAAAGGGGTTACGTTACTTATATAGTACTTCGAGAACAACATTATGCGCGTACAAATTTTTGGAATAAATAAATAATCTATACCCAATAACTTTGAAAAATGAAAATTTGTTCATGTTATTTCTATTATTAGTCAAAGCTCTTAACAAGGTGGCAACGTTCCGGCTACTTGTTGATTATTAGCCAACTTACGAGATATCCCAATATTTATACCATTTGTTAGACTCAAGGTTTCGTTCCACAAGGGGTATTATCAAAAGAAAAAAGGGGTCTTGAGTTATCATTGATGCTGCTTGCTAGGCATATTTTCCGCTGGTTAAAAAGGGGTTGACCCGAAGCTAAAAATATGTTAATCTCTACGCTCTGCACTAGCCATGGAAAGATGTACAAGTAGAGCTAGACTCAGAAATAGAGAAATAATTGGAAGTTCAGAGAAGTTGCCTGTTATTCGTAACCAATTGGTACCGACAGTCATAAGTCAAGGGGCCTCTGAGCCAGCTGATGCTACCCCCCTTTCTTCTTAGATTAGCAATTTTCCTGCAGGACTTTTGAGCTATTGCATCTTCTACTCAAGCTTCCAAATCATAGCTAGTCTCTGTTTCGCTTCGAACGCGGCTACAGCTTTGACTGTGAAACTACCATGAAGTCATTCGTGCATTGAAGGCAAGTGATAAAGTAGCATAGCTAGCGTACCTGTCCATCTAACCCAAACATCCTACTCTATACCTAGTCCACTCCGGCTTGTCATTCACCACTTGTTTATCCTAAAAACGTATAACTAATATATATGAGCACTTATCTTGTATACCCTAGGCTCCCGATAGTCCTTCATCACGTTTCCGCCTCCGTGATCCTCACCCACAGATCCTTATGGAAAGGTATGAAATAAAACGTTTCAGTCCAGCCTTTATCCGGGTATATAAGTTGGAAATCGAAAACGCGCAACAACTATAAATGCCATCTCAGCATACCCTGGTTCCTAGGACCCACATCTAACGAGATGCCTAGGTGGATAAAGGGTCACTTACCTCGAAAAAGATCTTGTTAAGCTCCATAAACGCAATGGGCTTGCCAGCGCACATCCACCGGCCGCCGCCAAAGACCATGTCTATGGCGAATTCTCTGCTAGCCTTCGTGTCCTTGTCGCACTCGAGGAAACGTTCCGGCCGGAACGTGTCGACGTCTTCGCCGAAGATGGATTCAGTACGTGATAGAGCTAGCGAGTTGTGGCCAAGGGCAGTGTTGCCAGGGATGAAAACATCATTGATCGTATCTCCTTCTGGTGGCGTCTGCTTATCTGTTGTGTGTTAGTGGAAATTATTGGATATCGCGCACCCCTTTTTCCTCCGTATCCTTTAGGTAAAAGGGGGTACTCAAGCTAGGGAGTCATCACTTACAATGTCCGTAAGTCACTGGTATGCGCATACGAATGCCTTCAAGAATGACAGCCTATTAAATCGTGAGCTCGATATATACTCAGAAATATCAAAAGTGTATGAATTGAGAGCCCATACCTGTAGGTATGGAAGCCTCTGAGCCTCCTCAAAAGTAATGGGACATGAGACTTCCTTGCGGTCTATGCATTGCTTGATCATCTCCTTCATCCGAAAATAGACCCGAGGCGTAGACATGATGTACATCAACGTAGTGCGAATAGCTACTGCCGTCGTATCCGATCCAGCCTGTATCTGAAGCAGCGCTTCCTCGGCACATTCTTTCTTGGTCATTCCATGGCGAATGAATGACCCCTATTAATATCGGTTAATGACTCGCTACTAAAAAGGGGTAAATTGCTCTTAGAGATGTATCTGTTTGTATGACTTACCATCATATCCTTCGTGGGCTTCATGTTTTCGAACTTTTCATTGATAATTTGTTGTGTATACCTAGCGCAAAGCGTGAGAACCCACTTCCTATTAGGCAGACAAATATCATCAATCGAACTCACCCCATTATCTTCCCAACGCCCTTCTCATCAGTTGGCTGCGGGCCAAACCACCTAAAGAACCACCGCGAAAACACGATCCATCTAAAGATAGGAATTTCCTGCGACAGGTTTTGCGCCTTGAGTAGCTGGTCCACCTGGCCGGTGTACCCGAACAGATCTTCTTCGGCATCCAGGAACCCCCACGACTTGCCGTACGCCAATCGAGTAATTATGTCTAGAGTCAGGTAACGGGACATCCTGGCGAAATCGAGCGTGCGGATCTGGTCTTTAGTCGTTAGATGTTTGGCCCGAATCACGTCGATGAAGTGCGTGATCACAGAGTCGACAGCGACTTCCAAGTCGGGATTTTCGCGCCCGTTATACCCCTGCGCGGTCTTCGCCTTCAGCTTATCATGACTATAATTATCGAGAATCGTAATCATCGTCTTATGGCCCGGCGCAAAAGTCGCCGCGGCGAACCAATCATGTTTAGTGTACTTCGTTCTTGCGGACGCGATCTTGCGCAGGATCGCCGGGTCGTTAGTCACGATGGAGTTGGGTCCCGTCCGCGCGAGCGGCCCGTATTTCCTGAGCTGGCTGAAATCTTGCTCCAGCGTTCCGAGGAGGATGCTCTTAGCTACCCAAATGTACGAGAATGAGGCCAGGAACGGGCCCGGGATGTGTCTGAGCCGGTACCATGCGAGGAATGCCGAGACAATGTACCAGATGACGAATAAGCCCAGGAGGCCTAGGCCTACGTTCGCTCGATTCAGCGAACCTATGGTGTTGACTAGGATGTCGATTGCCGACATGTTGACGGCCTCGCAGAACTCCGGATTAAGTCCTTGTTAGGTACACAACAGGGTATCTAGATAAGGTGTATCAAATGAAGCCACCACCCGCCGTCGTAGGGCTGTCTGAAATAAAAAAGTGTAGATAGGAGTTTCCATATTCTCCTGACGGCGAGCGGCAGCCTACCTAATATAATAGAAAATGGGATGAACTAGCACATGGGGACGTAGCATTTCTGCAGGCGTTTGTACCATGTCGTGGTAGGATACGGTAGACCAATGCTTGTCACTTCCGCATGTATCGAAACACCATCCGGATCCCGCGATCTTCTCCCCTCCCCGGACCATTGTAACCGTGTCATTCGCCCATTCGTATGTAATCTGCTGCCGAGGCTCTAAAGGGGATCTTCCATGTTATCTTCATGTTATGTAGCTACCTGGTATGTATGCGCGTATCTGAAAAGTGCAGCTCGGTTCGTATCCAGCGGTGTAACAACCCACGTTTTCTCTATCTTTTCTGCATTTTAGGAAGCCAAGTTCTTCAGGTCCCTACATGATCGGCAGAGGTCCAAGACCGTCGGTGTCAGGCTCGGTTGGATGCTTGCCGGGCTCAGTGGGCACTTGAAGAGAACGAACGGGGCGGGCCGTCAGCGCGGGGGTGTCCAGGTGTTAAAACGCCAGTAAGCCGAGCACATGCAGATACTCGTACAATACACCTATTCATAATTACTGTGTTAAGAGAGGCAAGCGATGCACGATACTGAATAAGTAACGCACGGTACGACGCAGCAGGTAGTTTCCGACCAATGACAGGCGGTTGGATTGTAAACTAAGACGGCTGGGAAAAGCAAAATCATAACCAGGTACCCATGAGTGGTTCTGCATCATGCAGAGCCGGATTGTACGACGGGGGTGGCTCTGTCGGGCAAACAGTTAAGACTCATGGGCTCTTTTTAGACGAACCTTATAGGTTAGAAATCGTGCTGATACTACCTTAGGCAAGTAACTCGTTTCCATCCCATCGCGACGGGCTTCGATAGGCTATGACAGGATGATGGATGATAGACCTAAGGTCACAATCATCATTGAAACTTGTTAGTTATCTGGTTTCGAAGTTGCTTTTTGTGCCCCGCAGAGGGAGATCTGCAAGATGTTGGAAAGCTGAAAAGCTCTTTCGAGGAGCTTTGACATCGGGAGATTTATCTGGGGCTATCACGGATCTCTGCTTTTTTAGAGACGATTACAGGCATTAGCAGACAGGGGTAGAGGGCTCGGGTAGTTTCCGGTGATGTACGTAGCCGCGAGCCGTCAATTTAAGGTATTTTAGCTAGCCGATCTTCCCCTGACAACTGTATCTGTTGAATTCGGGTTATTCGTAAGATTCCGGTTTGGTAGTATCGATTCCTATTTAAGCGTCCTAAACAGCTCAGTTATCAATGATATCGGCCAGAAAATACGACAGGTCGTGGATTCGTTTATACAAGGATATCAAAGGAGGCTGGGAAGTGCAACTCTGCTGTTATCCGATCAAGCATTCCCAGAGCCGATTCTGTTCCAGCCACGGTCCGAGTGTGGTACCAATCGCTACTACAATTGGTTACGGGCCAAGGGGGTATATATATGATGCGACGCTATAGGAAGGCGTCAGCCATTGGAAGATACTTACCATTCGTAGCATTAAATCGAGATCACTGTGAATTATTGCAACGATATTAAAGTTCACCGACAATACGCTAAGAAAAACTTAGAAATATCAATATATCATTACCTTTAATGCTAGATTGATCGTCCCAGCCGGATTGCCTAAGTACCAGGTTGTTTGTCAGACAATGTTCAGGATGTCCAGTCAATAACAATGCACAAGTATACGTCCGAGGAAACTCAGAATGTTAATTACTACCTAGCTTGTATTGAACGACCCATTCAAATGGACTGTGGTCGTTGGTAAGGACTTTTACGAGCGACGACGAAGTTTGTGAGGTAGATAGGGATTGCGGGGTAATACCTCTTAACATTCTAGCTTAGAGCTCCATATCACATCTCAACACACCCTACTCCAAACCCCTCAACCCTCAGTAATATGATGGTTAAATCAATTCATTAAGGTACCTGTCAAGAAAAAATCATGTTCATGAGTCGTAACCCGCCTCATCACTCCCTCCATCATAAAACATAAAAAACTCGAAATCTATAGCTTGGCTTGGAGAGGCCGTAACTCATCAGCTCATAATAAAGGAAAAGAAAAACAAAGGTACACATGAATCATTACGTCAGAGCGTATCTCATCACTCTCGTCTCCGTTACCCTCCAACCCTCACTTCCTCGAATTATTAAGTATCTGTGGTTCGAATTGAGAAATCAAATATCCTTCAATGCACTCCCTAGCAGCCCCATGAACCCGCCTCTAGGTTGCAAAAGTCCCCCAAAAGTTTGCGCAAGTCCGCTAACGAGCGCCGGGTCCGGATTTCCGAGCGTCCGCCACGCGCCGCGAACATGCCAGTCATTGTCGTCGCGCGGGAGATATTCGAAAGAGCCTTGTCTCGGGATCCCAGAAAGCGCGCTCTCGTCGTTGTCGAGCGGTCGGCCAGAAGAATCAAAACGATCAGGTAAGTATTCGATATCGCCATCGTCAGAGGCTGGCGATTGGTCACCGCGTCTTCTGCGCCGTTGGACACGCGGACGATCGTAATTTGGTTCGGAGCCCGACCGTCTTCTTGAATTTCGGGGTCGTGTAAGACGAGCAAGCTCTTCGTCAACAGCATCTTCGTCTAATGGCCTGCTCAGAGTTCGGCGATGTCTTCGGAGAGTTTGGGAGGACTTTGGCGAGAGGGGTCCGAATTTAACTTCCTTGGGACTAGGAGAAGGGGAACGCGATCG
The DNA here is from genome assembly GCA_022695765.1 of Annulohypoxylon moriforme. Taxonomy (NCBI): domain Eukaryota; kingdom Fungi; phylum Ascomycota; class Sordariomycetes; order Xylariales; family Hypoxylaceae; genus Annulohypoxylon; species Annulohypoxylon moriforme. Next base: position 196,184 of record MU403102.1, read on the forward strand.
CTGCTGGTAGCTTAGACCATCTAATAATGAAGTTAGTATAGGTAGTTAGACTGGGTAGTCTAATATAGACTTGTTGTAATATAGAATATACTCAAGGAGACGCACCCTGCTCAATAGCCGGGCTCCGAGAGGCATCAGGATGGGATTGGATGTCACCAGAGCGTGAATGACTCACATGTTCTGGCCCGGGACGATTACCCGAGCCTGGGGGTGGAGGCCCAGATGGAGGAGGTCCAGGGGGTGGTGGGGGGAGGTTCATAGGAGATTGATTTACGTAATCTTGAGGATTATATGGTTGGTGAGGAGAGTAGGCGTTAAAGTTTGTCGTAGACGGGTTAGGATGTTGCATAAATCCACCGGGACCGGCTGGTGGTGGTCCGGTGGGTTCTTGAGGCGGAGGGGGATAATAAGCACCACCTGACGCATGAGGCGGAGATGGTGGCACTTCATCACCGTAGTAGTATGGGTTTGGCGCTTCCTCTTCATAGCCTGATTTGCATTAGTTTCGTGAACTCACATTAGGGGCATGTATTGTGCATACGCATTCGTTCACGGTCACGGGACCGCCTAGCCTTTCGCTTTTCCCGATTCCGGTCTTCCCTATCAAGCGAGCGATTCCGACTTCTATCTCTGGATTTGCCTTTGTCTTCCCGATCCTTCTCTCTTTCCTTGCTTTTCTGACGGTCTTGGTATTTCTTGAGGCCTATCGCGGCAGCGGCAGTGCCAAGCCCAGCAGCCGCAACATCGCGGAGCGTGCTACGACTCCTCTTCTTACGAGCCTCTCGGTCAGACGTCGCGGAGGTTGATCGGCGACGATGGCGAGTGCGGCGTCGCGGTTCGTCGCTCGCCGACTCGTATCCCTCGAGAGGTTGACTACCGTACTCAACTCCGGGATAAGGAACCAGGCCTAATTCTCTATCAGCCGTAGAGTCTCGGGAATGCGAATGGCGACTGAGAGACCTGGAGTGGGATCGACTTCTTGAATAGCCTCGATCATGGTCTCTGTCAGAATACTCTTCCTCATCTAATTCCCTGTCATGTTCACGTTCTTTCTTCTCTTTATGGCGGTCCCATATCTTGCTCGCTGCAGCGCCAGTCAACCCAGCTGCCGCAATTTCAGCACCTAGCAACAGTTAGAAGCAATTTTTTATACTAAGATGTTGTATGGGTGCTGTGCTCACCTGTCCTTAAGCGGGATTTCGACCGAGACTTTCCGCGAGATTTGGATCTGTAATGTTCCACTACGCCAGCCAGAGCACTGGTGAATTCAACAGTCAGCAGTCTGCCATCTAAAAAAAAAAAAAAAATAGGTAATAATCCACCAAGCATTCATAACTGACAGGAAACGAACGTCGCCTCGAAATCAATAACTTACCTTGTAGCTAGAGCCGTCTTGGCCGCTTTCGAATTCGACTTGCTACGGGTGCGGGAGCGGCGCGATGATCGACTGGGAGATCTCGAGTAAGAATCCACGGAATGCCGACGCCGTGCACGTCCACGGTGGGCCTCTTCTTTCTCAATCTTATTGTTCTGCATGTACTTTAACCCACCAGCGACGGCTAGAGCAGCAGCACCCTATCATTACATCAGCATTTATTTTCCTATGCGGTACAGCGTCGGGAAACTTACGATTGCCAAGCCAGTTGCTAACCTACTGCGCGACTTGCTGCGGTGACGATGGTGGTAATACCCGTCATCATAGTCGTCTTCGTATCGATCGTCATGCCTATCTTCGTAGGCGCTCTTGGCACGGCGTACAGCCTCAGTACCTAGGGCACCCAAAGCGGCACCGGCAAGAACCTTACGCCCTCGGTGTTCGTGGTAGCCGGTTTCCTTATTACCACGTCCTGATAGTAAGGCAGTGAGACCAGCTCCGGCAAGGGCACCTTCTGCAAGATGACGTTTTTTGTGATCGGAGCTCGAACTACGGTCTCGTCTTATGATAGTTCGTTTGACGTAGTAATCTTCGTCATATCCGTCACTTTCATATTCCCGCTCATCACGACGCCGTCGGTGATGCTCTTCCTCCTCTCGGCGTGGCGGCGCGACTTCGCGATGCTCATCTCTTAGGACAATATATGTGGGTTCTTGACGTGGAAGGATCACAGGAGCCGGCGCAGCAGCTTCGTGAATAACCACCTTCTGCTCGGGAGCTTTCTGACGAATAATGACCGGGGCGGGTGGTGGAGAGGGTGCCGCGTAATACTCGACCTCCTTCCTGTATCGCTCAACATCGACGTCGCGCGGCGGTTCTCTTTCCTCGACGATCCTGCGCTCAACCTTCCAGTCGCGTTCTCTGTAGTCGCGAGAGTCATCTCTGTGTTCTTCTACAGTCTTTTCCTTGATCTTCACATCGCCATCGCCGTCTCGGCGGACCACACGTTTGTCAATCCGGACATCCGTGTCATCCCAAGGATATCCCTGTCGACGATCCCAATAATTGTCGCGGGGTGAAGTAGAAGACTCTTTTATTTCTTCGACGACCCTAGTGCGGGAGTGTCGCTCAGGATAATGATCTCGTTCCCGATCGACTTCAAATTCGATATCTCTGTATCGGTCGGGCGGATCGTAGGCTGATCTCGGTCGTTCGGGATAGGCGGTTCTTTCAATACGGCGGTCGATGCGATCAACTTCTACCACCTCGTCGGGAGAGCGAGTTTTGTGGGAATGAGAATATCTCGATCTGCGATCATCGTCTTCCTCATATCGTTCAATACGGTCTCGTTCCACGACCCTGTTGCCAGACTTTCCACCAGCAACCTTATACCGTCTTACGGTTGTGCTTTTGTATTTCTCGTCATCGGACGAGGGACTTTCCTCTCTTGTATAGCGCACATCGCGCTCGCGATAAACTTGAGACATGGATGTCGTCGCGAAGTTTCAATAGCTCAATAGCCAAGCGACAGTGACGTCACAAAGGCTTGATGATTGATTTCAAAAGATGTAACTTGTCAGTATGGATAATTTGGGCTATAGTGAGAATAGGCGATGTTTCTAAGTAGAGTATACTAGTAGTAAAGATTATATATATTTGTGGGCAAAGGAAAAAAAGAAAAGAGGCTGGTGACGATGATGTGGGATGATGGATGGTGTCACGCAGAACTTGTAGTGCTTCAGTTGGGCCGTGAGGGAAGGGCCGGGAAGAGCGAAAAGTGCGAAAAGTACGAAAAAACAGCGCTGAGCAATGAGCAAATGCAATGGGTAGGCCGGCAATGGGCAGATGGGAGGATCTGGAAATGATGGTTGCCGAGGGGGCGCCGTAAATGTGACTCTATAAGTCAGCCCAGCCTATTCCGTCCTATTTCGTTACTTGGCATACGGAGCTTTTGTGGAGGGGCAGTGAAGACGATGACTGAGAAGACTTGCCCCCGTGGCCAAGTATTTAGTCTTCAGATTTCCCGGTTCTTCGATTTTTTCGAGGCCTCTATTCCTGGATTTTAGTTGTCCTTTTTGGAATGACTAAATCAGATTGCGGTTTGTTTGTGCTGCGCCGTGACGTTGTGTAAACTTGCAATTCTGTTTCCGCCAACTTTCCAAGGATATTTTGTTTGCGTCGAGACCCGGGAGGGACGAGACCCTCTTCAGCTTCGATCTTCTAGTGCGGGGTCTTCGAACTACGCCAATATTATCACTTGCATGGGTTCGGTTGGTTGGTTCGCTCAGTTGGTTCTAGAAAAAAAGAAACAGCACAGCCTAATCAGCCCTTTCCGACATCGATAAAAGTTCCTGAGCTGTCCTAGCAAAATATTACATTCCAAGGTTCTCATAGGACTTATTACAGTACCTGAATATTGATATGGTAGTATGCAATAGTTTTGTTGAGTTTGGCAGACAGGTGATTTCCGATGCTGATTATGATGATAAGATGTGAGACCTTTTTTTCTTACCTTGTGATCATTGTCTGAGCTGGGGGCTGTGATGGCTTCCTATCTCGTTTGGTAGGATTTCATTGGTGAGAGAGTTTTGAATGCGCAGCTGCAGCCTATATCCATGCAATTTTTGATCCCGTGGGTGCTTAGTTAGAACTATCGAACGTGCAATTCTCTCTGGCTCCTTCCGAGATATTCTTCATCTCTATGGTACCTTCCATGAATTTCGAATTCTTTAAAACCCATGAGATAGTACATCATAATACTACTCTGTAGATATTGTCATGACGTTATTTAACATGACCATTCAATATCCACGATTCTCGTGTTTTCCAAGCTTGATGTACGAGACGAACCACTTAGCTCCATGAGCTTTTGGGACTTAGGGCCCCTAGGGCTGGTAGAAAATGTCGTCATTTTTCTCTCTTAGATACGAGCCAGAGAGGGGAGTCTAGACCTAAATAGTTCTAGAATTGCCTCCAAAAGTTTAGAGCTTGCCAAGGCAGTTGGGCGTTCGGCTTCTTAAGTGGAACCTGCCATTAGCCGTTACAGATGGATGAGATAGAGTTTCCTTTTTTCATGGTCGGGCTTCCCCGCCAATATATGCTCAGGGCTCTCCAAATGTTTATTACCCGCCAGCCACACAGCCGCAACTGACGCACCGCCACAGGCTGCGGCTTAGATGCCCTTGTCTTGAATTTTTGTAGGGGCCACGTTCTAGCTTCGCAATCCTCTCCCCCTCCCCCCTTTTTTCGAGAGCATTTTACTCGGGCGAAATCTACAATAACTGGTTCCACAATCCACACCTGAAACGAAACAGAACTTGCATTGGTCAAAGAGATATTCTTATCCTCTCAATATTATTCACAAGATTATTTTCACACGTAGGCCGCCACGACTTCTCACAATATGCCTAGTTGGTTTGAACTTCGCTTGACTTCGCCGAATTACTCAACCACAACGGCTGAGTTACGCAGTATTATGCTCAGCTAAGCTGACGTTACTAGCCCAGCCAGCTCGACCAGCTCAGCATAATGTTGAGCCACCCAGAGCGTTATGCTGGTTATGCTGGCCCACAGCGTACGCGCTCGATTGCGTGAGACCGCATAAGGCTCGCCTAAATGCCAATTCCCTGTCTAGGAAAACGCCTATGGACATAGTTGTAGACTAACTCCGGCAGATCGGACTCCATCCCTATGACCTAGAACCTTTGTTAATTAATTTGAGATACCGACTTAACGGACACATAGATATCCATGGAGTATTCAAGCTTTTTTGACATCATTAAGTTCAATGTTCCACGACATGGTCAGACAGCTCAATAATTATGAGTTTGACAGTTTACTCCGACATATTCGCACCAGACGACGATTAGTTCGCCTACGCCCCTTAATAATATTCATTGTTTCGTTTCGTTTCGTTTCTACAGGACAACTTTCCACTTTTGATGTTTCATGAGTTGGTGTGTTACGTACTTGGGTTAGGGTTCTATGTTAACTCATCCGATGTTGAAATCTGGTTGTGGTAAGGACGGATCTCTGTTCCAGACTTCGCCGCATTTGCCAAGGAAGATCCGACTCGGCTGATTCGATATGTTATCCCTCCAATGGTCCATCGATCTCCGGTTCTATGTCATGGCGCCCGCCCGGTACTGCTGGATCTGGAGACGTGATCCGATTCTAGTATGATCTCGCCTATAACACGGACGCCTATCGTTCCTCTTAGTCTATTAATACCTCATACAGACTATACACCCTGGCGGTATTTACGCTTCTGGTTGTATCTACTTGAGTACTTCTCTCTCTAGTGGAACACTACCTGTGTAAGTAGGTAAGTAAACATGTCTCGATCTTCATATCGTTGACATCAGTATGTCCACTTCAGTTCGACTATACTAAGCTATAATTTAGTTGTATAGACGGATACCCAGGTGTAGATCATCTTCCTATCTGTAACTCCACAATTCCACCCCGCATTTCCCAGATACGGTACTCGATAGCGCTCTAGTCCCTAAAGCGTTGCAATTTAATCTGAGTTTAATCTGTACCCGTCCGCATGGTCCAGGAACGGGATAAAACGGTTAAATTGCAAACACATGCTTAAACCTTTCGTCTCAACTACAGAAATTCTAGAGATACTACGATCAAGATGTGATTATAGGTTCTTTTTACGTCACGAATATTGCGCTCAGGACAGGGACAAATGGCATCAGGCTTACCTATAACGCATCCCAACGCTTTAGATGACGCGTCAAGTGTCGCATCAGTCACGGACCTTTCGGCGGTTAATTCAGGAGATAAATTGCACTTGTCGATCTATAAACAATTCGAGCTAAAGCTAGAGCACGTTAGACTACGCGTCGGCAAGCAGCAGGCTGAAGGCGAGGCACTGGTCGTCCTCTAATTAACCAACCAACACCCTGAAGCTCCCATGTGGCTTTACTCTTTTGAGTCTTGGCGAGGCTTGTTCCGCGATGTATCCACGTAGCTTAAAATCGGACCTTGCACGAGCTAGTCTTCCGCCATTCTTAGGTAACATACCGGTGCCGTGTTAAGACTTCGTAGATGTAGTCGTAATGGGCTTGCGTCGAGGAAAACCTGCACTAATTTCCAGTCAATTTGCCGAATGCTCTGCTCCTGAGTCATTCCGGGCATGGATCGACGTCGGCGGCTTCTTCGAAGGAAGGAGGTGTCTCCGTAGGCTCAAGGAGAGTCAATGTCCAAAAGGGAATGTCCAAAATGTGTATATATATCTGGTTCAAGGACCTCATCTTCCCTCATCTCATCTCACCATCCACAGCATCAGCAGAGTCATCTAGAACAGAGTCAAGTCACAACTTAGTTCTTTAACCTCACATCCTACCTACCACATTCAAAATGAAGGGAATCGTCGCTTTCTTCCTCCTCGGCCTTGCCATCGCCGCCCCTGTTGCTGAACCTCAGGAATCAGACGCAGTCCCCTCTGACTTCCCCTCTGGATTCCCTTCCGGTTTCCCCTCCGGTCTTCCTTCCGGTCTACCTACTCTCTCTGGATCTGACTGTAAGCAGCCACTCCGATTTCGATCGATCGAGCATACACTAACAGTATCGAAATAGTCCCTCGTCCTACTGGTTTCCCCAGCGGCATCCCAAGTGGTTTCCCCAGTGGCTTCCCTAGCGGATTCCCCGGTGGCTCTGGCCGACCTCGCCCTACTGGTCGTCCTAGCCACTCTGGTGGCCCGCGTCCCACTGGCCGCCCTACTGGTGTTCCCAGCGGCTTCCCCAGCGGCTTCCCCAGTGGCTTCCCTACCGGCAGCGACTGTACGTTCCCCTTAATCTCCCTCATCTGCTCAGTTTCTAACATGTGAATAGTCCCTGTCCCAACCAGCTCTGCTGCTTAAATATGCCCACCGCGCATAAATATGTATACTAGGTTCTTGGCGGCCCGATAGGGGGTGATGTTGCAAGAATCGCCCGCATTGGTGAAATAAACTCGGGGATTATTTTCCCATAAGGGCCGAAAGGATTCCTTAAAAAAAAACTAGGATGGGATGGGATTTGGGACTTAACCTTCTACATTTACAAGATCAAACAAATTAGCTAGGGTTTTTTCGGTCCCGAGCGATATTCTTGTATCTATTCAGTTCTCTAGTTGAACTAGATTGTTTATATATTGGGAACGTCTGGTGTTTTGCCTTTTACAATCGATGCCTTCATTGTGATTCCTTGTTTTGTCGACTATTTCCCAAAGTGGTAGTGACTAGGGTAAAATCACCCTGAATGATTGGCCCAAACAGTGAGGGTATCCTAAGTATTTATAAAGAGTAACCATGAGGACATGATGGGGCTCTCATTGGTTACACTGGCCATGGTTGTAGTGGAACTGGATCGGAGTTGGTTCTTGAAGATATAAAATACAGCTGTACCCATTTATCTCTCATCGGCGCTATCTATTATATGCTTGTATCATGTCACGGAAAGAGCGACGCCTTCTCTCAATGTTTTCCACAGCTTGCAATTGCCTTCAAAGTCTAGAGAACTCCTAGATAAGTGCTAGGTTATTCAAGATAAAGTACTTGCCTTACAGCATTGCATTTAATTAAAGGAAGGAGAGTGTGTAAATATATTCAGCATAGGTAGGCGAAAAAAAAATACCTAACATTGGGTGTCAATTGAGATAGAATCATCCCAACCCTTTCAACAACAAACTTCCAACCTCTTGTCCGCATCCTTTTCAATCCCTAAATATCGTCACTATCGTAAAATAACTCGTATTTTGTAGCAATTATTATCCTACCTTTCATCTCTGCTTCTTTTCGAAGCCCTACTGGCTCGAAAACTCCACGAGCTGTCCATAGCCAAAGCGCAGCTCCTTGTCCTCTCCATGATTTTCCTTGGTATACTTCAATCACTCCGTCACTAGACGACCCAGTGACGGTGGCAGGGAATTTTGAGGGGTAATCAAGAATCAGCCATAGGACCTAGGTCACCCACCTACAGTTCTCAGTCTGCGTCTTCGTCATCTCCTATGCCCATATAGGTTCCATTCCACATCTTAGCCCTTGTCTATCGCTTTGGGGCTGAAGGCTTCTGGTAATCAAGTGAACGCAGGACCTTCCAACAATACCTGCTTGATTCCACCAAGGAAATTATCGCCATGGAGTCTAAACTAAAGCGCATGCTGCATACCAGCAATTCAGCTCCCTCGTTAAAAGATGCCAAAAATCGTCCAGAATCAATCAGATCTGCAGTGTCAAAGGCCTCGTCATTCCGCCATGCGTTGTTGAAGATAGATACTTCCACAGACCAATTAGCCAAGGAGCCACCAGTATCTCCGGTTCTGACTCCGGGTCCTCCGAAAACGACGGGAAGAAATATCACTATGAGGCATAGGTTTTCAAGCGTCTCGATTCCGACAAGGTCATCTAAGGCTACTCCAGAGAGACGAAGCGAAGGAACCCTTATAATTGATGAGACTAAACGGCCTCACGTAGTGTGTCTTGATCCTACGATGCACCCTCCTGGAATGCATGCAGCAATCCATCATCCTGGCTTAGTCTCAGGGGCTGACTTTTGTGATGCTGGGGTCGCAATCGATCGCGACTCGCCGATCATAACACCGCCAAGCACGCTCTCTCCTCTATCAGATATCCCCTCACCCGTTCCTGTTTACCGCGTTCTCTCGGGAGGAAAGATTCACGAAGATGTTATGGATCTGTCGGCTCATACTCACAAGAACCATACTTCGGCTGTCAAAGTTCGCCCAGCTGCCGGAATCTCTCAACCAGTTCCAGTACATGAGGGCCATTCGAACATCTCTAAGGTCCAACCTGCTCTGGAGGGTACTAGAAGCAGGGAAGGGATCCACGGTAGGGAAACTCCGGATATGAAGCCCAATATCCCAGGGTATCCTCGACATGTAACACCAAGCATCGGTCCATCAATAGGCCCCAGCTCTCCTTTGAGCTCCGAGCATACTTCAAATCACGAAGGGCATATCTTAGTTCCGAAGGTCCAGCCTTACCATGAATCATCAATTGTTCTGTTCAAAACAGAAGAGAACTCATTACCGAAGTTGTCCATCGCAAGTAGTGACCAAAAGGACGATGATTCATCAAAAGCAACTTCATACTGGGGCTTCCTGCCAAAATTTAGCGACAAGAAAGATGAGAAATCCAGTATTGTTGACGAACCCTTGATCCGTACGGCTTCTCCGCCCGGGTTTGAAGATAGGCGAGTAACTCCATCTGAATCAAGAAATAAATCTGTTGCTACGACTCGCATTGAAAACAGACCTTCAAGTCAATACTCAACTTCTCAAAAAAGTTTCGATGTTGCCCCAAGAACCATCACAAGGGCCGCTGAATCAATCGATAATCAGGAGAATATCCGTCAAGACAATGGAAGTGCAGCATCACTCGACAAAATTTTAAAAACTAGTCCTCCGCAGGAGATAAGTTCAATTCGAGACGACGGGAGCGGCATGGCTATATCAACTTCGGTTTCTCCTACCTCACATGCACGTCGTTTAGAGAGTGAGGGGGGGAGGAGTGATCAAGAACAGAATATATCGCCTGAGAAAAGTGACCCGTGGCGTGCTGCTGCTTGGCTTCGCCAGTTTCTCGGATATAACGAATCAAATGATGCCAATCTTACTCAGTTACCGGAGAAGTCCCATCCTCGTCATGAAGAGCATTATGATTATCCCAATGACATAGTAGACGAGATCGCATCTAGAGTGACAACATTCTCGGAACAGAGTGTGGCAGATGCCGGGGCGATGGATGCAACTATGCATAACCTCGAACGGCTACTTAACGAAGCATTGGATCTCGCTGGTGAAGCGAGTGAACATGATCACTGTGGACATACTGATGATGGGAATCTGCCTAATCATTTGCAGAACACCTCCGAATTGATCCAACCAGATGTCAATGAGAAGATCGAAAGCTCAAATGAGGATATCAATGAGCCCACAGCCATTAAGGCCCCACAGCATGCCTTCGTGGGCGCAGTTGAGGGTTTAAGTCACGGTTGTGAGGCCTTGTCCTCAAGATGGACAGACTCCCGAAGTTTAGTAAGACCTGATATGCGCAGCGGCAATATTCGACAATCGTCGTATCCCGCTGAAGCCCCAAGAGAACGAAGTGTGCGTGACCGCCGAAAATCCAAGCAAAAGCATACAAGTCACGAGAAACGTCATCATGTCTCCTCTGATGATAGCATTTTGCCAATGCCACCTCCTGACAGCGAAATCAAAAGACGGTGTCGATCTCCTACGCACCATGCATATGACGAAGATGATCCAACGGGAGTTATAAAGGTTCGTGGCAAAGACGTTCCCAACAGTCGAGAAGTCAGAGAATATATTCGTGTCTTTCATCATCCTCCAATCACATCTCGAAACAGCTCTAGAAATCTTCGCGAAGACTCACCGGAAGGTGATTCTAGACTTCGTCGAACTGATACGTATCCCGAAGCACGTCGCAGAGACGTGGACGTATGCAGCTTGGACGGCGGCTCCGATGAGGTGGAATTTTCTACTCAATACAATGTTAAGGAGAGACAAGATGCCGGAATGTCAGGACCCAAAAGATCTAGACGTCATCGCAATCAAGATTCCTCGCCTGCGAAAACTGGGACGTCCCAGAACCAAGCAGCACACAAGAAACATCACGAATTGCGTAACATAAGCCTTCACAGAAGGTCTCACGTCAGTATCAGAGATGGGCAACGGTTTAGTCTTACCAAGTCTGTAAAACGGCAACCTACGATTGCCCGTGACTGGTCACCCATCCGCAAGAGATTTGTTGCTTCTGTTGCGTGCTTAAGCACTGCATTGATCGGTGCCCTGGTCGGAATCTATGCCGGTCTAGTTCCGTCAATGCAATATTACATTGCAGACTTCAACCACTACACGATCCTTGGAAATGTCGGGATGTATCTGGGAATGGCGCTTTCGAATTTCCTGTGCTGGCCGTTGCCATTATTACATGGGCGTAAGCCATACATCGTGTGCAGCTTATGTGTAGCCATGCCGCTACTTTTCCCACAAGCCATCGCAGTAAGCATTCCTAGGTCTCCTTACACAAGTGTTTGGAGATGGGCACTATTACTTCCCAGGGCCCTCATGGGCTGTGCTTTAGGTTTCGCCAATATGAATTTTCATTCAATACTGACCGATCTCTTCGGCGCATCTTTGATGAGCAGTAACCCACACCAGGAGGTCGTCGACCGTTACGATGTAAGAAGGCATGGTGGTGGTCTTGGCGTATGGCTCGGTGTTTGGACATGGTGCTTCATCGGCTCGCTAGGCATCGGCTTTCTAGTTGGTGCTATAGTCATTGACAACTTACAACCATCATGGGGCCTCTACATTAGCATCATGCTCATTGCAGTTACCCTTCTTCTTAACGTCCTCTGTCCTGAGGTTCGACGGTCAGCCTGGAGACGTTCTGTAGCTGAACTCAGAACTGGTTCAGCAGTATCCCGTAGAGTAGCTCGAGGGGAGGTCATGATGCACCGAGTCAAGGACGGCCCTAAATGGTGGGGCCAAGAGATGTATCATGGCGTAGCTCTGTCTCTTGAGATGCTCCGCCAACCTGGTTTCGTCGTCATGGCACTATACTCAGCGTATATATATGCTCAGGTTGTTTTGGTCATTGTCGTAAGTCAATGTGACGCCTTACGAATTCGCGCCCTTTGCTGACATACATAGCTTCTGGGGTCTCTAACCTCCAGATACTACCGCTTTAGATCCACATACGTAGGCACCGCGGTGTCATCTGTTGCGATCGGCGCCCTTTTAGCGGTGCCATTCCAAATGGCGAATCTCTTCTCTCGATCACGTTCTACAGGCCCGCTAACGAACAGCATGACCTTTGACAAAAAGTTGACATGGACTTCACACCTCGTCCGGCGAGCTATCTTTGTCATTGTGCTCCCTATAGCTGGCATTATTTATACTATCGTTTCTTCCGGTCCTCCAGTACATGTCGTCTTCCCTTGCATTTTTGCCTCCATGATTGGATTCCTATCATGTCTTGCCATAGCTGAATGCAATGGTATGCTGATGGAAGCATGGGATACGTCTGACCTCCAACCAGGCATGACTGGTCGCTCCAGGTCAGGTAAGGATAGCATGAAACGGACCAATTACTCATCTTTCCCTCGAGTTACTGCTGGGTGGAATCTTATCCACAGTGTTGGTTTCGTCGCAGCAGCCGCAGCGACTTGGGTCGGCGGCATAGCTACGCGAAGTCTAGGGCAGAGAGCTGCAACGGGAGTTGTAGCAACTGGCTTGTTTTTACACTCGATCCTACTTCTAGGTGTATTCGCCCGGTTCAGACACGTCCAAATTATTCCCAATTCGAAAACTTTTGAGATGGACAAGTGGACACAAGAGCGGAGAGACAGTATTCGCCGTCGCGCTTCTGCGATCGCAGTCGCCAAAGCCAACGGTCTTCAAGATGTTTCCGAAATTCCCGAAGAGGATGTAGGCTAGAGACCTATCATCCTCGGCAACCCATCGGAGAAATTTCGTCGTATGAATATCCTCGAGTTGGGCTCTCTAACTCGATGGAGCGAGATCCGCAAGAAAAACCGTCTAATCGACGAAGGCGTCCATTTGAACAGACAATTAGTTGATCTGGCTCGTGATGAGATTGGGCGTCGAGGTAACCAGGGGGTGGAAAGATTCGGAGAAATTGTTCGCAAAGTGAGTAAGAGAAGTATGAGGAGCAGACGCAGCCACGACAGTGATGATGATAACATTACGCGAGTCGAACTCCAGGATATCGGTCCACCAGGGCCACCAGGAGCCGGACTTGATCACCATCATACCGAATTACCTCCTGAAGTGTATTTCGAACGCGAATGCATAATGGGTCAGACTTTACCGGAAGAGGCGGAGGAGGCCCCATCCACAGACAGCGGATCAGATGATGAGTATGACGCAGGTCACTTGCAAGAGCACTCCTCTCATATGACTTCCAAGGTTCAACCGTACGCCGGCTTCAGGAAACCAAGCCTACGAGGCGCTGGGGCTGGCGCCAGTGATTATGCGATCGACATGGAGCTTGCCCGAGGTGAACACGCCTCTCATGCAGAAGCAAAGGTGAGGCCCGCCGATCCGAAAGGTTCGGAACATAGAGAGCAACACGGTGCGCATATGACGAATAAAGTCAGGCCGGCAAAGGTGGAATTTGAAGATGTGGACTTGGGTGATAAACCCGGTCGCAGAGATTCAAAAACGAAGCAAGACTAAAATGGATTGTGCCTAAGATAGGGTAGCTCCTGAAAGTTCCGAAAAGGAAGTAGAGAATGAAAGTACCTATATAATCAAAATTGATACCTACTAGTATTCGACTTGAGACATTCTGTCGCTTAGAAGTATTGTGAAGTGAAGTTGAACTTCAGTACGAAGTAATTAAAAGTTCGTTTGAATCTCGTGTTGATCCTGTGGGAATACTCCGATTAAACGATATATTCGATTAGATATGCATATTTACAAGCAATATGAAACAAAAGGGTTAAAAGGTATGTATATAAGAATAAACTTATGCAGTTAAAATGCATATCTACCAATGAAGCTATCAAACAGTGCCTTTATCTCAATCAAATTCAAGGTCTTCGATCCCATTCCGATCAACACTACACAAATATAAGCGACGCAACACATAATTGGCTCCTCGGACTTTATGATGCATGCGACTGGCACACTTGCTAGATCGGGTCTAGCAACCAACGTTCACTCGACATCATTCACCCACAACAACTAATCATCGCATCCAGCCCAACCCGGCGACCACAGCAACGGCGCCACTATGAAGAAGCTCTACGCCATCGGAGATCTCCACCTCAGCTACGAGTACAACAGGAAGGCGCTCGAAGACCTCACGCCGCACCCGGACGACGGGCTTATCTTGTGCGGAGACGTCGGCGAGTCGGCTGATCACCTGGAGCTCGCGTTCCGCGTCGCGAAGCGCAATTTTGGCACCGTTTGGTGGTGTCCTGGCAACCATGAGCTGTACACTCTCGGCTCGTCGCCGAAGCCACATTTGCGCGGTGAGGCGAAGTATAACCGGTGCGTGGAGATCGCGCGGGAGCATGGGGTCCTAACGCCGGAAGACGAGTTCGTGGTCTGGGACGGCGAGGCTATCATCTGTCCTGTGTTCACGCTGTATGATTACAGCTTTCGGCCCAAGGATGTGACGAGGGAGGGCGCGCTGAAGTGGGCAGAGGAACGGGATACCGTGGCCACGGACGAGTTCCTGTTGCATCCCGACCCGCACCCGACGAGAGATGAGTGGTGTCATGTGCTCGTAGAGAAATTCGAGAGGAAGATCGAGGAGGCGAGGGCGAGGAATCCGGGGTTGAAGACTGTGCTTGTGAATCACTGGCCCCTGAGGGAGGACCTGGTGTTTATTCCGCGCGTGCCGAGGTTCAGTCTTTGGTGCGGCACGACCTTGACGCTGGATTGGCATACGCGCTTCGATGCTAAGGTCGTGGTTTCCGGACACTTGCACGTCCCGCGCACGGATTGGAAAGGGGGCGTTAGGTTCGAGGAGTGTAGTTTGGGGTACCCGAAGCAGTGGCAGGATGTTAGGTCGACGGGGAAGGATATAAATCACTTGCTCCGTGAGATCTTGCCCGGTCCAACGCCGCCGCCCGGGGGCGAGGCGGAGATGAAGTGGAGGCGTTGGGGGTAAGAGGGGTTATGGTAACTATGAAGAAGACGGTCAGGAAGGAGAGGAGAAGGAATGTGAGGAAGAGGATTAGCAGGAGGAAGGGGATGAGTCGCGTATTGCATTTCAGGGGCGAGGTTTTCACAAAGCAGGTTGATGGGTTCAGCACAGGCATGGCGTGCGGTCTTAGTCTTGACATGGACAATGGTATGTGCCCAGGCCCAAGTTATGGAAGCTATGGAGATAGGCAATGACCAGACGTGATAAATACATGGCCATAGAGGCAGGTTCAACATCGTAAATTCATTCATCGGGGGCGGTTGGGTCAATTGAGGCCATGCTTCGTTAGAATAGAATCATACATGCAGGGAGAGGAGAGTTGGCTCATAGAAACTCTCAATATAGAACATTCGGCAGCACAACCAATCCATTGACTTTTCTTAACTCCCTTTTTTTCAATTAACCACGCTGGCGACAATTGGACGCTCTGGGTTTCTAATGTGTACACCTAGGGGCCTTTGGAGTTAGCTATCTCATATTCGTTAAGATGCCCCTCTTGGTGAGAAACAAATCACATATAACATAACTCATAATAAGCCGAATATGACCTATCAATTTCTTCTACACATAGAATCGTCATCCTCAAAACTAGTATCGTCAATATCTGCATCTTCCCCTCTAGGGGTTTGGAGCCCCACGATCGCTCTCCTATAGGAGTAGACCAGTGGGTCGCCTAAGTCTAGTCTCCTGCAGACGTCCGAGGACCGCAGAACTAGTCGAGAACGCACATCTCGCCTAGCTATATACGTCTACTTAACGCAGAAAAACTTTTATGTGTCAAGTTCGGATTCGTCCGTCCAGCCTACTATAGACTGAGAATATCGGTCCTCCGTGGCGCAATTGGCTAGCGCGTCGTGAGTTCTTCCCCATGTCTGACACTATCGTGAGTGTTGCCGTTGTTTACTAACCATATTCGTATAGTGACTGTTAATCAGGAGGTTGACAGTTCAAGCCTGTCCGGGGGAGATAATTGAGTCTTCTGTTACTTTTTTGCTCTTTGTGGCTTCAGGGGAGTTGTCTGCCCAGGTGCTGATATCCTTTGGCCTTAGTTTTGGAAACTAAGGAAAATTATTCATACCCCCACGAGAGAGCAAGCCACTATTTTAGCTAAAATACTTTCACAGACACAACGGTGCGTAACGTTCAGGTTACCAGGTAACGTATGATAAAATACAAGTACTTGTTCTCAAAGTCCCGTTAATTCTAGGTGAGTGTCGGTACCGAATGGTACTCATAACATACCTGCCTAGTACTTAAATCGGATGTACGTTCAAGATCATATCAAGATTCTACTTGTTTTTTGACCTAGATCGCTTAGCTCTCGTCTACTTGTGAAGGGGGTTGGGCCGCGAGAACCGTGCGGCTGTCATAGACGCCTCATCAGCCGCCCCTGACATAGACGACAGCTGGATAGTATTCGGGCCCGGATCGAACTATACTTACCTGTCTGTGTCGGCTGAAGCCAAGATTAGACAACTTGAGGGAGAGCAATGAACAAGACAAATTTTCACCTTAATTTGATGTCGGCATTTGAATTCTTGTCCTGTCGGTAGAAGTAAGGGAGCTGCAGCCCATTGGTAGGTTTACGTGCTTGACGCGTATCATACGCATCATCTAGATCTGTCAATACTCTTGGCGACTAGATGTTCATTCGTGGCATATCATCAATTGAAAAGGGATGCTGCAGTGAGTTAAGTATAGCCGGTTGATATTAATGAACCGAAGATTCTGATAGGGCCCCAGCCTTACTTGACCTAGGTAAGGAGAATTTTCACTACTAAACTTGTATTCACGAAATACGATCCGTAACTCTACGTAAAACTCATGTTGCTGAGAAAGTCCGGAATGTTTGGTCCTCCTCTTGACCGGTTCTCCTTATTATACGTTCCTATTGGTGCGCAAACTCCATCGTTAGTAGCTAGAAGAGGATACCAGTGTCGAAAATTTTCGGGTATAGATGCCCTGGGGCATATTTCCAAGGACAATAAATTGCAGCCATAGAATTTCAGCTGGTTATACCCAAGCCACCAGCCCTCCTTCCAATCGCAAGAAGCTGCATGACTAGTGAAAAAACGTTATAGATGATACTCATCCTTCGGGAAGGTTGTTTCTCGCACCAGGGAGTCAACTTAACACAGTGCATCATGCTAGATCGGGTAGTAGACCCCTATGGAAGTAGCCAGTAGGATTACCCCTATTCTGTCATCCACGATATAGCAGTTTACCCTCGCCAATAACCTAATCTCGATAACCCTTCCCTAGACCACTCCCTAGATCCTTCTGGTAGCTTTCCATGCAGCAACCAACACGCTAGGCAAAACCTGGGGGCATCCTTCTGGGTTACGCAGACGAAAACGGGACGACGGTAGCGGATGAGTCAGAGTCAACCAGAGATACAGCCACCGTCGCCACGGCGCCACAGAAAGAGCAATGCAGGGCGCAATCAATCTGAAGCGCCGCGGTCAGCTGGGCATGAGCAATTCGACCTGCTTTCTCGGACCTCGCAAGGTTTCAACGAGGCAACATCCAAGTGCCGAATCTACGATGTGCCAAGGGAACATGTATCTTGCATGATGTCACCTACTGGTCCCGAGTAGCGGGCGGTCGTGGTAAGCTAGGTAGTAGTATGCCCTAGATATCGCTTGTGGGAGCTGATGCGCACATGGAAAAAAAACAGAGAGGGCAGGAAATAAGGCAATTCTTGCAGCTCTCCCCCAGCCACGTCGCCTAAAGGTGGTCTCGCACGTTGTTTCCAATAAACCGCAAACCTGATTACTACAGGTTATTCATGAGTGGAATTCAACTTTTCACCTGCCCAGCCCAGCCCCGAATCCAGCCGAGGCAAACGAGCAGACATGTCATATATCAGCTACGTGTGGCGTCCTCTCAGATTGAGACCGGTGAGAAGGGGGGGCCCTTGAGCAGATCACTACTAGGTAAAACGACACACGGCCTACGTAGAGAGGCTTTTCGGCACATGCAAAAGGACAATTCTAGAAAGAATAGGAAGAGATATCCGAAGCCAGCCTAGAACGCTCCCGTACGGCGCGGTTTACGGCACGCTTTTCCCTCGCCACGTCCATACATCCATACACACACCGAAGGATGAGAGGGAAAGAAATAGATGATCATAAACTCGTAGCCATAACACAGCAGTCAGCGCAAGACTATGCGAAGGGGGACACCGCGTCATTATCTTATATGTCTACCTACAGTATCTGTTTAGCGTAGCGTCAGAGTGGTAGATAGATTAGCGGGCATCCTCCAACCAGAAACGAAAAAGAAGTAAGATGATTCGAGATCGAGCGCCGGGCCATGCGACCACCCGACGAACACGCATCATCCGCTTACGGTGGTAGGATGTGGTAGGCTGGGATTGGCCGCGAGACTCGGCGAAAATTAAAGGCTAAGGAGGGGGGGAATCAGATCAGAAAAGGCGCCCCCTCCTGCAAGATTGCATGGAGAAATCAGAGATCGGGTCGAGTTGCTCAGGCCGAGAGGGAAAAAAAAAGTTAAATGAAACGACAGGTCTCTTTTTTTCCTGTGGTCTCATCCTTCGGTGTCGCTCGTGACTAGAATCAGGACAACCAGCTCGCTTCCACGACGCCACCGCACATAAGATGACGGGTCTTTATAAATATTAAAAAGGTGATATCAGTAACAAATCTATGTGATCATGAACATTTATCTATCTATATGATATGGAAAATATTATCTCGTGTAACTTCCCGCGATTGCGTATAGTATGCTCGGGGTTCGTTGGTTGATTGTCTCGGGGCCCAGTCGGTTGGCTGCATCTTGCCGTGTCTCTCCCTTGCTTAGCATCTCGCTTCGACACACAACCAGGACGACTCAAGGGAGTCCCGTAGCATGCAAGCAATTCAGCAATTCACAAGCTAGTAACGACATCACCGAGGATCATATTCTGAGCTACGGGCCTACGGAAACGCAGTCGCTCGCGAACGTGACGGAAGACGTCGTAAAATGCTATCTCTCGTACGTACTATGCTACGTGGATATCCCGGCCCCCATCAAAGCGGGATCAGCCGTTGATGAGGCGTCACATGGAAAAACTACTTCCTCTACCCAGGTTATACCTATGCTATTATGCTATGCAACAAGGTCTTTTTGTCTAGTATAACCAAATACATTGTGTAATAGGTAGATGTCGGATTATTGGCGGACTTTTTTCTCTTTTTTCCTTCCTCACAGGGCTCTGTTGGCTTGCTGGGAAGCGTTTAAAGCCGCCGAACCTCTCAATAAGGCTGAAACGACTGTGCGCGATACACTGTTGTCAGCATTCTTACATAATTACCTCGGGTGGTTGCACTGGTTGGAGCAGGACGGGGACCCAGAGCCGGGCAAAGTTATCACGATGCATAAGATCGTGATCTTGGATGATCTAGGGGACTGGGAAGTATGGATATACATATTATATTGGCCTGGGGTTGTTACTGTGTTTGTACCCTCTACATACATCATCTCCCTACCTGGTCCCGGATAGCCGGTGTGCCATTAAAGGGGTAACCATGATTACCTAGTAATTACATCTTAATAAGATGTAAAGAGTAGGTATTGTCGTTATTATTAGGAAGGGTTTTGCGCTATGCTCCAGGACTGAAGGAAGATAACCTTACGGCGATGACAGCCAGCTACGTTACCTACCCATGAAGCTGGGTAAAAAGAGCATCATCGGCGACTAGATTCTAGGACTAGTATCTTTTACTAAGTAGAACCGTACAACCCGATATGCGGAACTGTGTGGTAGCACCCATCTCTAATAAGTGGTCTTGTACCACATATAGTTCCTGAAAATAATAGAAGTGATTTGCAGGAGGTCCCGGACCAGTTGACAACACACGCCGTTCCTCGCTCTCGAACCTCTCAATTTCGTGGGAAGTGACAGGTAACAAATCTCCGCCGTAGGACCCTTCGGCTAGAGAGTACACTGCGCGACTGCGTTGGAGCCAGCCAGCCAGCCCCCTAACCCTAGGACATATTGGAAGTATGTAGATATGGGTATAGGTATGGGTATGGGTAGGGGACCTGGGTAATAGGTACTGTAGGCATGTACGTAGATATGCTAGGTACGTATGTGTAGGGTGTGTTGTAGGTACATGCCACTATTATTTGGTACCTAGCAAAGGGAGGTTCCAGGGAGTGTTCGCTAGAGAAAAAGGTGCTAGGGAGCATACGGCAGAGGAAATAGCACTATTGTTTTAGTCAATCTCGTTTCTTCTTTGGGACACTAACCCCAGGCGAAAAGAAGAAGAAAAAAAACAATAGGTGATGTCGTCGTGGTGGTGTAGGCAGCGACATTAAGTTGCTGGGTTGCTGGGTTAGTGAAGTCAGATCCTGCAATGCATCCATCTATCCATCTGACGGCAGGAGGAAAAAGGTCCCGCGATCTTATTCATCATTTCCTTCAAGGACCAGGCCTCAAAATTGTCTGGCCAGTACCGTGGTGGGCTTTTGGTGGGCTGTTTGGCTGTTTGCCCATCACCAATCCCTTCACCGGAGTTTGCTGCGCCAATAGGAGCTCGTCAATTCCCCTCAACCCTGGCCATCCTGGCCTTCTAAACCTCTTTCCCCTCGCTGTGATAAGCATGCAGTAGGTACTGGGTTAAGAGAGTGGGACCCTTAGTGATCGCCGGGACCAAGCCACAGCGTAGCATTCTGAGTTTCCCGAGCGTCGCATTGGGAGAGGTCCCATCGGCGTTTAGGTAAGGGAAGTTCATGTGACATTCCCAGATTCATTTGGTCTTGGCTTGACGAGCTTGGCGGCGTAGAAAGATTGGATTCCCACCCCCTATCGAAAACATACATAGCATATTACATCCGTTAGCATACCATAGTACACGCAACTCGCTCACACATACACATGGGCTAAAGGGCCGCACAAGGGCCACCTGGTTGCCTACTACCTGGACCTGGACCTGGGCGCTGCCGCCGCCACCATTACCAGCCATCGCCTACCGACGCATGTACGTATGCATTATTAGTCGTAGCCCTAACTACTAAAGTTGCCTATTTCGGTGATAGTAACATGGGCGCTTCAGCCTTTTCCCTCATTACACTAATCCCAAAGATCTCTAACCCTTAAACCGCGATGTAATATGACGGACCCACCAAAAAGAACGCGAACATGGCTTTGGTGCCGTTTCGTACAAGGCCGTCGCATAGCAGACACTCCAGTGGACCGTACTTGTTAGTCGTGCGAGCGAGCGAGGGATCCAATGATCCCAGGCCACGGAAACAGGTGGTGCCCACTGCAGAACCAGAACAAAATTACCTATTACCTGCCTCCCCTGCGAAATAGCAGAAAGGAAAAAATGACATGTCATAAAAAGCACCCGGGTCCCCCCCCCCCCCAAGGGTCGTATGTATGCTTGGAATGTAGTTACCTCTTTGCTGCTATCCGACTAACCCATGGGATACGCTACGCTGGGACATGATAGGACGGAGCTTGGGACGAAACCGTAGCGAAGAAAAAAGGATATGTCGTGGTTTTATTATGTGTGTATGTGCATAAATACGACGGCATGCACATAGGTAACCGTCGTTGCTCCGCGTATGGGCGGGCGGGCAAAGGAAAGCGGTACACACGCAGCATTGCAATGGCGCTGGTTTGAGTCATCCGAGAGGCACACAAGGCGACGCCGGGTGCCCGCTTGAAGAGCGCATGCGACAAACATATTTACGGTAAGCGGGAAGCCCGAGCCCGGAAGACCTTCTGTACGGCAACATCGCCGAGAGGTGAGAGAGGAACCAACATTCATCATCGCTATCGCATATTGCATACAAGTGCATCTGGGGACAAAGGGCCTGCGCATGGAAAGAGGGGATCGGGTTTCAGCGAAGACAAGAGGAGAGAGAATAAGACATGGAGGTATGCTGCGCATGCGCAATCCTACGTACAACGCATAGACATGCAATATACATCTCATGGATTCGTATGTAGACTGGTAGAGAGTACTGTATTTTGTACAATAGACATCTGATGGATTTTTCCGTTCGTCAGAGTCGGCTGAGTCAAGTCCCTTTTTTATTTTATTTTACGAAAAAGGCATGTTCAGGGCCGAGCCGATGCAGCTTCCAGATCTGGCTGGGCACGATAGACCAAGATGGACGGGGGGTTACCTAACTCGGCCGTCGTTACGACAAAAGTAATATGTGCCGAGATAAGAAAAAAAACCGTAGGCGGTTGTCGAGAAACGGAAAATGCCCCACGTTTAAGATCTGAATATCTAATATATAGATCAGAAGATCAGACATGTTGGGTATCATTGGCTCGCGGCCGGAGATACAGATTTTCAATTTCAAACTGGAGTGTACCATTCAGCCTAATCTGGTCACGATAACGTGTGTACGACGTGATGGCCTCGCCCGATGAATTGGGTTAGGCGATGGATGGTGTATGTAATCTTCGTACAAGATACCTGATACTTACCGGGTACGCATTCGTGGGAGAGAGAAGAAAAAAAATTTACCATGCGGCGTTGGGGAATGAGATTGGACATCAATCAATAGCGATCAATAAAGGGGCATGGGCAAGGACAATAGGATTCTCGCGGACTAAGATCCAGCTCCGATGCTCAAGGGGTCATCTGCCATTTTATTTCAAGGCACGAGCAACCGGCTGCTAATAGCGTAATCTTCAATAATGAGCGATTTTCAACTTCCGGTGGGTGCCTTGAGATATATATCGAACCGATCATAGGACGATAACGGTACTGACCGGCGAAGTGGCTAGGTATATCATATGCATGTTGGGATATTTGAAACATGATCTCGGTTGGTACGGAGTCGAGTCCGAATTACTATCTCGTACGTAGAGGACGGCGAAAGTGCCTCTTTTATAATCTCTCCTCAGTGATCACTGACGATCACGAGAACCACTTATGTAGAAGGAAGAGAAAAAAAATCATAGAGTCGCATGGGAACGTCGCCCTCGGCTTTTCGTAATGAAACCACACCCCGTGGGAAGGCGTTGCGGGACGTGGTGAAACGCCAACGAATCTGGTAACGACCAGATAATTATGGCTGGAAAAGGGCGGAAGCACCCCAGTCGGGTACCAAAGTAACGAGATGGGAAAGAAGAATTAAATCCTTCCGCGCGAAAGTGATGGCAGATCTGGGTGTGGTCTGCATATCTAGGCCGCCGTTGGATCCAGATAACGCCGCAGTCTTGGGTCGATGGCTGACATTAGGCACCCAATCTTTCAGAGCTTGCCCCGTACCAACACCCTCTTCGCAACCAAATTTAGTGAATCGCGGGAGCACGGAAGATAAGTTATCCTACCATGGTTCTGGTACGACGTAAGCTCTCTTGGTTCTTACGAGTGAAGCCCGATGCTCGCCTTATAATTTGGATAATTTACAATATTGTACTTAATTATGTATATTTTGTAGTAGGGAGGTAGCTACGTAGACTCGCAGAGCGAAGGAGATTAGTTGAATTGAGTCGGCAACGTCAAGAAGGCCTCGTGGGTCTGTCAATAAGCAAATAGTTCGTCGACCCCGACGTCGTGCAGCGTTCCTGCAAGTTTGACAGCAGCTGACCCTAAGCAGGTTGAAGATCTTGCCAGTGAGGCTCTTGCTAGTAGTGGGTTTTTATGGTTCGTTCGACGCCTTGAGAAGCAGTTCCTCGTAGGAGACAACCGACAAAATGATAGATCAAGTGATATGCTATTGGCAGACGTAAGTTGAAGCACCATGAATCATTATCTCGCGTATTTTATCTTATGCCTGAGTCGCTCATTTCTTTGATACTGCGGGAAGAGGACTTGGATGCAACGCAGCGGCATCATGTATCCGCTAAGGTACTCATACATAGTACTTTTCCAGTACACTTCACCGTCGGAGGTTGGTCCTAACGTCCATGGAAAACTTGGGCGGAAAGGATGAAAAGAGATGCGATAGATCACTTAGGTCAAAAGCCGGCTGGCCGGTTGACGTACTAAATAAAACACGATCCCTCGCCAAATCTTTATACGGAAGGGGTATAAAATGTTGCGGACAACTCAATCGCCTACTTTTAGACACTTAGACGGCAGGATCTGGTTCAGGCATTTGGCTTCCTAACCGAATACATAATAGCATGACCAGTTCCATATGAAGATCGCCCCGATTTGGGAGAACCCCAAGGGTGCGGATTCCTGAATCGGATGTAAACCCGGCAGAACGGCGTCAAAATAAATGGAGCATGTGCGAAGTAGTACTAATAGTACTGTAAATTACTGTAATGTCAGCTATCCCTTAGACTACTCGTTTGGGTAGCTTACAAATGTTCTAGCGAATGAAAAGCTTATGCTGGGTGGTAAGGGGATAGATATGTCACGGTGCGTTACAGTAGTATCAGTACGGTATTCGCACATGCTCCATTTATTCTGACGCCGTTCTGCCCGGCAGTTTGGGGCATCTTCTGATTCTTCTAGACTTTCTGACGCAGTAACGTTGACTGGGGTCCTCCGGGCGTGGGGTCCAAAGTCGAACGATTTCAATGCAGCTAGTTGCTGCTATCCAGGGATCGCCATACCGGTGGATGGGAGATCTGTACGTGGTATCTTGTTCCTCTTCGCTATGTAATGATTTCGACCACGCACTTGAGCTCTATTTTGGCTTGTATAGAGCAAATCCCGAACCCACCGAAATTAGTACGTACAACAAACCCCGTAACTTTCATCTAGCCACTTATATTACTAGCCTTAGCTGTCATTTAGACGGGCACAACGCAGCATTGCGTTCACCGTACCCGTTTGTATGTATAGGTATGCATGTGGGTTGGTAGGTAGGTTGGTAGGTTACTTATGTGTGTATGTGGGAAATAGGTAAGTTGAACGGACAGTTCGCTGACACACTACGCTCATACCCGTCTCGCAGGAACGAACCTCTTGCATTAATATACCACGACGCTTCGAGGAGACGAACACCAAAAAGACCGAATAAGGCGAATAAAGCAACCTCTTCCCTCACCGTTCCTCGTCAAGTGGGTCCGAAACGTATTATGGGCGATTTAATAGCGTATGCGAAGTTGAGGCATTGGTGGTAGTAGGACTTCTTTCCGCCAATGAAAAGCCGGCTAAGTAGCTCCTTAACTCCCTTTGGCCTGGGCGATAGGATATTTCTCTAGTACGCGATCCGAGCGTTTCACTCCGGCAGGCTTCGAGTATTTTTCTAAGTGGAGATTGCCGGACGTTGAAAACGTGCTGGCCTGTCAAGCTGTCGAGACTGGGCTGTCAAATGGGTAAAAATGTTTGAATTGGCGATCCTAGCGATCCTAGCTTACTTGGCAGCACCCAACGCGTGACTGCAGGGTCTGAATTTTTCCCTTCCCCTTTGACAGAGTCATAAACCCTTTACCCATAAACCCGGATAAGTTTAATAGTGTCTCAAGGAATTTCTTGACGAACAGCACCGGTTGCCCGACAGGTAGACAGTAGGCTTCGTATTTTGATCGGATAGACTAGATCGGCTTTGCTCGCTGCTACATTAACATTTAATGTAATGAACGGTTCGCACCGGCAATCTGTGGTTCAAGGATTTACGCATACTCCAAAATATCTATTAAAATAAATTGAAGGAAACGGCTGCATGTGATAATGCGCTGACTTCTTCAAAATGATTAAATTAGCGATGGCATCGAGATTTTTTTTTCTTATTTGATACGGCAAGGCAGCCGAAGTGATGTACGTGCTTAAGACACAAGAGGGTTGTTCCTTGTTGGTCATCACAAATCGCGACCTGGTCTGGGTTCATCGATCTGAAATCTTGAACTCCTTTTGCTTTTTTTTGAGATTCCCGAGAGATAAGCCTAGATCGCGCCCACATGTTAGGACGATAGTACTCGTTACATTAACCCCGTTGGAGGTCTGACTTACGCGTTACACGAAGCCATATATTAATACCCTTTATGGAATAGGGAATAAATCTGATGTCTTAGCTCGTCCCACTATATAGTTCCTGTGATGGATTGCGTGCAAACCTCGTGTTGATAAGTCGAATGTCACGAGCGCTAACGAAACGAGTTGGTGAAGCGAACTTGGAACTTCCGAAGTGCTATGACGTACTTATGTATTTCGGATTATCGGTTGATCTCTCGAGATAGCCTTTTATATGTATGCAGTAGAACGGTCGAGTCGAATAGATCCATTCCCATAATAATTCAACGGTGCGTACGCAGACTGCGCATGGTACTAGGTAAGCTAGGGATGAAAGGATTCGCTAAAAACGCAACACCGATATCATCTGCGATTGAATGTGCATAGCATCTCGGGACATCGAAAACAAACTGCATTTCGATCTGAGCCTCATATCCTTGTACCTAGTTGGTGAAGGAGTTTGCGTAGGTAGCCCATGCAAACTTCCTCAGGGGAACTTATCCGGGATGCAAGAGAATGGGAGCCAAGCGTATCGTGTCGCGTTCAATCCCAGCAAGCTTAGGTAGTGCGATACGATCATTTCGATGCTTCTATCTGTACCTCGTAGCGCTGGGAGGATTGTTTGGACCTTCTGGAAACGGTTAAGATGGACAAATGGACAAGAATCAACGGTGTTGAGGCTAGATCCTTTCGCTCGGAAGACGTAGACTTATAAGTGATTCCATGTTATTTGTTACCCGCAGGTCCATCATTCGGCAGTTTGACTTGCAAGATCAACTGATGCAGTCGGCCGTTATCTGATCCGACCCTGCCTGCCCAGCCAGAAACTACATGTACACGTGGGTGTAGTTTGCTTGTTCGTAAACTCACCATACGCGGAAAGGGACGAGGCTTATTGGGAAGTACAACACCGGCGAATTTCGTGTTGTGATGCGGTGATAGACGAAGATCAGGACTGACCGTTGTTGCACTTATTTATGCCCTATGTTTTTGCGGTCAAACCAAAGCGGTTGTACCTAGTAGGGACCAGGTGGTTTGTAGACCCACGAACGATGTCTTCCCGAATCGTGGGAACGATCGTTGTGCTCTCTGTACAAACCTCTCCTGAGCACTGAGTTTTATTAAGGCTTTGGAGTAGAATAAGATCGGAGAAATCGATAATCAATCTTTCTAAAATTGACCATTGCCCATTGTCCAGTTCGAGGTTTCCAATATTCGGAGAATGCTGTTCCTGATAGGTTGGCGGGTACTTAGACCTAAAACCAACCCAACTAAGGGCCCTGGATGTAGGTACATGCTGTACATACCTAAATGCCAATGCCAATGCAAGCCACAATATGGCAATAGCATGAGATATCCATGGATCCATGGATGCTGCAAGATATTGTCAACGGCTTTACTCAAGTATAGTACCTCGAGGGAACATGACGGTTAACGTTTTAAAAACTCGGTATTCTAAGTACGCTTTTCCAAGTTTTACTTCGGTAACCGTCAGGATTTCCAACTGAACGGTTCAAAGTCGCTGTTGACGTATCGGTCGCTAATCTGTCGAAACAAGCCAATCTGGATGCAAGATCTCCGAAAATTGCTTAGTAGTATGGGGGCGTAGGCAATCTAGCCGAGAACGAGTCTTGATCGATTAATTGCACGCTAACCATAGTCGAACCATTTGCCCACATGGTTCTCCAAATCTGACCAAAATCCCGGGTTGCGATGACGGGATGAGCATCTTGGATTGGCCGATGTTAACGGCCAAAAAAACATCGACATCTCTCTTGTCTTATATTGGATTGCATCGGATGACGTGAGTCTTTGCTCACGACAATATACAATCCGTCTACCAGTAATTGATTGGCCTGAAGTGGAATTGAGATGTTGGGGAGATTCAATCGGACGAGCGTCTACTTTTCGGTAGATGTATGAAAAGAGAAGAAAGGAATTGGCGATGTTTCTTTCCTGTCCACGAACATTTGAAACCCCGAGGGATACAAGTAAATTCCGGTTAAATCGAAATAAGTAATGCAGCTAAGTATTTGTAGCGAAGTTGCACTAACCATGCACTAAGTGTACTACGTCTATCCAGATATCGAATGTATTCTCCGACATGTTCAACCCTAACGGTTGCATATGCTTTTCAATGTCCTTAAGGCGAAAGAAAGGGCAACATTTGGCGGGCAAGGGGGTTGCGACTCCCGTAACATCGAACCCATTGAACTCAAACTTTCCACACATTGCGCCTTTAGGTAATATACCCAACTAGGAAGGAAGCAGTTCTAGGCAAAGGAAATAAGGAAATAAGGAATTTAACAAAAACGTGTTCCCCAAGTTCCGAGTTGCAGTTGCGAATTTCGCTCGTTTCGATCCGTCATCTAATCTGATCTGATCTCACTCATCTCATCCATCTCACTCGGCACCACGAAAGTTGAAACACCGTCGAACTTTTTATCATCGTAACGATGAAGATCGTATCCACGGACCTCTAAAAGCCGAAAACGAACACTCGGCTCCTCCGACTCATGACGTTTTCGTAGAAATCAAGATTTGGCTCCAAAACTTGTTATGGTTTAATGAACTTGCCTCAAGGGGCATCGTATCAACAATTGGCTCTTAGGAGGCCGGCATATTGATTGATAATTGAACGCATAAAGAAGAGTTCACAGGGTAATTGACTCACCGGGTTACGAGATTGTTGTTACCTATATTCTAGGTGGGCTATAAATCCTCAATTGCTAGTTTCCTCACTATTGCAATATTGCAATATTGCAACATAAAATGATTCTGAGGAAGATTGGATATAGGCCCTAATTACCTAGTATTAATAGGTATCCACCAAGAAATGGATGTCATCCACCTTGGAATATTCACATTCATATTAATGGACGAATAGATTAATGGCCATAATAAAATCTCCTTCATTAAAGCTTCTAGAAGCCCGTCGGAGTTAATAAGTCACAAAATTAGCAATACATATTTTTACGAAGCATCCGTCTCCGTCAATATCCACATCTCCTACCCAGATCTAACTTTTTGTCGGTCACAAGGCCACAACAAATTGACAGCGGTAATAGACTGGAAATAACCCGAATAACCTACGCAGCAGCCGCAGCTACGGGAGCTGCAAATGTGATAGGTTAAGGTACTAGGTAAATCATTGATGGACATATATGTACCGTACCTAGTAGGTATGGGCATAGGAGCATATGGGCATCTAGACAAGAAAACGTCAAATAAACCTTGGTGCGTTTAGGTCATAAAACATCCAAAGTTAAGGGAGTTAAGGTGTAGGAAAGTTCCCAGTCCCCCCCTAAGGATTGTACAGCAAAGCAACTCCTACGCTGTCTTCGCTGCACGCTGTCTGGCTGTACGCTGTAGAATATGCAGCATGCAGTAAAATAGCTTTCGGCAACATGCAGCCTCTCAACCTGGTCCCCTGTCAACCCTTTCCCCACTTGACTTAAAGTAGAGGTAGAATGGTAGATTTCGACGGCATGCGGT
Source organism: Annulohypoxylon moriforme (assembly GCA_022695765.1). Classification (NCBI taxonomy): domain Eukaryota; kingdom Fungi; phylum Ascomycota; class Sordariomycetes; order Xylariales; family Hypoxylaceae; genus Annulohypoxylon; species Annulohypoxylon moriforme. The sequence goes on from MU403102.1 coordinate 225,652, forward strand.
GGACTAGGTGGACTTGCTAAGGCATGCGAAGGAGCGGCCCCAAAGACCCACAGGCTCTTTGAATGAGATCCATCTGGATACTTATCTAACCCTGCTACGCAAGCCAAGGTACAAGTACCCTATACATAGGACGCCAAGCCAATACGTAGCTACGTATATACTTATGGATATGTACATATGAAGTATTTTACCTAAAGCGGGCTAATTAGTTGCTTGTAATGTGGTAGCGTGGTATTAAATAATAATAATAACTTTTTTTTTTCAGCCCATCCAGCACCTAAGCACCTAGCACCTTTAGCACACTTTCTACCCTTTAGCACAACTTCTACCCTTCCACCCCTTCCAACACATGCTTGCCATGTTCCCTCGTAACCCCATCCCCGTTCTTCCCAATCCATGCCCATACCCTTGTCTCCGAAATCTCACATTTCTGATCTAAAGAAGCAATGATATTCCCCTACTGCTCCATTCGAGAGACCTTGTATCTCTTCTGCCTCTCTGCTGGGTTAATGGCTTAATGGGTTAATAGGCCTTAGGCAGTTTGGGTACCCGCAGCGGTCTTGTTCGTCCCTTGTCGTCGTCCAAGAAACAGAGTTAGCCGTTCGGCTCTGCTCCTAAGGGAACTCATGATGTGGCCAAGTCGGTCGAAACATGGAACCTCAATAAACCTACCTTATATCTTACCTACATGTTATGGTAATAGATATATGTAGGATATGTAGGTAGCTCCGGCATCTGCATCGTTGGCTGCGTGGACATTCTTCTTCGATTACGGATTGACACCGAGAGATCGTCATGAAAGGTCGGGTTCTTGGGCGTACCGAATCATACCCTTCCTCCCCAATCAGGAACGCTCCTTGACGGAACAACCCTGGTCTGCCTACCGCCCATCTCATCTTCGATCTGAGCTGCCAAAGGGTTGGCAGAGATGCTAGTCGATGGGGCCTATCGCCACCAAGGGGCCCTGTAACCCTCACCGTCTAACAGCCTTGGATTGCCAAAAAGTGGTGCCACCTTATTTCGCTGTGAGGATAATGGCGTGACCTGACAGGTTTCGGGACTCGTCATTCCTATACAAACCAGGTGCTATACCTGTGCTATACCTATACTGTACAGGTACCCAAGTTTTGGACCGTCGGGAGCGATCCGTTCGCGTTCAGATTCGCCCACAAGTCCCATGCAACTGGGGCTACCGTACGTTTGAGAAACAAGAGATCGTCATCTCACTATTCCCAGGCGATCATAGCCGACCGTGTCATTGCAGTTGCGAACCTTGCTCGCATCGAGCCAAGGTCTTTTTTTGTCGCTTCTTTGTAGAGATACGGGATAATACCTATTTATTTTATTTAATATTTTATTCTGTTCTATTTAATTATTATTATCACTGCTATTATTATTACCTAGGTATCTTTTTTATTTTCCTCATGGGGTCGCCGTCTATGTAGAGCTGCCAGATTGCAGCCACGTTTATTCTGCGGGCACGACAGCTTCGCAACCACCATCTCCTGCCGGCTAGGTTTGCTCTACGATACGATACCAAAGATCCCAAGTCTCAGGGCAGGCATCGTGTTCCTTTCCAAGGGTGTGGGGAGGGCGATGGTGCCCAGAATCGCGAGCAATCTTTCTTCCTCTTCAGACCCCCCCGGGATTGTGACAGAACCCAAGTCGCAGTACCAACTGACTGGCTGCAAGCCCTGACTTGTGAGATTCCTACCCTTGTCATGACTATTTCGTGCCCCGTTTCCCCCACTTCAAGCGACCCAGGTCAAAGTCTCCGTACTGTGGTTACTGCACATATAATAGTAAATTGGTAGACAGGGGTGCCCTAAGTTATGTATGTATGTACACCACAGGCTGGTGTTCCTTATTACGCATATTTTGCCCATCTACGTATGGTACATCATACATTGGTAGCATACATCTCGCTCTAATCTGCTGTGCTTATTTCTCTAAACTCTCTTAATACCTACGACACATCGCCCGCGTTTTCGTCATTTACTTTTGAACCTTTCTCTTCCCTTTCCCTCTTTCCCATTCGACCGTCACGAGGCCAAAGTGACCTTGACGGTGTTAACGATTAGAAATCTTGGTTCATCTACCTTACCTATCCTATTAGACGTCATCAACACCTTGCTCAATACCTCTTCACCCGTCTATTACTCTTAGAAATATCCGGCACCTTGATCTTGTCATTGCAAGATCTCATACATCTCTTTGCACATCTCGACTGACGAGAAACCGCTGCCTCTTCAATTTCTGTCGACGCTTGGGCAACTTGAGAAGAACCATACTAGCAAGAAGTCCATAGCGACTCACATACCCGGAAGCCGAGAGCAAAATTACATAGAAGATTCGGGCCATATCTAGACCCACTTGGTGGCTACATAAAAAAAGGTAAGAGTTCAGGAAATGTCTTAAAGGGAAATTCCCGTACCGCCACCACTCGTGGTAATTCGATTGTCTTGTATACGAGCCGTCTCTGTCCTCCACATGGTCTAGGAGGAAAAACAGAAGTACCGTCGCTCTAACCACACCCTTCCCGTCCTGCTACATGCGTACTTGATCTAAAGTGTTCTAACCAGGCCGGGTTCAGAAATACACTTTCGCCATCCTGACGCCACTCCTGCGTATACCGGCCGATTTGTGGTGTTTCTTTGGACTTCTTGTCGATTTAGATCGCCTTAGGTTGGATAGCTCGTGTGACGGATACTATCTCGACTCGAATTTTCTTCGCCCTCGAATCCTCACTTCCCTACGGCAGCGCGCGAAACCCTATTCCCGCACTAAGCTTGTCTCATCGGCGACGATTAACCTCATAGTCACGGAAAAACACGGAAATATAATAGATGCATGAGGTGTTCTAGCGATCGGTTGGAGATTTTGGTATCGTCGTTGGTAGCAGTCCCGCTATGGAAGCGGGTGAATCTGGCACTAGGTCAAGGTCCGTTATTATTAGGAGCTACCCGCTCTAGTGCGCCCGGCGCCATCCTCACTCGAACTTAAGTTGATCAGTATCTTTCTCTTAGTGGTTTTACCTCCGCTAGCAGACTTGATACGTATAGCCAGCGTCTTCCAGAACTTCCAGAACGGCATACTCGCGACGCGCCTACGATGGCAGCTACGGCCTTGATGAATCCGGCTCCGGCATATCATCCTCACAAACCGCCATACCCTTCCGCTTACCATCAGCCACCACCGCCATCGATGCCCAGCATGATCTCACCCGGCGAGAGTAGGAGGACGCCTAACGAAGCGGAACCCGCCCAAAGGCAGTCTCTTCCTTCTCTATCAGAAGTCTTCCCAGGGGCCAAACCAAGTCATTATTCGCCGACTACTCCTACATCGTTGGGTGGTTCTCACAGCTTACCTCCGCCGTTAAGATCCGAGCCGCCGCCCGAATCACGACCGCCACCACCTTCACACGAAGACAAATTCTTCCGCTACCCTCCGCGGTCAGAGGTTGGACCACCGCCGGGTCCTCCTCTTCCTCCCGACTCAGGATATGCGTACTCAAACCAGCGTGATTCTATCAAACCTCCAGAACCTGTTCCTAACGCTGGTCACCAAAACCCACCGCCTCCGCCTCAAATCCCATATCCTGCGGGTCAATATCCATTACCACCAGCACCCATATCGCCACACCATATGGGCCCATCACTTCCACCTTACGAACAATCACGACCGCCTCTTCACGCCGACGAAGAATACGGCATACACCGAAATCGATACGATTCTAACACATTAAACCGGCATTTCGAGTCTTGGGGCTACCAGGACTGCTTAAACAAGGTCTGTTTTCCTCAATTCCCATCTCAGGACTATAGCTAACGGATACAGCAGTTGGTGTGGACATCAAGGACTGTCTGCAATTTCGCTGAGGCCTACAGTAAAATCGCTTCAGAGCAACATGGTGGACAACCTATTCCAGAGCGATTACCCAGTGACCAAGAAGTATCTAGCATGCTAGGAAATGTGGAGTTCATGAAGCGGTCCCTCGAAAATTTAAGGGAATTGGTGCAACACAGCTTGGCAACGGAAAAGGCGAGAGAAGGTCGGGGAAAAGGGCCGTATGAAGGAGATGATGATATTAGCATGTATGGTGATGGCATGAAACAACCGTATGGGCTCAGCGAGGTGAAGAAGCGCCGTGGCGTAAGTCATTCTATTTTACATGGTCGACATCCCATACTAACATCTAGGTATAGCGCGCAGCACCTCCCGGTCGATGTCACAGCTGCAACAGGATCGATACTCCCGAGTGGCGGAGAGGACCAGATGGCGCGAGAACGTTGTGTAATGCATGTGGGCTTCACTACGCTAAACTCGAAAGGAAACGCCAAATGGAGCAACGGTCGATTCGACCGAAGACAGTGGAGGAGAGAGTATGAGCCCATCAGCGGGTGATTTTCAATGCCAGTCACAGGATACCATACGAATATCGGACTTTTAGAAAGGAAGCCGAAGGAAAACGGCACTACGACCCTCATTCTCGAATATTATTCAATCACTCAAAGATTCCCTAAATACCTACTACTGCTCACCTTCTCGATCATTCGATATTCACCATATTTAAGCCAGCGAAATCTTATCCTATATCGTTCCGGAATATATAACGTGTGTTAATTATTATACCCGATTTGGAACTTGTGGTCCTTATTTCTCTTCACCAGTTTTTTGTTCTTGACAATACAGTCAGCTTTCGTTGTATATACCCTCATCTGGGCGAAAGGACTCGGGAGGTTACGTCAGGGCATCATTCGGCGTCTGGCTGTTTCGCAAATTTGATTTTTCATGTGTTGTGCCATTTTTTGACGTTCTGGGTCGGTTCATGAAATGCAGGCAAAGGGGACTGGCTGAGTGGGGTTTGCATATGGGAGTTACATTTTTTTATATCTATATTTTTACTTTGGCATCTAAATAGCGGAAGCACGACAAGAGCCGAGGGACGTATGGGTCAAGCCGAAAAAAAATTATTAAGAGAACCAAAAACTCAACGCATTCCTGCGGTGATAGAGAGGGACGGATGAGACGATTCCTCATTTATGTCTGGAGAGTACGACGCAAGTCCTTTTTCTTTTTTCCAAAGCTTGGTGAATGAGTTCCGACTTATTGACCTCTTTTTTGCCATGCCACAAAGAGCGGCGGGATGACTACAGTACTTGTACGGGTTCAGTTCGTTGGTAGCGTTCCTCAAGGGACAAACCTATGTTGATTTTTTTGGTAATAAATATAGGGAGGTTAATACAACTTTCTAAAACTACGACTATCGTACCCATTATGCAACTGTGACATGTAGCTTAATGGAAGCCCACTTAAGCGTACCTAGTAGGGTGATGGGTCTAGCTTCGTTCGCTAATAGCCTATCTAGATCCTTTCAAAAAAGACAGATTTTATTACAGATCTACAGTAGCAGCCAACCGTATAGAATGGGCTGGCAGTCAGTATAACAAACGGGTATCGGAACAGAAATTAAAGATATGGTCTCACGGCCCCCCTTCCACAATCTTCCCTTTTCTCCTAAACGTTGCTCCCCAATCTCCCGCTGTTTCGTGACACATGACGCGGGGGGACTGGTGTCACGACTGGAGCTAGGCTACAAATCTACCGTAGCCGTCGGTTGTGGCGCGCCAGTTACTCACTAGTGCTCATATGAACGAATGCCTACGGCCGTCTTGGGAATTGCCTCCCTCTTTCCAACGGACTTTCAAGCCGGGTGGCTGTGACAAGTAGGTGCCTAGGTCAGTTTCTAATATAGCACGGCACAGAATACACGTCATTCACATTAAGAAGTGCATACATGCCTGCATAGGTATCTAGATAAGCAGGTACATGGTAAGGAAAGCAGGCAAGCCTGTTCACATTTCAGCCACCATAATTTTTACTTCTTTTTAATCTGTTCGAATATGTATGCGCATCTTGGGAATGGAGGCGCCTCCGGACGACGACGATGGCAGGAATGCAAGCTCCCCCCCTACCGCAAAGACGCACCCACGCGGCGGGAGGCGCGGGCCTTCTCCACAGATGCCGCCGTGCGACGTGACCTGTCAGATTGATGACATGCGCCTCGAACTGCTTAGCCGATGTCGCTGCGACGCGCCCACGCCCAAGATACTATCCGTGGGGCTTGGCGAGGGATACAGGAGCGACGAGCGACACGCGACGAAATCCGTCGCTTCGTCGCCTTTGGTGGTTCACCAGCCACCCTTCTAACCATAGTACTAAGATTGTGTATGTGCGTGTGTGTGTATTTTTCCCTCTCTTGTGAACTGTCAATTGGAACTATAGATGTAAGGTAGGATCGTAAGGTAGGTGCCTAGGTAAGCACGACATACCTAGGTACATAATAAAAAAATAAAAAAGGTTGGCTGTGAACCCGGACTACGCTAGGCAGGTTTGTGACACATGGATCTGAGACCTCAGGGTCTTCTTGTCAGTGCGTTGCGTGTGTGGCTACCTTAGTAGCATCATACAAAGCTATCTAAAGACACACGCTACCACCCGGGGCGTGTACGTTGAACAAAGTAAGGGATGGGGAATGTCATATTGCGGGTGTGAGATTCATATTAGAAGCCCTACTAGGTAGGTACCTACCTACATGTTTTAAAAGGATACAACTTCCAACGCCGCAATATATGCTCTCTATCTAAAAGTTGATGTGATCATGAAAAAGAGGCTTTGGAGGCTTGCTTCGAACCGCAGCGCCGCGAGCCTACCTACAGGATCGGGACGAAAATGCGGAGGACCCCATTCGTCCATCGAGCGGTACACCTGTGATCCCGCGCCCGGCGTCACGGCAGGGTTAGGAACTGGGAGTTTTTGGAGCATTGGCGAGGAATTATTCTCGACTCGCAGCGGTATTCGACGCGATTTTTATTTCTCCCTCCTGCGCCCAAGTACCTAATTCTAGGTTGTGGACCCTGAGGCTCGATATATATAATACCCACCGGACGCTTGCCCCCTTGCCCTACACGGCCTGCCACGACTGTCACTCGCTGCGCGTCACTTCCCTCAACCCCGACGCGATATATATTTCCCCCCTTCCCTATTCCTTGAAAGAGGGGGCCGGGGTCCATACATCGTAGACATTTATGTATGCACGAAAGGGTGATTGCATTCCGTGCCGTCTTGTTCTTAATACAAATGAGATGCGGGCGGACGGAATAGGTGAAATAAAATCTACGCGGGAGACGGTTGTGTGGGAGGGCAAATTAAAAAAATAAAAATGTGGACGGGTATCAGAGGGTAAGGAAGGACGGGCATGATAGATCAGATCAGATCATCGTCGCGCTCTCCTATCTATCTGGCTCTCGTGGCACAATGTCGTCTGTCCTACGGGCGCACCAAGGAGAGAGAAAGAGAGGGGCCTGCATGAAATCAAGTTCGCCGCGATGCAGCCAGGCGGGATCTGCATCATTTGCTCTAGACTAGATCTCGTCTGTCAGACATCCGTCAACTCCCCTCCGGAGGAAATAAAAAAGAGGTAAAAAAGGGAGGGGGCGGGCGACTCCTTCGATGTCCGGTGCAGGACGGGTCGGATACGGACTATCGAGCTTGGCTCCCTTCGCCCTTCGCTACCCAATACAGCGCTGTACGCTTTAAGTGGGAATCTGGCCGGCCGGCCGGCGGCAAGTCGCATGTGCCACCACCGCCCGCGCGCCCAATATTTTCCTCCTGGTGCATTAAGCCGCACTTTGAATGTCACCCATGCTCGAAATAGTGCTTGATGCAACATCGGGTTTTGGGTCTAGTCTAGTAACCACTGGGCAGTCTCCTTGTCCACCTACCTCTTAGTAGTATGTGTTTACTTGGGTATGTGTCTATGTTCCTATTGTACGTTGCCTAGTGCCCAAGAGCGTACAAGAAGGCACCGGCGCGGATTTTCTTGTACTTCTCTGTGCTTTGTATCGCATGTGTTCCCTCCCCAGGGATGGACTTGCTGGACTTGCCTAGTGGTGAGTTAGGGTTGGTCATATCTCGAGATCGGTCACGAGGCCTGCAGCTAGTATGCGATCTCAGGTTCCCTTTCTCCATTTTCGGGTCATACATGTACCAACGCGGGATTTTCGAACTTATTCGTGTCTGAGGAGAAGGATGAATCAGCGTTACGCGGCTGTCGAATAGATGCCGTTTATAAAGAAATAAACTTCACCGAAGTTGTTCGTGGCACGTGGTTTACTTGGTTTACTTGGTTTACTCATCTTGATACTCGTATGGACCTGCTAGACTTATTGTTTTGTGGATATGGAAGTAGGAACCTAATAGGTTATTCGGCGGTGGTTAGTCCTCTTCCCCCGGCCGGATAGGTTTAAGGTTTTGACGGGACTCCGTCCGGCTCGAAGCTCAACTTTATCACGACTCTTTCCTGCTCCTTCCTAGGCGCAACATTCGTCCGATGTTTAGGTTTCGGCTCATGTTGTCAAAATAGCATTTAAAACTTCCCTAGCATTTAGAAAGTATGGGGAAGGTTCTTTTAAAGTTTACAGTTCATGACTAAGACGTTAGATGCTAACGTCTATCCTAAGATTGGGTTTAGTGATCGATTTCTCAACCGTCAAACTTCCCGGTTTTCATTTGATCCCATTCTCGAAAAGCATCTCTTCTTACTCGCACGACCAACAAACACGATAATCGCGTGGTGTCTCTCAGCAACATAAGACATGTGCAAATTACCTTGTCTCTCGTGGGCCCCTTTTCCCGCATATCTTACAACCTGCTACCTTCCACAGATCTAAGACATAGTTTGATCCTTGATTCACCTTGTTATCAATTGGCGACGATCTCTATCCCGTGCTGAACGTGATACAACCATATGACCTTGTTCTGCTGGTTCTAATTCCTAGGATGGTAATTACATCCCGAGGACATCTAGATTCGTCGTTTACTAAGACCAAACTAAAATGCGATACTAGGCTATCTATCGCCGTGCTAACCTACTTTGTATATTGAAGATCTATAAGGCCTATAAGATCTACAATTGCGTACCTCATTACGCACCTCCTAAGGAAATTAATAAGACTGATTTGATTCGTAGGCTGGTAAACACAGAGGCAGACAAGCAGGCAGACTAAGTCTTAGACGGCTCGTCTCGAGCTGCCTCTGTTTCTCTGTTCCCTTTAATCCTATGCGAGATGGTTTCATGCTATCGCCCGAAATTTATGCTTACCTACGTACGGTTTCTCTGTCTGAGATCGCGAGTCACAAGACAAGGCTCGAGTTACTAACGTTAGTACGTAACTCTCACTACGTACCTACTAGTGCTCATTGTACGGGTTGTATGTATGTATGGGGTGTACGGGACATACGGGATAGCAAGTACCGACGCGTACATAAAGTAAGGTGTTATATCTACCGAGGGAGCTAGCTTAAAATAATCGAGTTGCGTAAGACGGCTTAGGCGGCTTAGTCAGTACTATAAGGATGGATGTTAGATCATGGATGTTAGATGTAGGAGGGTAGATGTGCGATGGGCTATGTACGATGTACGATGTACGATGTACACGGATACTTCCACGACGACGATACGAATGTCTACTTCTTGTACAAGTACTTTGCGACACGTGGTGTAGCAGTCTGCTTGTCATCCATTCTGCCAATCGAGATCCTTTCTAGATCCCAGATCGGCCCCCCACTCTACATCTCGCAGGTTCGGTGTGCTGTATCGGTACATCCATCTCACCCCCTTACCCCCTACCCTCCTTTACACCCTTCTACACGCCCTAATTCTTTTTAGTCCCTTAATTATTATTATTATTTTTTAATCTTTTTCCCTATTCCAATCCGACACGAACCTAAGATCCATTTCTTAGGTCGGCGTCTTATTTGCATACCATGCATACATCATTTCTGTATTGGGTCCCCGTGGCCTGATTTCGATCCTTCCCGCCAAATCACCCACAATTCTCCATTTCGTGATCCCGCCAATCGCGATTCTTCATCTGCTTCTTCGGCGCGGCCGGCTTGGAACAGAGTTAAGAATATTGCTATGTATTGCACTGCACGTGTACATGCATTACATGCTTACAGCAGTTCATGCCCACACTTGATACAGTGGCTGAATGGATGCAAATGGATACAATGTGTTGTACAATACTACAAGTCCTATAGAGTCGGTATGTATCTATTAGGTATTAGCTATATTCCATTAGTCCTTTATGACCCTGCCCGTGTTTCGTCTCCAGCTCGCCAGTGCCAACGCCAGCGTCAGCGCCATCACCGGCAGGAGATGCGTCGGAGTTCCCTCCGGCACGCTTATTAGATGGTGGCTTTAGGGAATCAGGGTCTAACCACAAAGTGCTTATGTCTAGCGACGATGTACCGTAAACTTAATAGCTTCTCGTCGCCCGTAGACTCCCCTTGTTCCGTCAAATATCAAACTTGCCTGCTAGTGTAAATTTGCCTGCCAAGCGTTACCCGGCACACTTCCGTAGTCGCGGCTAGTGCCGTGTAGAGAGGTTAAAGAGGTTACTTTGCTCATTTCTGCTTCGTCTGAGCAACACCTAAGCAGCTAGGGCAACTAGGCTATCAAGGAGTTTTAGTTTCGATTTCCCCCTATTAGCGCCTATTTTAGTTATTCTTCCTAATGCCTGGGTCAGTTTCCTAACCCGGCGCGATCATCGCCGTTTCGATGCGCTACGGCGGGAAAAAAGTCCATCGACTCGGTGCCCGACGCTTACGCTTGAAGATTCTAGATTGTGGTCTGGAGTGTCGATCTAGCACGTGTAGACGATAGCTTCTCCGCGTATCAACCGGAGCCAAGGTACCCATGTTTCACTATGACCTACCCTTTCAAACATCGTCATTTCGTAATCTACGAGTACACGCATTCCCGCCTTCCCCGTTGAACTACGACAAGCAGCTAAAGGCCAAGCTGAAAAAAATCCGGGTGATCGCATCTAGGCTGAGATCTAGCTTAACGTCAATACGTTGCATGAGCGGCATCCCGACAAAAGAACACGGCCGTCAGGGTTCTCGGAGCGGTCTTGGTTGAGAAAAATATTCCACGCACTCGTGCGAAGCCATCTACCTCCACCAAAAAAGATCATCGCCAGGGGACTCGACCGGTGAGCGAGGTACCCAATCAACTATCCTTCTTTTGGCGATCGCTAGATCGTCTCCGCTGCCATGGACCCTTGCTAGCCTCGCGAACCTCACGAGATTTCGACGTCATGTCTCAGTTACTACCATAGTAGCCAGAGTAGCTAGTTTTAGCGGTAACCGGTAATTCGGCTACTTGGGAATATACCCAAGCTTCCTCAATTCTTACCTCGCTCTGCTATAGGGGACTGGGTTGTTGTCGTCTTTTTCTTCCACGGCAAGGATTAAACCTGTACCATGACGCTAGCAATCTTATGTCGCTGCGGTATAGGGGTTTTTATGAAAGTACCGAGATTTCAAGATCCATTCGTGGCATGATTCAATGTGGGCAAATTTAACGATATGTAAATTATCGATATGCAGGCCTTTTCGTTGACGGTTAGAAGCAGCTATAGCATTGGATTTAAGTGCTGACACCATACCACACTCCCCCATAGCGATCTTCAACGCTCATTTAGAGCAATAATGACCTCCCACGGGGAGGCGGTATGAATTTAATGAGTTGGCAGAAAACCACTCACCCTCATCACGCACTAGAGCGTCGCTAGCTGTTCTCTGAAACCACATGCCCGTCTTATTGACTTGGCCCTGGAGGATGGAGGAAATTAGTCATATGTGTTGGTCTTTGTAGGTTGATCTTTGTAGGATCGTATGAGGCCTGTAATACATCACGGTATTATCAAAATTCGTTGCATGTCTCGCCGAAGCCGGTGGAGAGCGTCCGGGTAGTAAGACGTCGGCGGTAACGGCTCATGCTAATCCATAGCTGTAATAGACTTAGACATACCCATCTTGCCACTCCGTGTTGCCCGAGCAGAGAGTGCCTATCAGAAAGTAGAGATTACTTTCTGCCAGATCCCGAACAGAGATCTCTCCTGTCCTTTCCCGAAACACTCTGCTTACCTCAGACATGTGTTGTGTTGTCTTTGATCCCGGGACCGAGACCTAACGGCTTCACGAAGCGGGGAGATGGGGTAAAATCTATCAGGGAAAGAAATCGATTTGAGAATAGAAGCGTGTTTCTTTTTAATACATGCGAGGTAGTTGGATTGATTTCCTTCGCCATGGTCTAGCCCGGCGGTACTACCAACTGTCGTCCTACGTGATTCGAAACACGGATCAGTCAAGCACTTAGTAAGGGACGTAACCCTTGAGACAAGGCTGAGTTACCATTCCTATCTCTTAGGACCGAAGACTTCCTCGTCATACGGACAGAGAAGTTTTCTGCGAGTTATAATTTGCGCGTGCTATCTATGTGATGACTGCAAGGCAGGTACCTCCTTACCTACTCATCCTATGCTTTGCTTGACCTACCTAGTAGACTCTAAGGTCAGCGTTCTCCCGTGCCCTATGCCCAAGACTTCATTATATTTCGATTCATATTGTTGTATGGAACTTCACAACATTACGGTTTCATTGAACGGGGAATTTATTTCATAGGGCAGCAGGAAACCGCTCTCTGCTCACCTTAAAGGGGTAGCAAGTATAATATCAAAACGTACGATACCAATGACCGCGGAAACGTCGGACACGTATTGACTAAGATAAAATAGCGATTATCAAGTTTATCATACTAATTGAGATTTAACTTGTAGTATTTCCAATGTGGTCGTTGTTCTCAAGGTACCCAGACCGGCATGAGGCCCACTCTCCTGGCAACTGGCAATAATTTGCGAGGCATTGTAGATCAAAGCGAAGTAGCTCGTATGATATCGCGCCACTCGGCCATGGTGGGTAGTATTCGATATTCCCAATGCGTGGAAAACCGGTATTGATTCTGGTAGAATCGGTGCTTCATGTCAGTCTACGGGATAGCGTCCACGTACACTCGTTGCAGCCATCCACATTTGATCAAAAGATAGGTAAGTTATCAGCGACCTCGGGACTTTCCGAGAATACCTCGAGTTATCTCTAAGTATAGCGATACGCTGTGTGAGAAGGTGAAATGAATACCTAGGGAGTAAATGATGCTGATCTGACCTTCATATGACGGTATCCTTAGCATACAGCTCGGAGTCTACCTAGTTTCCTCGAGCGTTGCTTGCCAGAATAATGGAAGGACCTCAAGCCCTAGCTGTAATGTAGAGCAGGATGCTTTCGTAAAAAATGTGGCTAGTCAGGACTTAGAAATACGTGTCGTAGTCTCGTAATATCGGACTTCTGAGACTCAGGGGCTTTTGGTGCTTTTGCACGAGGAACCAGACTTTCCTACAGGCACCTAAGCCAATGCAGCATGAGTTAGACAGCCTGCGATTGCATTACATGTCGTCTGAAGTCTTAAATAGAATAATAAAGTTGACTTAAGTCATTGAGTGTGTAGCGGATGTTAGAGAACCCCTAGATTGGCGGTTTGACTAAAAACTACCAAACCGACAGTATCATATATTCTTCCCAAGTATGAACCTTAACAGGCGTTAAAAGTCTATGGAAATAGGGTTCGAGTCATTCGGTAACCCCTTGATACTATATATCCTATATTTTTAATGATTTTAGCTACAATGGTTGTAGCTAGGTTGACTCCCAATGAATTTGCCAATGCTATTTAAGTGAATAGCTCCAGTATCTCTCTGATACCAACCTTAGACCATATAATCTATCTTAAGACTGCTCGAAACTTGATGGATAGCGTTTACTTGAGGTTTATTAGGTCGAACGATTTTGGAGTGACTTGTTAAGATAGTGGGTTTTACTACCTACATGGGAGAAGTAGCAATTCATGGGTACTCGACATTTATAGATCCGGAATTTTTAGATCTCAGCTCTATTTCAAGTCACATTCCAGTAGGGAATCAAATGGACTATCACCAGCGACTCAGGGCCTACCACAAGGCTCCGTAATGATCCTATTTGCGGGGTATGCAGGAGCATCAGCTAAGGAATCCCTTTACGCTTATTCCTTCAGCCGTAAAGTCATCCGTAAACAACTTGCAAGCCCTATTGAAGTATATAAATCAGAGTAGCCCGAGATGTCCAGCGGGGTTGATGGCAGCCCGCTTCATGAGAAGTTCAGTGACCCGAGATCGGAAATACGACTGCTCGAAGTCGAAGACGATACTGCGGCCGAGGTCTGCTGGAGGATGAAAGTCGTTGCTCTCAAGGATAACCCACGGTTCACGGCTCTCTCATACGTCTGGGGCGACCCAGCTGTGACAGAACACATCACCGTGAATGGCCGGGAAGTCCAAGTGGCGGCAGGCCTAGCATCCGCAGTACGCAATGTTTGCCAACATTGGAAACGGGAGGGTGGTCACGATTCGCAGGACACATTCCGCCTATGGGCAGACGCCCTGTGCATCAACCAAAGCGATATCGACGAGAAGAACCATCAAGTTCCATTGATGAGATCCATCTACTCTTCCGCCGAACTCATAATGTGTTGGCTCAGCCCGGAAGACTCCAAAGTCCATCTAGCCTTCGAGACGATCCGTCTACTTAATAGTGAATGGGCACAGTCAAGTGCCGATGAGCTCCTAACCTTTGACTGGATACGTCGCCATCCTTCCCTATGCACAACACCGAAGAGCGAGTACCCCTTGAATCATCAGTGGGAAGCAGTGAAATACTTCGCTCAACTGAATTATTGGAGACGCACGTGGATTCTCCAGGAAGTCGTTCTCAGCAAGAAGGCCATCGTAGCCTGCGGCCAAGAAGCGATCGAATGGCCCTTGATACGGAGTGTTATGGAAACAGCTAGCACGCTCAGTGGTGAAATTACACGTAACAGGATTGACTGGCCGACTTTTATATGTCCAGAGGTCTGGAAAGCTATCAAGAGCATACCCGTAGACTGGGCCGCCGTTCTGTTCTTCTGTTACGCCAGTAAAAACCAGACAGACATTCCAAACCCAGTGCTCACCAGAGCGGACTGGCAGCTCGCTATTGCGGCAGGAAGAACGTTGCAGGCGACGAATCCGAAAGATCATGTATACGGGCTTATGGGTATCTTCCCAATTCCTCTGGTTCCTGATTACGACGAATCCACGCCGGTTTCTGCGGTATACCGAGACTATATCCGCGCTTGGCTGGAGAATTGGAAGAGAGGATTCTGCGAAAACTTAGAGGAACTTTACTTCCTCTTGTACTCGGGTGTTTATCTAGAAACTCCAGGGTTGAAACTCCCTTCTTGGGCTCCAAATTTCCCAGCGTTATCAAGACACCGTCAAGAAGTCTACAACGGGAACCGTCAATTCGGCGAACTGATTACCGATGGGCGTGCTTATTATTCAGTATTTCCGCCGAGCACTGAAAGCTCGTCAATTGTCAATATATCGTTATTCGTGAGTGGCATAGACCTAGGGCCTATCACCAGTTTTGAGGACTACGGCGATGACTTGAGTTGCGTATCTACCTCCACGGCAAGGTACCTGGAACAATTCATCTCTGAAGATGCAATATATCCTAATGGATCGTCTTCGCTTCAAATGATATTCCGATTATTCTGCCGGAAATCATACGGAATGGGCAAGCCCCTTGATGCAGAGGGGCTTGTTAAGGCGCTTGGGTTCGTGGAAACATTACTTGGTTTCGATCCCTACGAGACACCGATTACCAACGAATTACGCAAGAAATGCTTAAAAGGTTTGGGGCTGGCGGCAGATGATGCAGTGGCGTTTGCAATTTCCTTCATGGATGCGTTTGCACCCCACGACCCTTCCGTCGACCCCCTTGAAGTTCTTGACATTCTACATCGATGGTATAGCTCCGGTGGCGGCATTAGCAGCTCGGAGATGGGATATGACGACGACCAATTATCTATGCTCGTTGACTCTTGCTTGGATTATCTCCGAGAGGCAAACCGTGGCGTTCACCACGTTCTCTTTAGGATGGGACGGTACATCGGCATCTCACCGCGCGGGGTACAGGTTGGAGATCGCATATTCGTTTTGAATGGAAGTAACACACTATCAGTTCTAAGGAGAGCACCGAATAACGAGGATTATCATATCCATATAGCACCTTGTTTCATTGTTGGGCTTATGAATGGAGAAGCTAAGGAATTCCTAGAAAGTGAAGACTATGAAATTCAAAGGGTTGAAATTCGATGACAGGTCTGGCCTTCGGGGATCACTGTGGTGTGCCGACCCCTGTGTGTGCTGGCGGCGCATGGAACCAACCTTTCTATTGGGTCGAATCAAAAACATTTGGTTGTTACAGGCTCCCTCAATTCCAGGTAGCAAACTCGCTATGTCAACTCTTCACTTTCACACCCTCAGCACCAGCGCCACCTCCATGTACTATTAGGTACCTCACTTTTTAATGAATACCAATTTACAGAAGGATAGATCGTACCTATGGCGGCCCTTTTACGATGGGTTCGTGGACTTTCCCGCCGTGCACCCCTAGCACCTTTGCGATTCCCGACCACAGGTTTCGATGTGATTGATGATTCCTATATCGTCGAGGAAGAACTATTCGATGGGCTTAGGAAAGGCCATTTCTATCCTGTAAGAATCGGCGACGTTTATGCGTCAAAGTACCAAGTCTTAGGAAAACTCGGATTTGGAAGCACGTCTACCGTCTGGCTTGCCCAGAATCTCCAGTGAGTATCAACCTACAATTCCCACACATCCCCGCCATTTTCCATTTTCTAATTAAGAACTCGACCTAAGAGAACACAATCACGTCGCCCTGAAGATATATGCAAGAGGAGAAGAGAGCTATAATAATGAATTTCACATGTACGAGCGCATAAGCGCGGCGAACCGCACTCATCCCGGTAGCCGCCATTTCGCGGCCGTTTTGGACACATTCGTATTGCCGCGTCCTGGAGGTGACCACCATTGTCTTGTGCAAAAACCCATGTGGGATAGTTGGCGACAGCTTGCACTTCGAAACCACGCCAACCGCTTCACAAGCGACCTTCTCAAGGCAGGACTGAAGCACCTTTTCCGCGCACTCGACTTTTTGCACACCGAATGCAAAATCGTCCATACATGTATGCATTTCAGTGCTTATGATCCCTCCGCTTAAGTCAACTGACCGGTCTCCATGTCCGAAGATATCAAAGCCGACAATATCCTTCACAAGATCGTAGACGATAGTATTCTCGAAGCTTTCACACAAGCTGAGCTGGAGACGCCTGTACCACGCAAAATCGTAGGAGAGGACATTATCTATTTATCCCGCCAGTTCGAGGTCCCGAAAATGATTGGAAATATATTACTCAGTGATTTCAGCGCTGCTGTTCTAGGGGATGAAAAACATAACCATGACGCGCAACCTATCGTATACAGGTCACCCGAAGTTATGTTGGGAATCGAATGGAGCTATCCCATCGATATATGGAACGTTGGAGCGATGGTTGGTTGCCTTTCTCTTTCTCACGCGGTTAATGAAGAAAATTGACCATACTTACCTTTGCTTCTTACTCCATGCAGATTTGGGACCTTCTTCAAGACAGACATCTATTCCACGGGGAAGATCCCGATGGAAAGGGTTATTCCACCCGTGCACATCTCGCTGAAGTAATAGGCCTACTCGGGCCCCCGCCAGCCGACCTGGTTCAAAGAGGTGCGCGGAGCTCGGAGTTCTTTACTAGCGACGGTAAGACAATGCCCCGATTTATATGTAGATACTTAAAAATAATTTAAAGTCTGACCCCAGATAATTCTAGGACAATGGAAGGCGGCCGTCAAGGTGCCTCGACATGCGAGCTTTGAGAAGTCTGTATTTTATGTTGAAGGAAAAGAAAAGCAGGCGTTCATCAAATTCGTGCGAGGAATGTTGCAATGGCGTCCCGAAGATAGGAAAACAGCAAAGCAGCTGTTGAACGATCCCTGGCTTGAACCCTCACCCGAATTATTAAAGACATTGCGAAATTGACTAGAAGGACAGCGTATAACTATGAGGTGCGGATATACGTTAGATCCGAGGTAACTTAGGCGTGTATAGGTAGCTCCGACTTGCGGAGATGCGGACGAGATACTGAGTTTCTAGCTCCCATGCGTCACAGGGTTCAATGTTGTTCTTAGGTTAGTGACTTTTATTGCATCCCCGCTAGAGTCCTAGAATCAAGATAGCTTCCCCAATATTCACCAACATCCATTGAAGGAGAAGCTTGGTACCTGGAAATGCAATGAGAAGCAATTAATAATACGAGCAATGACTCCAAGGCCATGCCAAGACCTCGCAGGATACCTTTAAGGGAGAACGTAGCACCGGCATATATGGCGTCAACATCGCATTGCCGCATCCTCATTAGAATCACGAGAAGAAGACCTAAGTTGCATCGATTGATTCGATGGAGGGTCAATCCCCGCGAATAGCGGCATCCACCAAAATGGCGGGTTGGGGAAACGATGCGGGGAAATCAGGCACGGACTTGCCTCCAGCAGGTAAGGCGAGCAGTCTCTCGGCCAAATTCAACCGGAAAGCTGCACGCATTAGGCTAGCTAGGGCGAGCCGGGGCCGATGATCGTCGCGATGTAATGTCAGGCATCTGACCGCGGAATATTCTGTCGGGAACGATGCTCTAATTGCAGGAATTCGGGATCCCGTCGGCACGATCCTCGCCTATGTGGGCTAGAACTTCACGCCACGGCGCAGGGTTGGCGGTAAGTATAAATAGATAGGAAGGGCAGAGGCAGACAATGGAAATTCCCACGAGGTAGTCTCTCTGCCTAGGTGCGAAGGTATTCACGATGTTCGGTCAAAAGTTCCTCGGCTTGTTGGCGCTATGCACCCTGAGAGCATCTGCCTCAGTCACGGTCCGGAAGACGGGCAAGGGTCCAACTGGTTATGAGGTGGATTTCAAGTACACCAACACCACCGCGAAGCGTGTGATCATCGGCGACTTGCAATTATTCACCGACCAGCTGCATACGACGCTGGATAATCGTGCATGGTATAGCCCGCAAGATTATCGGCCTGGCGACTTCCCCGTCAACTATGGAACGCAACCGGTCGATCTCGTGTATCCATACGAGATGACAAGCGAGGGTGATGGGCAGTGGACTTTCACGACTCCTCTTCCCGCAGGAGTCTACCAGTATCAGTACCTCATCGACTGCGATTATGCGCCAAACTGCACCATTGAAACAGGCCAGCTAGTTACCGATCCGGACAACCCTCCTTTCCAGAACGTCGTAGGAGATCAAGTCGCGTCCAACTTCCAGGTCCCGTACGATGCACAGTTCCAGGGTACCAACGACATAAGCGCCGATTACGATTATGCATTGCCCGCGCCTGCGCAGTACCGGGGGTCCATTAAGTCCGTTAATTATACCTCGCCGGGGTCCACACACCCGGCTCCTAACGTGCACCACCTAGCCCTTTATCTCCCGGCCGAATACGGCAAAGTCAAGGGAAAGAAATACCCACTTCTCTACCTCTCCCACGGCGCCGCCGGGAACGGTAATGACTGGGAGAACCAAGGCCGAGTGTCCGCCATCTTGGACAACTTAATCGCAGCCGGCCACATCGACCCGACAGTTGTCGTAATGCCCTCGTTCTACAACCTCGACGACAGCCTTCCTCCCTTCATCATGGGTAACTCATCGACTTACTTCACGGCACTACCAGCCTCAGACCACATCCGCGAGAACTATCAAAAGTACCTTTTCCCCTGGGTAGAGCAGAACCTTGATGTTTGCGACGACCCCTCTTGTCGCGCGTTCGCCGGGCTATCTTGGGGTGGGCGCCTGACGTACGAGATGTACGTCAATGCGACGGACTACTTTTCCTGGTTCGGGATGTTCTCGGCTGCCACGACCGCCCCGTACATCGATAACTCCACACTAGCAGCGAACCCGGCTTTGGCACAGAAGGGCGTGTTCGTCGGGTACGGGTTGTACGACTCTCAATTCGAGCCTGGCCGGGAAATTCAGGCGGCGTTGGACAGCCTGAACATTGCGCACTTGTCGCGCATCACGCCGGTCGGCGCACATTGGTGGAACACTTGGCAGGACGAGCTGTGGTGGTTCGGCGTCAATGCTCTGTGGAAGCCGTATCCGTTTACAACTCAGAGCGGGCGGTAGTGTTGATCTAGCTCATTAACTGCATATAATAAATAATATTCTCGTTCGATAGCGTATGTTCCAACTAAGCCACTGCACATATCCAGGTCCATGACAACAGGTGTCTGCAAACATCTGTCTTAGCTGCTTAGCTCCAATACAAGCTGCAGACAAAACCCCTTCAGGTAATCCGTTGGATATTCACCGCTTTCGCTAGAATAATTACCGGCAAACTGCACGTGTTATCATCAGGTATCCAGGTGACTATCACACCACGTCCAAGACTAGATGAACAGTAGATTAGTCTTAGCCAACAAACATGAGAATTGTTGAATTTCGATGGTAGCGTAACTTGGCCTTAAGATTTCGAGTTAGGAAGCATATGTACCTGCATGCTTATGCGGTTCGTCCTGCAACCTATTACCTGCATATGCATCTTTGAGATGAGAGTGGATAGGAGGATTCAAGGAATTGAGTTGTGACATGAGCCAGTAAGGAGAAGAGGACGAGGTTCAATAAGAATCTCGCGAGCGGAGGACTACCTGTACACCCGCTAGGCGAGCCCTGGATACCATTATTCGAAAATTCACATATGCTTGACTCAATTCATCGCTGCCAGACTGTTGAAGAAGCATAGTAAGGCTTGGACGAGAGGTCATTAAATCCGTTTTGGATGTATTATCCCCGTTACGGACGCATATACTTGAACACCATATAAGTCCGAAACATTACGATTGCCGTAGATAAGGGTATAACTTTGGCGGAATTAGCAGTTACCCTTTACAGGATACTCTTAACAGCGTGAAAACGGAGGTAATGTAATGCCCAGGTTCTGGCATTTGACGTCTAGAAGTTGGAATATGTAGCTCTAGTTCCATCGGGGAAATAGATGCGGCGTAGGATGCGGCTGATCTAATTCTACTAGGGCTGGATGTCTAGTAGAACATTGTCGACTTATGTCAGAGTAGCTTCAACGTCCCAATCTAGCAGAGCATCACACGAGATGACTGCAGGAAGGTCTAACTTATAACATGTTAGCGACGATAACCTCAATTTAGCAGCGGATGATGTGGGCCAGCCGATATCCGATCGGGGCATCGTTTTGCCTGTGGGGCCATAACGTAGGTCTCGAAGCGTGGTATGCACACCTGTGAAAATGTCACATCTACCGAAGATGATGGAAGATAATTGAAGTTGGATTATTTTTTCTTTTGAAATCTTAATTCCTCCAATCCTGCATTCCCATAAGGCGCATTACATAACTCGCGTGACACGAATCTTATCTGTAGATAACCCAAGAAGGCAACTCCGCGATCAAGACCGACGATGGGAGGAAGCTGCAACCGATATGCATCTTGTTAGCGTCCACCGTCCGCTGGGCAGGTGCCCACTTGCGTAAAGGCGGCAAGGCGCAAGAACGTCCATGAAATAAACCTTGAAAGTTGCCTCAACTGTGGGACTGCTGCGCATCCTCTGCGCTAAAGCCCATCTAAAGCATCTAAATAATAATGGATTGTTCTCATTGTCCAATCTAATCGATACAGAGGCCTCATTGGAATTGTTTGCTCATCGTTGAATGGAATCACGCGATTCGAAGACTCCTAAGGGAATCTGTAAAATAACGATTCACCGTCCAAAATTCGCAGTGGAATTGGAAATTCCGGAAAGTGTGATTCCTGGTGGTGCGGTCGTACGATCCGGATCAGCTCACCCAGAGTGTAAAAGGTCACGTAAAGTTCTTTTAGGGTGTCCCAGTTGCTGTGTAATGCTGATTAGGCAATTCATGATTGGGTAAAAAGCATCGCGGTAGCCGCTTTAGGGAACGTGGGGTGACCTGATGGACCCTTATGGGGCGGGGACACCCGGTGAACACGACAGTCGCAACACAGAACCTCCACTAAAGTAAATCTAATCAGCGATTCTAAGCAGTGACTGGTTGCCTTCCCCTTTTAACTAGACACTAACGGGAACCTTACCTACCTGGACCCTATGTGTTACCCGATTCTTCAACCATTTCATCCACTTCATCCACTCGACCAACGATCCCATCATCCATCCCTACAATAACAGCAACGATATGTACTAACATACTAACAGACTTACGCATAGTACACATACTCCTAGGTAATGCGTCAGTTGAACCAGCTGAGCCTATTCGACGTGTCAGGGGTGCTAGGACTCTG
Organism: Annulohypoxylon moriforme; assembly: GCA_022695765.1. Lineage (NCBI taxonomy): Eukaryota > Fungi > Ascomycota > Sordariomycetes > Xylariales > Hypoxylaceae > Annulohypoxylon > Annulohypoxylon moriforme. Next base: position 247,883 of record MU403102.1, read on the forward strand.
ACACCACTTAGGCACCCTCGTAGATCAAGATAAATTCTATTATTTCTATTTATTCTATTTCGGGAAAACCGTACAGGCAAATAAAACTCTCCCCTCTCCCACTGTTCGTTTACGTTTCTCTCTTTCCTTTTCAGTCCTCCTCATCGGTACATCTCACCTTCTATTTACCATCTCCCAAGCTTTCTTCTAAGCTCCTTATCTCGTCCACTACAACGACTAAACCTGATATTTAACACGACCCCCTTCTCTATTCTCGGCATCTACATATAAGCGTATTTCACGAGTTATCGAACTGTGCTCTCGCAACCTTAAACGGAGCTCCTCAGTGTCTAGTCTACCTAGGTAGCCAACGGTATTTCGCATCAAATCGAGGTCACGCGCCGCTCTATTACCTTCGCGCCAACATGTCGCCTACATACACTATGTCCGCACACTTGTGCAAACAAATCTACAAGTCTTTCCAGACGCGCCAAACTTCCCCTGAACCTCTAAGCAGCCCTACGACTACCACCTACACATCCACATACTTGCGCCGCTCGCCTTCGCCGATACCTGAAAAGCGCTCCATGGATAGCGACCGTGGTGACTCTACTACCGCTCATTCTACGTCGCCGTCGTCAAGTTCAGGATGGAAGTGGGGTGGCCGCTAGCTCGACCTTCTACCTACCCTAGGTGCTAGGTATTGAAGGAGTCTGGATTCTTGGAAGAATGTGGAGATTGGAGAGTTTAGCGATGACGTACCGGTAAATGGCACGTAAATGGAAATGATACCCCTTTTGAAATTGAGAATTGGCGAATAGCTACCGACAGCCGCAATTGGCAAAATAAACCGACGAATCACGCAATTCAATTCGCCAATCACGCAACGCAAAAACATATAATCATCGATACGAGCATATGTAGCTATTACTGCATGGATGCTACACTCTATTGCTACGGAGGAATATTCGTTCTGTATTAAATAAGCTACGAGGTAGCTTAGGGCTTGTATTTGCCTAATCATGATGCCCTACAGAGGGCTGGAGTTACGGATCTTTCCATTAGGAGGAAGCACATCACGATACATAAGAATGAGGGACACTTGATGTTAAGCAAGTGTGGGACCAGCCGTTCGATTATCGGACTAGGGGTCAGAGTGCTTTTCCTAATAAATAAATTTTAACATATCTACCATGCCACGTCTACTAGGGTCCTCCGAGTGTCTTTTAAGTGATACGCCTTGATGCACGATGTAGACACGGCCATAGCGATTGGTACCACCCACAACCACTTCCATCTTCGAGATGCTTAATCTTCGTATATTTACCTAAGACCTCTTCCGGATCTCTGGCCTTGGCTAATAGACATGCTTAGCACACATAACCAATAATATAAGATTAGAGAAGACGAGCTTACATGATTTTGCTACCCCCCGAATTAGCGTTCGTGAGCAGTACCGGTACCTGACATGGATATCGGAAGAGTTGGGTAGAGCAAATTCGACATGAGGGACTGACCTTGTCAACCTCCTAGGAGGCGCCTGTAACGAGCAACTCACAGCTCAATACGTGAGAAACATCTATACATAACCAACTCCACAAAGTAGAACGCCATCCATATCTTTCAAACATATTCGTATTCCATGCATCTAAACTGTACTGTCCAGTCCATCGCCCACAGACGCCGTCTAATGCACATGTCTATCTATCAAGGTATCTCACGACCGTCTCTTCATCCCCCCCAAAGAAAAAAAAGTGACATCCGCCTCTATCGCCAAAACCCACTTCCATAATTATAGTATCTTCTGCGTGAATTACTCCTCATTACAATGTAGATACCCAGATAGGTATTCACGTACCCAAGTAGGTAGGCCCTTACAACGTCACAGCGCCGCCGTAGTTCATCGTATTGATGCCGACCATCCTCTTGACGCTAAGCCACAGCTCAAAGGCCTCAAGCTTGAGCTCCACACGCAAGTACCCCACCCAAGCAGCGAGGAACCTCAGCGCGTTGCTCGGCCATAGTAGGCTTCCGGGGCGCTTGCGCGCGTCCTCAACCTCTTCGCGGAAAACCGTGCGTGCGCAGTATCTGGCTAGGATCATGAAGGTACGCATTGGACCTTGGCGAGTGTGCAAATTCTCGTCGAGGCTGCGCGTTAGGTCGTTCGTTTTCAGGATGAGTAGGATGATACGGGGGACCTGTCCGAGCATTGTCACGAGGTCCGATAGTAGGCCTTCCTGTAACGCGGTACCCATTGACTTCTTTTCCTCATCGGATCGCGACTTTAGGATGGATGAGCTGACGACGGTGTAGTCGCGGCCGGTGATGGCACTAGCGAATAAGGGGAACTGCTCGTCGGTGATCCCGGCAACCTCGTGAGCGTATCGTCTCATAGCAGGCATGTCTCCGTCGATGACCGCCAACCACATCTTGGCATATGAGCGTTGTAGACTTTCGGGAATATCGCGATATAGTCCGTGATCGTAGATGATAATCTCAAAATTGGCGCCGCCCTTTCTCCGACGAGTCGCCTTTCGGATGGCGAGGTTGCCGCCGTGTGGGTCGCAGTGCAAGGATGCGTTCTTCCCAAAAATCATCTCGTTGAATATTCGGGCAAGCGTAGCAGAAACTTCATCCCGATCAATATGGTTCGAATCCAAATATTCGAGATCATCCAGACGGTGACCAGACTCGTTCGCCATAACTAAGATGCGCTTCTTTGCCCAAAGAACATCGGGAACCACAAGTGGCAACTCGGGAATCCGAGCGAAGTATTCCTGAGTGCGGGTCGCATTTGCGGCTTCGAGTTGGAAGTCGAGTTCTTGGGGCAGGGAGACATCCATCTCAGAAGACAGCCATTCTAAATCATACTCGGGGAAGAACTTCTTCAAGGTTGAGAAAGTAAACCTCGTTAAGGTAAGATCGAGAGGTGCCCACTGGGCCAAGCCGGGATGCTGAACTTTCACAGCAACCTTCTGACCAGTTTCCTTTACAGTTGCTAGGTGGACTTGGGCAAGGGAAGCAGCCCCTATTGGCTTTTCCGAGAATTCCGAAAAATAGTCCTTGAGCTCTTCACCTGTATCGAAACGGAACATCTCCTCAATTGACTCATACGAGGATACCGGGCACTGATCTTGGAGTGGTATAAATGTATCGGTCCATTCGCGAGGGAGGAGGTAAGTCATTGCGCTCTACCTAGGTATTAGTCAATATTCAATAGGGGGTGTTGTCTCGACTATGGTATTACCAAGTGTTGCCCTAGCTTAATGAATATGCCTCCATTCTTCTCAAGAACCTTCAGCGTCCTCTCTGCACACCGCTTGTGACACGATTTTAGGATAGTATCTTGTTCTTTGGAGTCTTCGGTCTCGTCTCGTTTATTCAAGGTGGTTCGATAACTAAAGACTTGACTTAGTTCTGATCTTTGCATATTTCCTTATTGTCATACAACTATGTAGTACGTACTCATTAATACATATTGCCAGTGCTGCGGCAACCCTGCCTGTCCTTTCTGTTGCGTCGTATCCATATTTGATGTCGTCCGTGAAAGCCAATACGCCAGCTCCGGTTGCTGCACTTGCAGCAGCCGTTAATACACCGAGTCTCTTTTTACGAGGCTTTTGTCGTTTCGAGTAGCCCGAAGAACCAGTCGCATATTGTCTCGCAAGAGGACGTTGTGCTGTCTTACTGCTAGCTACGAGTAGCTGGGTGCGGCAATTCACGCAAGTCCATGATCGGTTAGTGGCGAGGCGGCCAAGCGAATTGATCGAGAGGCATTTCATGATAACGTAGCTAACGTAGCTCTCGTAATTCTCGTCATTTGAGGCGGTAAAATCGATTTAACGGACCAATTACAAAATCTTTTCTATTGGCATGAGCAGGACAATAAAGACATGTTGTCCTATTTCCTAGGCTCTCCTTTCTGGTGGAGAATTTATTCAATGATTGTTGAATCGCGAATTATGTTGGGATTGTACTTTGCACGAAATGGACTAAAGTAATAAAATTTCACAATCTTTTTTTTGGTCTATCGATCGGGACATGCAAGTCCCGGTTCGTAGAATACCTCGGCGTCATAGGGGCAGGGGTAAAAGAACATTTGAACATTCTATTTCGGATCGTGTGATGCACTGATCAATTGATGTACCAGGTTTCTGTGGCTGGGACACGCTTATCCAAATTTGGGATGGTATATGGATTAAACGGTATAAACTACTGTATTACAGCATAATATGTACTAAAGCGGGTAGTAGCTAAGGGGTGTGTTTCTTTTTGTAGCATAGTTTGCCAGGATGATTGGCTCGAGTCGCGAACTATTACATTATCCGTTCCACATAATATCCCCCGCAAACCCCTTAACGCGTTGTTACCCCTCTTACATGCATTACAAGGATCGCGTTTGCTTTCCTACCCGCGTTTCTCTATTAAACTCAAGCATTGAAATAGGCGGCACCATTCTCTATTGTCTGACTCAATTAAACAATTAAACCACCATTACAAAGAACGACAATTTCATAAGCCTCATACATCACATCGTACCATCGTACCCTAATACCATTCACCACCTAACATCCCATCATATCAGACGAGATGTTAGCGACGATGCCGATATTCAATCTCGATTTCTCATCGCCGCATCGGCCGGCGCATTCTTCGCCATTGTCGTCTTCACCTATCAGAGCCAGTTCCCCGCCGCCTTTATCACATCGCGACCCAAACACCCTTCCTCGATTCGACACTCAATCTTCGCCGATACGAGAATCATCTACCAAGTTCAAGTTCGCTCGTAATGTGAAGCCGAACCCATTAAGACAGAACCGGGAGAATGTACAAGAGAGCAGGCGAACCCTGTTTCTCCGGAATGTACGGAAGCGGGCGGATGACAGGCAGTGGGAGAGAAGAGGGGGTGACCAAGAAGTATGAACCTAATTCCAATTGATGAATATATTATACGACATCAATGCTAACAACTTCTATAGACTTTGAAATTGGAATGGTCGATATTGGACAGGCAACGAAGAGAACAAAAGAACGCGGATATTGATGGCATCGTATTTGAGGATGAGATCGATGACATCCCAGAACTTCAGAGCCGGCAGCCGGAGGATCCTGATGAGATGATGGTCGACGCGATGGCCCAAGAAGAGGAGGCAGAGCTAAATGCGATGCTATCCATGCTTGAAACCCAATCATCTCAACCTCCTGCGAAAACGGCGCCGTCGGCACTTGCCGATGACGACGACTATGATGATCTCTTCATGGACTTCTTATCGCAACAAGGCCAAACCAGCCACAGCACAAACCAAGGATTTGCGTCATCGGGACAGATGGATATGTCGTAAGCTTCAAGGGCGACTGATTACGTTTGTTCCATAATAGCAGGGAGTTCTCCGGTACTGGTTTTGACATGGCGTTGTGGCTATAGTGAGATTAGGGGGTCTATGGTGGGGTAGGGGGAAAGATATAGGTTCGCATTGCCTGTGTTACATGGCAATTCTGGGTTTAGGACTGGGACTTCACACAAGCCGGATGTATAAAACTGAGGAAATGACGGTTAATATTCCTCCTTGTATATGATCACTGCGGCGCGCACGACTCATCAGGCGCGTCGAGCACTTCTTTGGCAGAAGGCATATCTCCAACTAGGTCATGAGGCGGCGAACCTGCTGCTTGCATCTAGTGTCCTAGTTAGTGATAAAATAAAACCAAGTCTCATAAGGTTCTTATGAGACGATCAGGTTAACTCACTTTTTGCATTCGATCCACAATGTACTCTCGATCTGTTACGTTGGAATCGGCATATGTTGACTCCTCGAACTTGGAAACCATCTCTGCAACTAGGACTTGCTGTGTCTCATAGCGCGTGAGATCGTCTTTCGGCAGAGTGGCCTTATTCTTCTCCATCCATCCCGGGAACTTCTCGTTTAATTCTTTCATGGGTTCGTAAAGAATCTCCTTATTAGTGAGTTGTTCCATCATTCCCATTAGCATCTTGGAGAAATCTTCTTCGTTGCCCCCTTCATTGGGGAGGTCCTTCATCGCCTTTAACATCTCAGCAATGAAGTCATCCTCGGAGCCTTCCGCGGCAGCGGCAGCTGTAGCCTGATCACCAGATTCTTGCATCCTTTCCATCGTGCGTCGGATTGTCTCCTGGAATGAGGCGTCTTGGCTCAAATCCTCAGCCGCTTTCTTGGATGATTGTGACGTTGACTCTGGTGCACTTCCTGAGGCTTCCGCGGTAGTTTCTCCAAGCCCTTTGAATATGTTCTCGAACTGGGCTTGCATATCAGGCTGCTTTCAATTAGTTCTGGTGTACTGATCTTTGCGGTCACGGAATAACTTACCGAATTATCCAAACCGCTCATTAGTTCTTCCATGCCAGCCTGTAGTCTTTTTTGAAATTCTTCCTCCGATAAATTCTCAAGATCCTCTAGTGGGTTATCCGTATCTGCCGCCGTGGCTGCTGTGGCTGGCGCCGGAGCTGGCGCGGATGAATTTGTTGTAGGTCTTCCAGGTCCAGATGCTGTGACAGGTTTCTTTGCATTCAGGTTCGCACTAGAAAATTCATCCAAAAGGTCATCTAGGTCATCAAGGTCGTCTTCATCTGGATCTGGCGCCTCGTCATTGCCATGTACTGGCATATTAGCGACGTCTTCCATCTCTGCCAACACATGTAGCGGAGTTGAGTCGATATCAGGAGGTGTCGCTTTATTCTCTTCCATTTTGCTATACTAGGGACTTGGTCCCTTTTTTGCCCAGATTGTGAACCGCGGAATATCGCCAAAACCCAACTACCTAGGCACCTGAAAATCGCAAGCCCCGCGAACCAGGTGTACGCATTGACCAAAACAGGTTTTAATCGTCAAGTATGCGAACAGTATGAGTTAAACCAGCAATTGCCAATGTAAGGGCGACTTGAACAATAATATGTGCAAAGAATGGTGGGAGAAAGAAAATGAGTCGACTAATAGCCCTGGAGAATGATATAGAACAACGAATTTAAAAAGGCCGCTAGTCGAGCGATGCGATGCAAGTTGCGATTTTGAATTAACGAATATGAACAAGTTGCCGAGGCCCTTTTAAGTGCCTTAAAGCTGTGAGATGCTTGGCAGCGACCTGGAATGAGCCCAACGAATAGCTAGGTTTTACGCTATAATAACGGTTCTTACAGCAAGAGCACACTGAAATATAGCGGCATTCATGAGACGGCTTGACGTATGTATGTACTGTAGTAAGACCTCGGAATCTCAGGTTCTAGGGAGATAGATAAGATACTGCTAGCCCTGGAGACCCCAGCCAGTGCTAACATAACCCCACCATACCTAGTAGTATCCAAAAACTCCGGTTGTGGCTGGCTAGAAAATCCTGGCAGAAAATACCTAGACTAGGAAGTCACCGCCTGCCTTTTTAATTTTGCTTTCCGCCTCTTTGCCTTATCCGTTGCCCGGACTTAACGTGCTGTTACAGCACCTGCCTAGCCTGCCTAGCAGCAACAAAGACAAAGAGAAACTGCTAAAGAGTTGCTGGAAAAGCGCTGGAAGTGCCCTACAAGACGAAGCTTCCGGCTAACATCTATTCACGTTCATGCATTTCGTGCCTTTGGAGCCTCACCTACGAAGGCTTAACTTTCTTTTCTTTTCTTCTTTTTCTTGACATAACACTTCGATACACACATCCTCAACCTGTTAACCGAGTTTTTCTCAAGCTTTCTACCCGTTGTGAGGACCAAAAGCCGATAAAGTCTATGACCTGCAGGCGCATCTTCTAATACATTCAACACCAAAGTCCCATTCTCAACTTTTTCATAACATTTTGCGCGAAGTCCTACCGCATAACCTTCCTTTTTACTCTACTACAAACATAGTAGGATATTCATCCATCAGAGCAAGTACAAGCTACACTCGATCATCGCCAAGCGGTTTATTCCATCACGATGTCTCTGTGTCAATTGCGCCTCGGAGAGGAAAGGTACGTTATGCTGGTTATCGCGTGACTTTTGCGCGAGGCATTTATTATCAACTGTTTCCTGTATCTTCTGACTGACGTTCATGTCATAATAGAAAGCAGTGGCGAAGGGACCACCCCTTTGGATTCTGGGCCAGACCGGTCAAAAATGCTCAAGGTGTCTTGGACCTCAAAGTTTGGGAATGCGGTATCCCTGGCAAAGAGAAGACGATCTGGGAAGGAGGTTTATTCAAGCTAACTATGACGTTCCCCGATGGTAAGTTATAACTAGAATATGAGTCGCCTCGACCGGGAATCATGCTAACTTCCAGTTTCACAGAGTATCCTACCAAGCCTCCGAAGTGTATGTTCCGCTATACCTACAACATCGCATCGTAAATCCTAAAGCTTTGTTAGGCAAATGCTAACTCCCACATTCAGGCAAGTTTACGCCGCCGCTGTTCCATCCCAACGTCTACCCTTCTGGCACCGTTTGCCTTTCGATCCTGAACGAAGACGAAGGTTGGAAGCCCGCGATCACGGTCAAGCAGATCGCGCTTGGCATCCAGGACCTCCTCGACAACCCGAACCCCGAATCGCCCGCGCAAGCCGAAGCCTACAACCTCTTCAAACGCGATAAGGTTGAGTACGAGAAGCGTGTTAGACGAACAGTCAGAGAGAACCCAACCTCCTAAAGTGTGTTCTCCGTGTGCTAGGAAGATGGTCTCTTTGGGGCTGGGACTATTATACTTGGCGTGCTTTCGGGATTGGAGTTTAGGCTACGGATACCACATATGGACGGCTGCTTTCTGCATTTGAGCCCTCGGAGTTTGACACAGGCGACTACGCAAGGATGTCAGACAGGTTTTTAAACATTGCGGCCATGGAAGTTCACGGGTTCTTTTTCACTGGCGAGAATGATCTAGCTTGTGCTGTAGGAGGCCGTGGCTCGATTTCAATGCAGGTAGATTCCCGGAGGATTTATAGAGTCTATACATTCGGCGTTTTTCGTGATGATTATTGCGGTGTTTGCCTTTTTGTTTACTTCACGTGAATGTCTAAAACACCCATAATTTTTTTCCGTGGAGCTAGCTGAAGCGTCCGTTCAAAATCAGAGCCACTTGTTCAAATCGAATAGGGACATCTGCCTATCCACTTTAGGTGGAATTCCTAGGTATGGTTTAACCTGACCTATTAAGGGTTGAATTGATATCTTCTTGCATATATATATATGTATCACATAGGACGATCGAGCCCTATTTTAAGGCTATTGGATGATACCCATTTATCTAGATGTGATGCAAAGATTACGCAGGACTCTTTACTTTTTCCCTCTCCATTCTGCTCATTCTAAAGGTAAACATGCTATCATGAGATCAGTTGGACAACAAACATTTCTTGCTTGTATCTATGCAGAGGTACCTGTACTTGGATAATGCTAGATGTATACGGTATACATAGATATATGTATTTGGGTAAGTGATAAGTGTATGTTTAACACCAATGAACATTCATAGATCCTAGCGTATATATGAAATTAGCTTTTAAGTACCTGGATATTTATCGTCCCGTTTGATATTCAATGTTGCATCCGTGGATGTACCAATAAACGGTGGGCAGTTGGTAAGTGACTTCAGTTTCTTTCTTGTCCGAAATCGGCTATCTTCCGACTCGACGGGTCTTAGCTAGGAAAAAAAGATTATAGCCACCGTCAAGCTGAGGACGGCCCCTTACCTAGTACCTTCTATCTGACATAACAAACCCGGTTTCATATCAGAAGGCAAATAAAGTAATAAACCGTACTAATTGATAAAAATAATAGCTGTGACTCAAGTCTCCTGTTCCGGTATTGGTTTTCTAGACTCACACTTTCGAGCTCCACCTGGCTCTTAGACATCTATCTACCCTTCTACCCACGCTTTTCTAGATCAGGTCGCGTGGCATAACTTCTTTTCCCTAACACCATCACACCTTTTTTTTTTCTCTCTCGTTGCATTCGACGAATCCCTTCGTTCCTACTTCGACCCTACCTGCATTACCACACTTCGAGGCAAGCAAGATGTGTGGAATATTCGCTTGTCATAGGTAAGTTAACCTTTTTCCCCTGCATGAGAGACCGAGAGTCATGGAGGGGCAATCCGCGAGGAAGAATCAACCCCACCAAAATTATTATTATCGATTGCTTTTACTTGTACTGCCATTGGAAGACTGCGCTGTATGCTAACAAGAGACTTGCGCCCAGTCATCCCGACGTCCTGAAATTCAAGCCGACGGCCTTGAAATTGGCGAAACAGTATGTATGACCTATATTCAAGCTTTAGAACTTCAATTGACTCATTTCGTGTAGAATTCGTCACAGAGGACCGGATTGGAGTGAGTCACTGCATGCCGAACTGATTGCAACACCGACGTGAATACTGACAAGTCTTGCGCATTCTAGGTGGTAGCTGTATCTGCAACAACACAAGTAAGGGCGCCCGTCGAGATAGAATCTGTTATATGCGAAATTTGTCTAATCAATGCGCCTTTAGTCCTTTGTCATGAGCGACTAAGCATTGTCGGTGTTGGTATGTGCTCATCCTTATCATAGACATCGTGCACAGCACCGTGTTCATACTTACGGCGCTATAGAGTCCGGCGCGCAGCCCCTTACCAATGCCGACGAGTCTATCATTCTCGCCGTCAACGGCGAAATCTACAACCATCGGTTGATCCGAAAAAACCTGAAGCACCCCTACCACTTCAAGACCGCCTCAGACTGTGAAGTCATTATTCCTTTAGTAAGGATAACCCGGAAATCATGTGTTCGATAAGCTAGAGACACCGTCTGACATGGTTTTAGTATATGGAATATGGACTCGACGCCCCCAAGTATCTGGATGGCATGTTCTCGTTCGTGTTGTACGACAAGAAGCTCGATCGAACAATTGCTGCCCGTGACCCTATTGGTATCACCACCTTGTACCAGGGCTGGTCCTCCAAGGAACCCGGTACCACTTATTTCGCCTCCGAGCTGAAGTGTTTGCATACGGTTTGCGACAAGATTCGCTCGTTCCCTCCGGGACACATCTATGACACCAAGACTGGTGAGACTATTCGATATTTCCAGCCGAGCTGGTGGGATGAGTCTAAGGTCCCGGAGACTCCCTTAGATCTGAAGGCCGTCCGAGAATCACTCGAGAAATCAGTGAGGAAACGGCTTATGGCTGAGGTTCCCTACGGTGTACTATTGTCAGGTGGTCTCGATTCGAGTTTGGTCGCATCCATTGCTCAACGAGAAACTTTACGGCTGAAGGCCGCTGCGTTGGCTGCTGCCAACGGCGCAGATGCCGAGGCAACTGAAGACCCTGACAAGGGTGAGGGTCTCGTTGGTATCGACGACGACAACAAGCTCTCGACTGTAACATATCTCCCACAACTCAACTCCTTCTCCATTGGTCTACCTGGCTCTCCCGACAACGAGGCCGCTATCAAAGTAGCTAAATTCCTCGGTACGAAACACCACGTTATGACTTTCACCATCGAGGATGGTCTCAACGCATTATCCGACGTCATCTACCACCTCGAGACGTACGATGTAACGACAATTCGTGCTTCAACACCTATGTACTTGCTATCGCGAAAGATTAAGGCTATGGGCGTCAAGATGGTTCTCAGTGGTGAAGGAAGTGACGAGATTCTTGGAGGATACTTGTACTTCCACGCCGCGCCGGATAAGAAGGCTTTCCACGAGGAGACGGTCCGTCGAGTCAAGAACCTGCATCTCGCCGATTGCTTGCGAGCCAACAAATCTACTTCGGCGTGGGGTCTTGAGGCTCGAGTGCCCTTCCTGGACAAGGAGGTAAGTTTACCATCATGCCAATTCCAAGCTGGTGCTCTTTGGGCGTCTTTTACTAATACCACCTAGTTCCTCGAAGTCTGTATGAACATTGACCCGCAAGAGAAGATGATCACCAAGGAGCGAATCGAGAAGTGGCTGTTGCGAAAAGCATTCGACACATCGGACGACCCCAACGCGGAGCCGTACCTACCGGACGAGATCCTCTGGAGACAGAAGGAGCAATTCTCTGATGGTGTCGGTTATGGCTGGATTGACGCTCTCAAGGATAACGCCGAGCTCCACGTCACGGATGAGATGATGAAGAACCCCAAACCCGAGTGGGGTAGCGACATTCCCGATACCAAGGAGGCGTAAGTCCGATTATTTCCCTCTCTAATAAATGGCTTTGCTGACATTGAAAAAAAGTTACTGGTATCGCCTGATGTTTGACGAGCACTTCCCACCCCACTGCGCCTCAACAGTAATGCGATGGACGCCGACTTGGTCAAAACAGACCGATCCTAGCGGACGGTAAGTTGCCACTATGGTGAACCATTAATTTGAACATTACAATAGACGCTAATATGCAAAATGCAGAGCTATCGCGACGCACGTCGCCAAGTACGACGAGAAATCCGCATAATTCAACATCCTGTGATGTTGGGTAAATATGGTGAAACCAAACAGAAGCAAAGAGGTACAGGGTTTGAAATGATGGAATGAAGGCCTAAAACATTGAAGGGTCAATTGCTGAATAAGGCGTAAGCTTCGCATAATTGGTGAGACCATTATGGGAAACTTTCAGCAAGTATGGCGAGATTTGATTGGTCTATTCAGGTTAGGAGAACAAACTTACATAGAGGGGCATGTACCTGTAGCTTCTGTAACTTCCCGCCTAGATACCTCTATAGAAGGTAGGGAATTGCCATAGTACCAAGAGATTTGTCTCGGATGACATTTGTATATTCAATGTTTCTTTCACACTTGTGACTAAAGGATTCCACGCTTGATTCAGTAAAATGGCAGAATGGATACCTACTATTGCATGCATAAGATCGTCTTGAATAGAACCCTGGATGACTCCAGTTAATCGTTCTGTTTTAACTTTTAAACCACTCCTGGCGTGGACAGTCCCCACGTGGACAGGGGTCAATCGAAAGGTGAGGTCGTACAAGGAATTCCCAGGTATTGCAGTAGTACACAAACTTCCAAGACCTATTATGCATTGAAATTGCTAGGTGCTGCTGCCAGTTGTTGTTGCCCGGTTGTCGGCTGCTAATGCCATTATAATTCATCTGGACCAATTGGAGGTTGGGAAGGTACGCCGTAGAGAACCCGATCGGGCAGAGGAGAGACCCAAAGAAAACAATTTCCATCAGCCCGTTTTGTCGTTCTGTACCAAATCTAGCATCACCCAATCCGATTCATTTCATATCCACACACAATACCCCAACACAATTACTTTTTTTTCCTCAGCTGCATTTGCTTGACATTCTCCTGTCAAAACAACAACATTCGGTATTGCGAATAATTACAACCACTGATCAAGATGTCTATCCCGGCTTTCGCTGATATCTCCAAGGCGGCAAATGACGTGTGTAAACCCAACTCTCATGGTTCTGTGCATTTGGGCGTTTGGAGCTACCCCCCTCCTCGGCTATGATTTTCCCAAGCCTCAAATAAATTTCCCGCAGCTCGAACTTTTCGCTTCTGTCGCGCAAACGAGGTAAACGAGGCTAACCGCTGCAAATACAGTTGCTGAACAAGGATTTCTACCACCTTTCTGCCGGCACCATCGAGGTGAAGAGCAACACCCCGAACAATGTCGCTTTCAAGGTTACCGGCAAGAGCAGCCATGAGAAGGCCACTAGCGGTGCTGTAAGTATACCACCCGTTCGATTCATTTATCGTGACCTTAGCTACGCCAGGGGTCAATTCCTATGCGCGAGCTATGTGAACAACTCTCTTTTCATATTTAAGTATATCGAAGGTTAACAATTGGATATTTTGAACTATAGATCGAAGGCAAATATGCGGACAAGTCACTCGGTAATGCCACCACTCCCAATGAACAGAAAACCAACAAAATCACCCGCAAGCGCCGGCCAGCAGCCCTTTCACTATCATTAAGTCGGATTAGGGTGCCAGGCCCAGCAGCCTTTCCCCTCGACCTTGCTACATACCTTAATCAACACGGATTGGGATTGCTAATACTCTACCGACGTGCAGGCCTTACCCTGACCCAGACCTGGAACACCGCCAACGCTCTTGACACCAAGGTCGAGCTCGCCGATTCCCTCGCCAAGGGCCTGAAGGCCGAGACTATCTTCTCCTTCCTTCCTGCCACCCAGAACAAGGGCGTCAAGCTCAACCTCACCTTCAAGCAATCTGCTTTCCACGGCCGTGCCTTCTTCGACCTTCTCAAGGGTCCCACCGCGAACGTCGACGCCGTTATCGGCCACGAAGGTTTCCTCGCCGGTGCCTCTGCCGGTTACGATGTCCAGAAGGCTGCCGTCACTGGCTACAATGCCGCCGTCGGCTACCTCTCTCCCCAGTACAGCGCCGCCGTCACCGCGACCGACAACCTGAGCGTTTTCGCCGCTAGCTACTACCACAAGGTCAACAGCCAAGTCGAGGCTGGTGCCAAGGCCACCTGGAACTCCAAGAGTGGCAACAACGTCGGCCTTGAGGTCGCCAGCAAGTACCGCCTCGACCCTGTCTCCTTCGCGAAGGTTCGTTTCCCCTCTGGCGCAATTGGGTTAAATGACCCTAGAAAACACTAACAGAGCAAAATAGGCCAAGATCAACGACCGTGGTGTCGCTGCCGTCTCCTACAACGTCCTTCTCCGCCCTGGTGTTACCCTAGGTCTTGGTGCCTCTTTCGACACCCAGAAGCTCGACCAGGCCACCCACAAGGTTAGTATCGCATCGTCACTGTCTTGATAATCGGGTTGTATTCTAATAGGAAAATAGGTTGGCGCTAGCTTCACCTTCGAGAGCTAGATGCTTCGGTAAGATGATGGATTGATTGTTCTAGACGAATTTCCGGGACGCAGATGCCCAATACCCTTTTCACGATCCATTTGTACCTTATACACACACAAGACAGGCAGGATTCGCATTCGGGTGGGTATCTCTTGAATGTAGATTAGACCTCGGACGTTTTCATGCCGACTAAATGGAAATAATGCTCGGATGGTTCTGAATACACACGAATCTTTTTAACTTTTTCCTTCCCTCTTGACAATTGTGATAATCATGTTCGCCAGTATATTTTATCCAAAACACGCCGTAGCCGTGAAACAACCCTCTTTTTTCTTTCCTATCATGCAGGCGCGCTCCACTTCCCCCTTCTAGCCTTCTTCTCCTTATCCCCTCCACCGCCATTACTATTCCATATACTATTCAGCGCAAGCGGTATGATTATGCTTAACACCAGTATGCCTCCTATAACGACGAACATCGCTCCCTCGCTCCGCTCGCCCGAGGGGGAGTGTGCGTCGAGGTCGATCTCATGCTCGTTAACGTAGGCGCGGCGCTGCGCGCGGCGGCGGTCGCTCCATTTCCCCGTGCGCTCGTGCGATTCGCGGTCGAAGTGCGGGGGATTGGACTCGAAACCCCGGCCGTAGGGCGATTGGCCCGGACCCATGCCGCCTGCGGGTCCGGTTCCGTTTCCGTTCGCAGTCGTTCCACTGTTCTGCGAAGAAGAGGACGAGGACGCGGATTGGGAAGTCGAGGAACCGGTACTATCCTCATGTGCCGCCTTCCTATTCGTCCCATGCGCGCCCCAGCCCCCGCTGCGGAAGAAACTCGGCGGCGGGCCCTGGAATGCAGAGCGTCGTCGGCTCAACCCCGAGGCGGGGCGGCCGCCGGCCGGGTTGGTGCTGCTGTAGGAGGGGCGGTGGTGCGGGGTTTGGTGTTGGATGCGCTTGTGCAGTTGTAGGGTGTCGCGGTCGTAGGAGGCGCGCTTGGCGGGGATGGAGAGGATGCTGTAGGCTTCGCTTATGCGCATGAAGCGCCGGGAGGCGTGCGGGTTGGAGGGGTTGTGGTCCGGGTGGTGGGTTTTGGAGAGGGCGTAGAAGGATCTGGATTTTTGTGGTTGGGTTGTTAGCGGGATGTTGGTGGTGAGACGAGGTCGTAGGTGCGTCGTGGTATAGGAGTACAATGTCGGGTATACAGAGGAGAATGGGGAGGGGAGAACTGACTTCTTAATTTCCGCGGGCGTAGCGCCCGGCTGTAGTTTCAGCGTCTCGTAGTGGTTCTTCGAGCTGTCGATCTGCCTATCGCAGAGGCGTGCGGAGCTGTGGAATCCACATATCTGCTGCCTCGGCGGACTTGTCTCCGGCGAGAGAAGAAAGGGAGTGATGCCGTATAAAAGACATCGGTGCGGACGGGCTGCGGAGACGGAGGCGGCCAAAGGGGATGCGGCAAAGCGGACTGGCATGCCTCATCCCGAATCGGAGTGGGATTTTGTTCCTGGAGTCGGGATGTTCAAGTAGATCCTAAGACGATGAATGCATAGGGCGAGAAGTGTATATAGATGAAGGGAGATAGTGAGAAGTAGGTATCTAGGTGCTGTATCACCGACATCCGTAGCCGGATGAAATAAGTGACGACATCAATGGAGGCTTTAATGCGCGTGCTCATTTCCGCTTTATCGACGGATCTTATCTGATGTGGCGGTGTCCGTATATGTGGCGTTTTGTTTAATTCCGAGCCCCTGAAGTCGTTTACGTAACTGGCGTTTACTTTCGAAGCCTCTACCTCCCACGGAAATAGTCTTGGCGATCGGCTTCCTGCCTTTCTGTGATTACCCGTCATCTCGGACATTCCCCACCACTGTAGAAATGCCGTACAGTTACACAAAATGGTCGGGATATTGTTTGCTCAACGATATCGGCCCACTTGCCGTCACAAATGCCGCCTCTACCCTTACCGACAGTCAGCAATTATATTGTAAACGGATTTAAATCTAGACAGGAAATAAAATGTAAAGACACGGAAGTTGATCTATGAATGTTTTCACGTAAAATTGGAGGTTGAATCGGTTGTTACAAGTTGGATTAGCTCAAAAATGACCCAAGAAACTAAAGGCGTCCAATTAGGGGTAAAGACGGACGAAGTTGGGGATGGAAATGAAACCGGCGTAACGCCATCTGCGGAACTACAAGCTGAAAAGAAGCCACCGCCTCCTAATGGAGGTTGGATGGCTTGGCTTCAAGTTTCCGCCGCGTTTGTCCTCTATTGGAACACCCTGTAAGCTTACCTCGAGTCTCGCCCGTTTGTCTTAACCCGCAACCTGCAATACTCATATCGGCTAGTGGCCTCCTTAACGGCTTCGGTGCCTTCCAGACATACTACGAAGACTCATTGCTCAGCAATGAGTCGCCATCGGCCATATCATGGATCGGTTCCGTCCAGATCTTCTTTCTCATGGCCGGCGGCGTCTTCTTCGGCCCTCTGTATGACCTAGGCTATGCGCGCTCGATGCTAGTCGCCGGTACGTTCCTCGTAACGTTCGGCTTCATGATGACTAGCATCAGCACCGAATACTACCAAATATTTCTAGCTCAGGGACTCTGCGTCGGCATCGGAACCGGTTGTCTCTATATTCCCGCCATCACCTTGGTTCCGGCCTACTTCACCACTAGACGGGCCCTAGCAATGGGCATCTCCGGAGTGGGAAGCAGTCTTGGCGCGACCCTCTACCCCCTCATCTTCGAGAGGCTACAACCGCAGATAGGGTTTGGCTGGACCGTCCGTATCATCGCGTTTATTAATCTAACCATGTGCTCATACGCCGTAGTCATTGCACGACCCCGCCTAAAGCCTATGCGAACCAATTCCTCCCAAGGGTTAAGTTGGAGCTCTCTTAAGGAAGTTGCCAAGATTGCCGAACTCTCAGACTCGCGCTACGTCATCCAATGCATTGCCATATTCTTCAGCAACGTCGCTTTCTTCGAACCGCTGTATTACCTGCAGAGCTACGCCCAGTCCCATGGAATGGAAGGCCAAGACCTAGCCAACTACCTGCTGGTGATACTCAATGCCGTTGCTATCCCAGGTCGTATCATACCTTCGTACATTGCTGACAAAGTTGGCGTCCTAAACACTTACATCGGCATCTGTGCTTTCACGGCAGTGAGCGTCTTCTATTGGATCAGCGTGAACAATCGCGCTGGAAATATCGCCTTCTCTGTGCTATACGGCTTCTTCTCCGGAAGCGTCGTTACCTTAGCACCAGTTGTACTGGCGAGCATTACCGATGACCTTAGCATCTTAGGTACTCGTTTGGGTTTCGTCGCTGTGCTGAAGGGGATCGGGTCCTTGGTCGGTCCACCTATTGGGGGCGCTATTTTAGGTGCTACCAATAGCTATCTCGGCGTCCAGCTGTTTACCGGACTGGCTATATCTCTTACCACCATTTTCGCTAGCCAGCTACGGGTCGTAGTGGCACGTCATAAGAAGCAGATAGAAAAGGGGCCGTCCGAAAGCGAAAGCGAGCCGAGTAATGAGTCGGAGAAGAAAGATTAGATACGACTGGACGAATCCACGTACTGTTTTGGAATAAACCATACCTAAATATGCCTAGATTGAGAGTTCAAGTGCCTTCTTCCAAGGATCATCAATTGTATTCGGGTAAGTCTCTGGGGCCCGGGTACATCTTCAGCCCATGCACCCAGCTAAGGAGATAATATTGATTATATTTTATCATAGGAATTTTCCTTCAACTTCAAAAGGTGTTGTTCACATAATTACAATTAACGTTGGATCTCAGTCTTTAGGGGTTCTGTTGCCGTAACGAGACTTAATCTTCTCTGTTAAGGTTATCGTAGTGTGTCGGGGATTTAGTCTACCTCAAGGCGGAGCTAACAAGCATGGAAACAACGACGTTGTTGCGCGAGGAGCTCTAATTTCTCTCGCCTGAGGAATCTTATATACATACAGGAATGAGCCCTTTGTCTACTCTGCTCCCGGGCCAGCCGCCGACCAGTCTTCTGCGAAGAAAATTCCGGTCCCCGTGAATTCCCAGCTAACGGGCCAGACCTCTTACAAGTCTATTAGAAGACTGATAATTAGAAAAACCATGGGATAGTGGAGCGGCCCGTAGGAGACCTGCTCCGTGGTTCGCCTCCTCATCTAGGCTACCACAGCAGAATATCTAGCTTCGACATCTGCGATTTACGAGACAGCGATTGAACGACTTATTTGTAAGAGCGAGGGAGCCCAAGGCATGCGAGGAAATACAGTGGCCTATGTCCACGGGTAGGGACTAGTCCTAAGGTGGGGGAGGTGTCCCACCCCCAGGTGAGAGGAGGCCAGCTCCCCTCACCTAATGTTGCGGAGGACCAGCCCCAACTCCTACAATTGGGACATTGCCTCCCGCATCTTGGGCTCCCCTGCCCAGGTCAACAAGTCCTTCTGTTATTAAGTCATGAACCGCATGACTGCGCCCGTCTCAACCTGGGCGGTTGATTTGTGGCGCGCTGACGGCGCCACCTCAAGATGCGGCCGGCCCGGTCCGGCACGATCGGGGATTGAAAGCCAGCTAATAGAAGTTAGTAAGGCAATATTAATCTCTGATAGGGGTTTATGACGTACGGAGGCGTTTTACCGGGTCCCCTTGATACGCGCACCGGGAACGGGTGGCAGCGCGGTGCTCTCCAACCCCGTGGGGGAGCAGAACCGCGGGCCTGCAAAGATGTGGTGTTAGTAATTTGATGCCGATTATCTTGTTTAGGTTTGACAAAGACAAAGGTAAACTGCAAAATCACTTACCCAGCCACTCCAGTGGTTGAGCGAGAAGAGGGCCAGCCCTCTTTCTCGTACTCGACCAGACCACCGTCTCTCCTGTACGGCGTCTAATTCCATTTCATGCGATGTTTTTGCAATTTCCCTCCCCGTCCCCTGGTTGGGGGTGACGGTAATCGACCACACCCGTGGTAGGTGTGGATGGAGATACCATTACCGGTATCAACCGTTTATATCCTGTAAGAGCTACCACGAGCTCTTTAGCCTCGTACTTTAGAAGTACGGGCGTGTGCAGCTTTTACTGCTACACGTTACAGTACCGATACAAGTTGGTTGAGCCAACTACTTTATAAGCCACGTTAGCAATACGTGAAATAAATCGTTTAATCGAGTGTCTGAAAGGGAATTTAGAGTTATATAAGTCACTTACCGGCACAAAGAGCCGCTCACGGAATTGAGCAGAGAGGCTCTATTAAAAATGGTGGGAGTTCATTTCGTTACTTCGGATAAGTCGGTGAGGTGGTCTCACCAGGAACACGAGTGGCTCCAGCTCTACTGCTTTCATCGCCATTGTTTCCATTTCCGTCGCCGTTTCCAGCGGAGGAGTGTTCTGAGTATTAAGACCCATTGTGGGTAGTGTACCGTAATCGGGGGAGGGCGAGGGATGCTCTCCAAGTACCCTCGCCGTCGAGGTGGATTAATGCCCCCCGGGCCACCTCCAGGGGTGATTTGGTTGCTTAAAAACCCCCTGCGGCCATTTTGCCCATCGGGCCCGGGGAAACGCGCCAGATAGGGCGCGCCCATAATTACGGGGGCTCCCCGACGTGGGCCGTAGAGGTATGTTTATAAAATATAGGTTAATAATGGTGAATATTACGACGATATAATTAGGTGCGTAATGATGGAGAGACGGTTGTAGGATGTTGAAGGTAGAATAAGTGGAGGGACGTTATTAACAAACGCGTCAAGTTTTCCTCCAAGAAAAAGTTGTTGTGGGAAAGAAAAAAATAAAATAGGTTTGAGCAGGAGGAAACGAAGTTAAGTACCCGCACCCGCCTAGGCAACGCTCGTGGCTGATTGTGGTAGTAGCCCGCCTAGGACTAGCAACTTTGACGACGATGTACATGATGTACGTACCTAAGTAGAGGGCATGTTCTCGTTTTTTTCACAGCCTTTGTGATCAATATTTCACGGCTGTGTATTCGAAGGTACGTACTTCTACCCTTATGGTACCTGGATACTATGTTATGCCCAGCGAATTAATTCAGGACAAAGCTAGGTACCTAGGTATTTTTACGATGATGCTTGATAAATCCACTCGTCTTTGCATATGTACCTAGGTATGTATACCTTAATAATATGTACCTGGAGTATCTTGTACTAAGTAGGTGTACAGGTATACATCTTTCTACGCATTTTAACATGTGTATCCAGCTTCTTGCCGCTGTGTTTCGGCGGTTATTGGGCTTGTCTCAAAACCCAAAGTGCTGTCGCCCATCAGAGCAGCATCCCCCGTGCGTGGAATAGGTGTTCTTACCCATCCCAGTGACTACAAGAGGTAGTTCCTTCATTCTCTAGAGATCAGTCAGTCGTAAACCTCATTCTGCCTTGTTGAAGGACAGGCATACCATCCGGCGAGAGACAATCAGGAAGATTTAAGGGTCGTGAATTTTCCTGTTTATCGATTCGATTTGAATACAACAACCTAGAGATGATAATAAACGATGGGCCAGAGCAACATACTATAGTCCTACTCCAGCTTGTCAAGTACCGAATCCATTCACAGGATAAGCATCACATATTCAAAGATTCACGATGATAAGGTGGAATGGACTTTTACAAAAGGAAAGGTGATGCATTCAATGAGACCTAATTATTCCCAATGTACTGAAAAAGCCCTAAACAAAAAAGTGCAGATGATAGGGCTGTTCAGAAAAACCTAGGAAGAAAACTACTTTCCTCGACGCGCCCTCCTCCCCCTCAGTGGCAGAGCCAGTTGAGGGCAAATATAGTCCATCTGAGGGAGCCGTACTAACTTCTTTCAATATCCTTTCCCAATATTCATCACCAAAACCCAATAAATCCACTGTGGGAGGGGCACCAGGGTCACTCCACAGGACTAATATCCTCCTTATAACATCCCATGCTAGGAATCATGACAAAGCTTCTCCCTGGTTGGGTTGAGGACGGTCCCAGATGCCTTTCGCGATGTTTAGATGATTGTTAGGTTCACCCCTGAAGCCGTATCCGGCGGCATACTGGCGAGGGTTGATCCAGCAGTGACGCATAAGCTCGTCCACCTCCATCTCCAAGGTAATATGTCGGAGCGGATCATGGATGAATCTTCTAATCGTCGAGAGTACCGCCTTGATCCAATAGCGACGGCCTATTATAGGTATGGTATGTTAGTAACTGAACGTGGAGATAGATTAAGGGATAATGGTAAGGTGGGTTGATATACCTCGACCGTCCTTCAATTGGTAATTCATTAGGCCGGCGGCCTCAATTTCCAGCACGATTTGTTTGAAACGTACGTCGGTGTTCATTCGCCGACCAACACTATAACAACAGGAGTTAGTAATTGCTTGCTTGGGGGAATGATTCCGTTGTTTAATGCATATCTGGGGAGTTATTACGTCCAAGCGAGCAGAAGTGACACTGTGAGGGTTGGGGGAGGACTCTGGATATTACATACTGACTATTGCTGTTAGTTGTGAGCTCTCTCCAATCGTCGAGGAGCTGAGCATTCTTCTTGTCGGTATACGTGCGAACTAGGAAGACGGCTCCCGTCTCCGACTGAGTGTCGTACAGTTCCATAGTGACCATCTTGCCACCCTGAAGCTCTAGGGCTATCTTCCAAGGATTCGCCGCTGAGGTGCTTATATCGGGCGAAGGGAGTGCGAAGAGCCAAAGGCTGTCTACCGGTTGGCTGAGAAACTCAACCCATGTGCTCTCGTCAGCAGTCTCCGATAAGACGAAGAATGCTTCGGCTCCGGGACGTGGGAACTGGGCAATTGGACGATCGACACCGTCGACAGGTGCGTGAAAGGTACGGTATCTCATGATGACTAAGGAAAGATTGATACACTTGTTGGGTGTAGATAAATGCGCGTGATGTTGAGCGAGAGTGTGTGGGATAGAAGTATGTGAAGGTGTGTGAAGGTCGGGGCCGTCTAATTAACGAATCCAATATTTATGTAGGAGGAATGTTAATTGTAAAAAGGTGTATTAGAAATGAAGTTTAGAGAAGAGGAACCACTTTGTTATATAGATTATGAAAGGTTTTAGGTGTCCATATCATTTGGGTGGTGTAGCTTAGGTAGTGTAGTTTTCTGCTGGTCTTGTGGATTAAACGGCCGTTGTCGAGTCTTTTAATCCTTATCTTTACTGTGCTCTAACAAATATTAGCACGACCCGTGGATATGGTTTTTTTATTGCAGTCAAACATATTCCTGGTACTGTACATTCGTTCATTTGGCATGATAAAATAGACTTAGTGTTGGCGAAGGGACTTCACATACCTGACCACAACAAGCCAACGCTTCGCTCACCCCCTAAGACCTGTGCCCTTATGCGACTTGAGGTACCTATATATTATATTAGGTATCAAGAAGAAGACCGTCGAGACCATGAACCTGTCGTCTGTGCTAGATTTTACCCCGGGCTTTAGCAAGGACTTAACGAGGACGTTTTCTTTGACTCGCCATAACGTTGGGTAACTTCATCCAACCTGGCCATTTATAGCCTTAAAGATGAATATTCTTAATAATCATTTTAATACCAAAAGGAATTATGAATGTTATAAAGGCCATTTTTAAAAAACAAAACCGACCTAAGAATCTAGGTTATATATTTTTTACAGAGAATTTAAGGTTCGGTCATCTAAATAAACGGACATAATTGCTGATTTTCCCTTACAAACGTTATAAAGTTTGATATTGTTATCTTAGAAGAAAAAGTGGTTACTCCATGATTGTTGCCGTGTAAATAATTAAAGTTCTGCATGAACAACGTGCACACACAGTATAAACACATAGTAAAAAAACGAGATGTTTATTTTAACTGTCACCAAACCTTAACGACAACCTCGCATAAAAATAACCAATGGAAACAATGAAAATATTCGTTCTAATAAGAGATCGTTTACGGTTCCATTAGCAGGTCAAGGAGGGTATTTAAACATGTTCACCGCCAACCTTTTAATATTTAGTAACGTATTATGTTTTTCATCTAGCCAGTAAAAAACCAGGTGCTCACAATGGCAAGATGGAATTTATTCAATGAGAAAAGTGATCCAGGATCTCCATGAGGGTCAGCCCAAGGACCCCCAAGGCCTCATAGCTATTTTTTCCGGACCTTCAATCATAACTCTCATCCATGGATCCCCCAAGCCCATTCCTAAACTCCATGCTTATTCTAATACCCAGGTATAGCTAAGCACTGTGATTATATGCCTTGTCCAGTGGAGGTGTGCTGCCACCGACCCTCCACAATGTTGAGGCGGTTGGTCGGCTCATCCTCGAAACCGAATTTGCCAGTGTGTTTATTGACCTCGACCCAGCACCGGCGCATCAACTCATCAGCCTCTTTACTCAGAGGGATGTAGCTAATTGGCTCGAAAATTAGATTTCCAAGGGTAGAAATTATAGCGGCGACCCAGAAGCGATGGCCTGTTATGTAGTACGTTAGTGACCAAATGCGAAGATAGAATGGGTGACAAGGATGAAATATAATGACATACCGCGACCTTCCTTGAGTTGATAATTAATCAAGCCTGCGGCTTGTATCTTAAGAATAATATCTTTAAGGGTCACACCAGCTTTCATGCGACGACCAGCATGACAGGGGCCACTGGTAGTAAGCACCTTCCAGTCGCTTGGGGCGGCAGCGTCAGAATTGTCAGTAAAGGTGCGGACTAGAAAGACGGTGCCGAAAGTTTCTTTCGTGTCGTAGAGCTCAAGAGTAATAATCTTAGTACTCTTGAGCTCAAATGCAACCTTCCATCCATTGGGCTGGGAGTTTTGGGTATTGGTAGACGGCAGGGCATATAGCCAGATGCCGTCAACGGTTTGGTTGAAGAAATCGAGCCAGCCATCGCGGGTTGCAGTGGGTGAGATGACGAAATATGCGCGACGGACGAGATTGAAATGAACAATGTCGGCTTGTTGGCCGTCAACGGGTGCGTTAAGGACGCGGGACTCCATCGTGCAGGTTGCGGATTGAGGTTGTTAAGAGAATAATTATTGTAAGGTTTGGTTTTTCTTGACGAATTGGTGGGTTGGTTTTGATCTAAACCTTGAATGTTGGTGTGTAAAGATCAAGTTGACATTCGTGTCTGCAAGACGGAATTAAATAAAGAAAAGAATTAAGGTGAAGGAAAGTTGATTATATAGAACAGCACCCTCCTCCGTGCCGACTGCCCGCCTACCACCCAGGCGACAACATTTTCTGCCAGGCAGTGTCTTTTTAAGAGTAGGTCACGAGAGTCATCACCCGCATTATCCTCATTATTTCTAATTGAAAAATTAGCACTGTTTATTAAAAAGGCCGTTGAACTTTGAAAGGTATCATTATATCACCTGATAATTATCAACCACCCATTTTGTTACTTGGTATTTTATTTTATTTGCAACGGGTGCTTAACGTAGGCCATAGTACTTATTTCATTTACCGGTTCATACTATGCTTATTATCTCTATGCGCATTTATATCGAATCGTTTCTGTAGCTTATATCTAGAGATTAATTTTTGTTAATGAGGAGAAGGAAAATGAAGACAATGCGGTGATCCACGTCGTGCTATGCTACTCCACGCAAGTCTATTAGAAGAAACTCCATTATATATCTTTATCTTTTCAGTCAATGTAGGGTTTGCTTACATTGGAAAACATTTATGCTAGTATGTTGCTTCCTTGAGCACTTAGCAATCTTCTCTCAACTCAAAAAGCCGTCATTACTAATATGCCGTTAGGGTTTCGCGTCGACAATGTGCGCACACAGTATAAACACATTGTAAATAATTAAGTCAATGCTTGTTCCAACAGTATGACCATACCTAAATAAGAACGTCACTAAAGATAAAAGTGATCGGACTAAAACGGTATAAAGAACGGTAATGGAAATGAAATAACGTGTTTTATTAAGACGTTATTGAAAGTTATTGATCAAGCATCTTCATGTATTGAAAAGGGGCGTTTTATTATTATCCATACGGTGAACATCGAAGTTCTTACCTAAGCGTCCGAGCGTCCGGGATACGTACCTTGTAACCCCCCAACCGTGCAGGTTCTCGATTCCAAGATCTTGGATCGATAGATGGCCCAAGCTCCTCCCGCTCCTCCCTGCAGGGCTTTACCTAAGCAACCCCAGCCCCACCGACAAGTCGAAAATCGAGCTCGCGACGCCATCGCCGCAGCGTTTGACGCATGTTAATTCGTATATGTCGGAGACCTGCATGTAGCAAGAGTGATTGGCAGGACGCCTTAATCTAGGGGTAAATCTGATTGCACCAAGACAATTGATTTGCAGATCGATCGATGAGGCGATGGGACTAAAGGGGGAAAAAAGGTAGGTAACGGCAAGATTTGGGGATTTTGGGGCGTCAAGGGGCCGTCGTCATCAGCCCACCCATTAATTCTCTTGTTTTTTTTTTCTGGACCGCCCGAAAAAAGAGGCTGGGCCAGTGACAGTGGGGACAGTGCCCATACGTTTCGCAACCCGCCCAGCCTCCTATCAATCGGTGAAAGTACCAATACGAAGGGTCAGTCCCGCTGTCATATATCGAATAAATTTCAATTGAATCGAAACTCCTTTTGACCTTCTTAGTTTTCAATTCCTTTGTTTGTTTATTCAATTCCTCACTTCGTCACACAGTATATTCTTCATCGTCGGAAAAATTGTCTCTGTTTTGCTTACTACTAGGTACCTACCCATACCTATTATCCATCCACTACACTACCTAGGGAGCTTCCGAGTGTACCGCTTCCGCAATCATTTAGATTAAATGAGCCGGTCCGCCCATCCCACCGCCATGAATAATTCTCCCACCAGACCTCGTCCACGTCAAGCTCAAGCACCACGTGATTACGACGACGGGCAACCTGCAATATATCACAATAGCGCAAAGGCTGCATCATCTAATGCACCGCGTTTTGATAGCCACGACGATTTTTATGACTTCCTAGAAAGCAACCGAGGTCCTATGCCAGGCCCGAGTAGTCTTGCAGGTCCTTCTAACGCAAACAGCGGCCCTAGCGCATCATTGCATACGCAGCCACTGCAGATGCCCCAGCAGCAGCAACGCTTTGTGCAGAGTGGCGGCCCATCAAATCAGAGTCCATCAACAAGTCGGCCTCCTCTTACCAACTCATTCCCGCCTCAAGGAGGCAGCGCTCCAGATAGATCGCGACCTCCATCTTACTCTGGCAGCAGCCGTTCCGAGGAGATGCTCGTGGCAGATCGCACCCGCGACGACAGTCGAATCCAGCGCCAAAATGGGCGTCGGGGACCGCCTGAGGGCAAACCAGTATCAGGTCCACGACCTCGGCCGCCGACTAGCAGTTCTGCCGGGTCATCTCCGCCCCGAAACTCATCAGGATACCCAATCAACCCGCAAGTCCAACATGCGCAGGCTCAAGCCAAATCAGCTTCGGCATCAGATCCCAACTTGTCTGTCCCAGGCGCAAGTGCAGGCGCATCCATCCAGCGCCTTAAGAGCCCTAGCGTGGTAGACTGCGTGCTACAGCCGCTTGATCAGAAAGTGCGCGAGTACAACGAGTTGATGAATCGCGAGCAGGACGAGATGGACCGTCTAGACGCCGAAATCAGGGCACTACAAGAGCGTCGCGCCGATGCTGAGACGCGCTTCCTCGAAGCCAAGGGCAAGCATGACGATTACAAGCGACAATACGTCGATGTCGAGCGTGCCATGCGTGGAGAGGTAGTCTTGCCGCCTCCTACTCCCAGAGAACAGCCAGCACCGCTCACACGACAGCACACGCGACCCATGAGTCTGCAAGATGATGACGATGATGACGACGATGATGATCTGGCGCTACCTCCGTCCTCGCACCGACGTATCAACTCTCAACAGTCGTTTGGACGATCTTCTCAGAAGATGAGAAGTGGAGGCCGCTTCCGTTTCAGCCTATTCGGAGACAAGCAATGAATGATGGTCTTTTCAGTATGAACCGTGACGTCTGGAGGGAAGGTTGGGTTTGTCGGGAGAATAAAAAGCAATGGCCGTTTTAATCGAGATGGAAAGGCCTAATGACTTACGTTAACGTCTTCTAATTCTTCCGTGTGTAAATGACAAGTTAATGGTAACGACGATTAGAGCATGTAATTAGATGGATGGCAGGAAAATGGAGTCAACTTTATTTCGGAATCATTCTTCAATCCCTCTTGCCGATCGATCACCCCCCGTGCTACATCCGATATGGTATCAGATTTGATCCGATAAATAGGAACTCGTAAAGCTAAGTCGTGTCCCTCGATCAGCTCCGACGCTAATTACGTCGATCTATCATTTCAGCTAAGTCAGCCGAAGCAAGTCCCTCCTCAGCTCGTTAGCTAAAGTCTCCGCACCCAGAAGCTGCTGGGACAACTTCGAAGCCCCCTCGAATTCGCCAGTGTAACATCCCCGCCAATTTTATGTCGTCAACATGTCTAGGTAGGCATTTTAGAATCCACCCATTACCACTCAACTCCCAATATGCAGACTTTTTCGAGTTGGGAAGACCAGCCAAAGGTTAAGGTGACACGGGAATAGAGCAAAAACTCCTCCATTTCCCTCAGAGAGTCAGTACCAATGGCTGTTAGCTCTTCCCATGATTGCTCAATCAAGTTGGGCTCCGAGTCATCTTCTTGGGTTTCGCCCGCCGCGCTTCCGAAAAGGAGCTGGGTCCAAGCGCCGTCACACCATACGAGCTTATTGGCTGCGATCATACCACTTTCATCCACTACCGACCCGATAATACGTGGGTTAAGAGTGAGATCTCTCTTCAATTCGCAATTCTTGCATGTTGCGACCGGTTTATTCGAATAGAGTGGCATACCGCAACTAACCACCCCCGTTAGTTAGCGATGCAGACGACAACGACAGACGTCTTTGCCTACCATTCAAGGTAGCAAAGCGTTCCTTTTCGCCACTGTTCCATCAATTTCATTTCAAGGATGACTACATTTAACTTCCCCGTGAAGTCTATCGTAGACTCGGGCTGACGCACACGGTCTTCTACGTCGGCGATAGTAAATAAGGTTCGACCCGGACCGTTAATAGCGCGCTCGGTATCCCAAGTGTTAGAAGGAAAGGGGATATATATGCTTTGTTTCTTAACCATACTCTTCACCTTATTCCTAAGCCAATCAGCATCAGGAAACTCTGGGTTGACATCGACCATCGAGCTAAAGCCGATCCCAAGCTCTGGGGATGCACCCCCATTTCTGTGGGTGGGCTTAGAGATGAGAAGGATTGTCTGATTAGGGATCCAACTCTTAGCCGAAGGGACTTTGCCTTGCCAAAGCTTCAAGACGCAAGTTGCCGTATCGTCGAATATGCCCACTTCTATCATGTCAAGGGCCTGTTGAGTTTTCTTCGACCGAACTGTTCTACGCGGCCCAACGCTTCTCACACATACGAGAATCTTACCCTCTCCCAAATCATACCCAGTAGAAAGAAATGACTTCAGCGTCATCAATGCAGGGAGATATTCATACTCCTTGAGATTACACTCTAAAGGGCAGCGCAGTATGCGATCTCCATCCGAATCAGCATCATCGTTATGAAAGACGATGTGCGTTGAACCGTTACGGCCAGGATAGATGGTCGTAGTTGAGGAACAGAAAGGAATGCTTGCGGACGAAGCCCCCGTTGAGTCGGCGATGAAGGTTGTCCATATCGTGACTCTCTGACCAAGAAGCAGCTGGTAATCCGATATTCTAACATAGTACACTTTTACCTTCAACCTCTAGTTATTACCTACCCATCGGAGTGCACCGACGCCGCGGATCAACTTACTGCAATGGCCCCTGATTCATCAGTCACAACAAGGAAATGAAAACCCTGGTCGCGAAAATTCTCGGCAAAATTCACGACTCTACCTGAGATCTGGTAGTTGTGAGGGCCTGTTTCGAGAAGGGAGATCGGACACGTTTCGTAGTGTCGTGAAGGCACCCAGGGTCGAGATAGAGGGTCAAGCACTGCTTCAACCTCGGAAGACGTGAAGCCATCTCCTGGCTTCTTCGACTTGGAAAGTTCGTCACCCGTACCTTGAGAGATGGGTGGCAATTCCCTAGAATAAAAGGTCTGAATGGAAGGGAACTTGGCATCCATGTCGAAGATGGCTCGATGGAAAACGTTGAGTGTTCGGTGTCAAGTAAGTGGGAATACATTCAGTCTCTCAAAATTGAGAAGTCCCAGATTATTTGAATTTGAAAGTAAGAGGCATTTACATCTAATGCTCAACATATTTGTTTCGATGTTGTTGGTCAGGCTTCCAAACTTTATCATGACCGAAAAAGGCGCAGTTTCCTTCCAACTTATTTTACATCGGTATCATCAGTCATTGCCCAGAATGCTCTTACCTTATACACGATTGGAATACGTAATATAACGCGTCATGTAATTGATTAGTTCTTCAGGTTTCTAAATAGATAGAAGGAACGAACGTAGTAGTCAGGTATGGGGCACTCTTAAGAACAATATACCCCTATTAAATATATCGTCAATCCACACAATCACAAAACGCCAGTGAAAATAATTCAATGGTATCTTATATCATAATGTTTGCCGTCAGTTTGAACCAACTGCATAAGTTATGGTGTGCTGATATTTGTCATGGTGCTTCAATTTTGGTACGGAGTCTGACAATTAGCAACATTGAATGAACCTGGAAATTGGACACCCTTCAAAATATGAAACATTTGCTTTTATATTAAAAGCCAAAACGTCATTCGGGTATGTGCGGATGTAGGATGCCGCCATCTCGGGACCGAGTTAAGCCACGACGGCCACATGGCTTGGTACCACTTAAGCGAAGGATTTAATTCAGGCGGGCTATTTTTTCATGCCTCTCTCTCGCTAACTGTGGTGGACCAGCCTTAAATTAAACATTTCTTCAAAATGCACTGCTTACTATTATGCATCTATTCCTAGGTAACCTCAAATCGTTTAGCCCGCATTGCGATCTCTCTCGGCTCTTCATCATTGCAGAATTCCGTGATGTGGATCGGAAATCTCACTTGCACCTGGTAACTCAACCCCATCTATAGTCAACACACGGAAATATAAATCTTGTGTACCGACATGTCACTCTACACGTGCTGTGAAACGGTTTTAAATGCGGAGTGTTATTTTAAAATGTATTCCTTCAGGTTCGCTCAATCTTCTGATATTGGAGGGCAGGTCCCATCAGATCCGGGACCGAAATATAATCATGCTATGGCCATACCCATTTATGTAGGTATACCTCTATATAGACTGGATTCAGTCATTTCTCGTCTCACCTATAAGAACAGTATGCCCGTCTCCTGTTGGGAGTAGGCATCCATTGCCCTGCCTAAGTCACAACTGAACCTTCGCGACAATGCTCTTATATGTAATTGCCACGGTAGCCTCCATGGCTCAGATGGC
Organism: Annulohypoxylon moriforme; assembly: GCA_022695765.1. NCBI lineage: Eukaryota > Fungi > Ascomycota > Sordariomycetes > Xylariales > Hypoxylaceae > Annulohypoxylon > Annulohypoxylon moriforme. The sequence goes on from MU403102.1 coordinate 279,009, forward strand.
ACTGACTATCCCTTGCAGTGGAAATAGCAGTGGCATCCCTAAGCCACTCGAATTCAGGAAGATGGAGAGTCAATATCAAGCTAACATCCGAGCTTCCCTGGGTGTTGATGGATGCACAGAAAAAACCATTCGTATTCGAAAATCTTGGTAAGTAAGCACTGCTGAGTGCATTCTCCTTGAATCTATGATGGATCGCATAAACTTAAGCTAGAATCTAACAAGTACATTAGGGATGACCTTGACGCCGAGACGAGAAACGATTATGTCCGAGCTGTCAAATGTTTGGCCGCAAAGCCAGCAACGGTCGACAAAGCCCTAGCCCCTGGCGCTGTCAACCGCCTGGACGACTTCACATACATTCACATCAATCAGACGAATCTCGTACACATCTCTGTACGTACCTGATAATTATTCTACCCGGAGACTCCAATAGAGATGTACTAATACGTAACAGGGTTCATTTCTATCCTGGCATCGGATTTTTGTATGGCAAATGGAGGAGGCACTGCGTAACGAATGTGGATACAAGGGCACGATTCCATATTGGGATCAAGCTCGCTTTTCTCAAGACCCCACGAAGTCTAAAGTGTTTGATAACTCATCCTTTGGTGGTGATGGAGTATATCTTCCCAATGATCATGGCCCATACAACATAACTGTCCCAGGACTTGCAGTCAACCTTAGCATTGTGCGGCCTGCTGGCAGCGGGGGCGGCTGCGTGAACGATGGACCATTCGCAAACTTCCAGATTAGCCTTGGGCCTACGGATAGACCATTCATCGATCCTACGAACAAATATGGCTACGTGCCGAATCCGCGCTGCCTAAAACGAAATTTTGACTACCCGTCTAGCACGGACTTCATGACTTGGGAGAACGCGATCAAGATTGTGGGGGCATCTGATTTCGTAACCTTCTACTGGAACATGGAAAATACCTGGCATCTGAAGTCGCATCAGTTCCTTGGTAAGGACGGCCTCGATCTGTTCACCTCACCGAACGACCCAATCTTTTACCTACTACACTCCCAGATAGACCGACTCTGGGCTATCTGGCAAGGCCAGAACTTGGGGGAGCGTACGTTCGCAATTACTGGTAACCGCACCTTCTTCGGTATACCACTCGACACCGCACCTAACGTGCCGCCTTCGAATGCTACGATCGAAGATATTATGGATTTAGGGCACGGATATAGACCTAGGATTAAAGACGGTATGCCCATGACCTATAGTGGACGATGCTACATGTATGAATAGCCCGGCATGACAACTAGACAATTGTGTCTGGAGAAAGATAGTAGATAATATATACCCCAAGGCGGATAGACGCCGTAACCCCTATTCATCACCGTTCCACTATTCTTTCACGGAAAGAACACTGAGCTTATAAAATCCCGGTATAGGCTGAATAGTATTCGAATTGATATTTCTTACAAGATCATATTTTTACTCCGAGGAGAAAGTCATAAGTATGAGGAAACCTGTTAGCCTTCAAGAAAACTTGAACCTGGTCTGCATTCTTGTTTCTCATCGCGAGGAAACAAGCTTGCAGCAATTGCTGCCAACGTCTGGGCTTCATTGCGTCAAGGAGACGTGAGACCTCAGTATTACCACCTTTCCATTCGACTTCATAGGTATTGATGTCATCCGCGTGCGATATATGTCCCTCTGCACTAGACGATTTAATCTTTTCAGCAAGTGTGGCCGTAAGTGCGCCCAGGTCTTCGGCTATTCTCAGCTGCCACGATTCAGTAATAACGACTCTAAAACTCACTCGATGTACCGTCAACCATACGCGCCCTTTCGCAAGTATTGTCTGTGACTTAGCGATGGGTCTGGTCTCTGACACTGGGCCGCGATCCTCTTCTAGTCCATTTTCTATTTCGCAGAGAATAAGTATATTGTCATCAGCCATGGGGTACTCAAGTTAGATGAAAGATGTGACTCGTAAATGATCTATTTCTAGTAGGGTTGGGCGGATAATACCTTCGCTCAGAGGGAATCGAGAGGCGTATGGGAGGTGTAGGGAAGTTATATCATGGCGGGTTTCGGTAAGATTGAATGAACTGCAATTTCTATCTATTTAAATAAATGACTTAGATAGTGGTACGAACGGTAGTTTAATGATATAACACCGTAAATTATAAGTTGTCGTTCATTTGCTTGCCTACTTCTTCGTAGTCATAACAGCGGTTGCCAGGCGGGTAACTGTTAGGTGGTTAAGACACGTTTACCCAGCTATCCTAAGTCTCCAACAAGATATTAAGGATCTAGAATACCAGTAGCAATGATGTTCGCACTTTGAAGATGAACTTTTGAAGTATTTGCGCGCGTCCCGCACCCTATAGTCGCTAGATATAAGGCATCACTCCTTTGGCAATCTAGTACATTATACTACATTTTTGGTCGTCATCACCAATTAGGACTAAAGAATGAAATATCTTACTAGAGTGGTGGTAATCAGGGGGAATAGTCGTAGATCATTGAAAATATGACAGAGCCTCAACATTATCTTAACACTGTGGCACCATAATGAGTTCTAGGCAGACTCTTTGAAAATTATATAGGTACTAATTGAACACTCACTTCCTAGATATGTGCTTTAAAGTGCCCATACAGTAAACTTCGTCAAGAGGGAGGTTATCTGCGGTGCCCTATCTTCATGCACACCTTCCTGATATAGCCTTTGCATAGTCGCATTGCATCAATATTATAACTTGTAATAGCTTAATTCAACGACGACTGTATTCATAATTAGATTTTGAATTTCAGTAATATTTTGCTTCGTAAACCTTTATATATTTCTTGCATGATAACTACTATGAGCCCGCTTAAACAGTAAATATTGAAACTACGAAAATTATTCTTCATACTTAGCTCCATATTGCCAAAAGGGGGGTCCTAAGGCTACTCCTGAAGCTAGGATCAATCAATCTAATTGCCGTGCTAACCTTAAAGAATCTCGCTGTGTTCGCTTGGTCATTAGCATAACTTTCACCATTCATTCGCGTTCAAACTTGCACGTGGTAAATGATCATTTCAAATGAACCACTCAGGTTCTTATACGTACGAGAAAGATGTTCTCGTGCACTGCCTTAGATAGGAACCACTTCTATTGAAGTCACATGCACCCAAGACTTGAGCAGGATCCTGAGATGAGCAAACTTACGGTCTCATGATTACGTATAGGGTGTTGGCAGCACCTTTAAGCTTAAATCGTGTTGGAAATTGAATGAGTTTTGTATCAAAAGAGTTCTTGAATCAGCAACATCAAATGGTGTGGGACTCTGCTTATCGTCTGACGGGAAGCCAGTCACTTGGGAAAACATCTGACTCGTTTACTATATGATTATCCAGGGGTAATGACTTCTATTGGAGGAAACTATTCATGCGTTCCTTCGGGTTTACTAAAAAACAATCTATTCCCCTTGCCCTCTTGAATCAGAATTGAAGCAAACAAACCAGGGGGAGAAGAATGAGTATAAAGTTACAATGTAACGTGCCGCACCAGGAGAATGAGAAGTGGCTGCAATGAGGAGTTACGGAATAATCAGGAAATCCGGGCATTGCCCTGTCGGCTACGCTTTCGCAAGTTAATTAAATCCCGTAAATTTCTTTGTTTGCTCCTTTTCTCAATTATGAACGTCATGATCTTCGTGAGCTAATTGGGACTAATCCTGAACTAGGTAGCCTCTAACAAGAGGTAGAGAGTCAAGTGATGGATGCTGATAACAAACCAGTCCTGAATATTTCGACCAATCAGCATAAATGTAATTGTGGTATAATATGAACGGGTGCTGCACCATTCGCTATCAAGAAAATATTTCTTCTTGGTTGTGTAACGCGATGAGATCGAGTATCATCTGCAAACTATTACCTACTTCGGCCTGTACCTGGATAGACAGGGCATGGAATGCTACCGAGGGAGTGGTACGCCGACAATTGAATTGATTCCCTACCTGGCAGCCCGATACCTAGTAGGAACTAATGCGAAATTCGAAATTCGGTCTGAAGAAAGAGTCGGCGAGGGTTTCGGTAATCAACCTATAATAAGTAGATAATCTAAGACATGGAATGAGACACCTACCCGGTTGTTGGGTTTAAGTTCTTTGTATGCGCGACTTTTGGACTTTTGACTTCACTTCTTCGGTAGCGGAAATAGATGAGATTGCCTAGGCTGCTAGCCTATAAAAGAACAAAGGATTCCTATCGAGATCCGGAGGCAGGGAGGCGAGAAATATGAAATACATGAAAAAAAAACCGACAAGCGCTAGACTAAACTCGACTCAACCGAGCCGAGCTGGCCGGTGCAAGTTATTTCACCTAAGCGGTATTGTTAACCGTTCCAATCAAGGAAACAACTTTGGCGACCATAGCGACTCCTCAAAGCTTGAAAACGTTGGAATGTAACGCGAATCCGGGGTGGCCAATTCTGGGGTAATTACTAGGCAGGCTAGGTAGACCTGGTAAGCGTAACTGGGCGTGATGAAAATGTGGTGAAAATGTGGTCAAGTGTGGAGAAGGACCCTAACCCCCTGTCCGATCGCAAGCGAAACAACGTCATTCAGCGGAAGCCCTGGAGCTAGTAAAGTTTCCACTCTGCCACTCCCAATACTCCTCACTGTCCTCAGTATCCATACAGCCCATACCCCGAGGTTAATCGAGGTTAATAGAGGATAATAGCGTTTAATAGCCAGGCTAGCGAGGTAAGTTGTACCATAGTATCGACTTAGCGAGGGACAACTGGTTGTGCAGGAAGTCGCAGGTCGTCTCCAGCTTGACGAAATTTTTCAATTTCTCATTAGTTGTTAGTAAAATTGACCTAGTAGCGGCAAATGAGAATTGATTGTCTATACCTTCCAAGGTTTTTTAGTCTACCCGTTTCTCGTTTACCATCAATAATCGTTCTCATCCTCATCCTCATTCGCATTCGTTCGCATCCGCATCCATTCGTCCTCCCCCAATCTTTACCTACCACCTAAACTCGCACAATCTACTACTACACACTACCTACTAAAATAATAATAATCCATTACCGAGAAACAATACCAAAAACCAGAGAGCAGCAATCAGCAATCAACGACAATGTGCCAGCCGAGAAGGGCCAAAGTTGCGGCTTTTCTGGTCTGTTAGTTGTTAGCTGGTTCCTTTCACACACTCTATCCCGATCGCACATACACGTATACATCTACGCATCTTACGCATCTACGGCACCCAAGCACTTGGCACACAAACAGCCTTTGTGTACCGGTTTTCCATTTTCATCTTCCCATCGCCTCTCTTTCTCCCTCTCGTCCCTCTCGTCCCTCTCGTCCCTCACGGTTTCGGCCCTAATAAATTCTCATTCCCTATGGCGGTCGCGGGGTAGGCCGTTTTGTCTGCCTCGTTTTTCTGTACATGTACAATAGCTCAGCTCTCTCCTCACTCCAACTCTCGCCCTCACCGCTTCAAAAGATTGCACTTTCGCCTTTTGCCTCCTCATCGTTATCCTCTCTCGTCGATCATTTTCTCCATTCTTCTGTGTATTTGACCGACCTCCTATTTGGGCTTGGCTGAAATCGCTACGACTAAAGAGCTGAAACTGAAATTGGCGTCTTACTCTTATACTGTCGCCATCTCAAACCCCGAGTTTGCTGACAGCAAGCCTCACCTGGTGTGCGTCTTATAACACGCCGCACCTCAGTTTTACGAGCTAGCACAGTATAATTTAATTCATATTATATCACCTATATCCGTACCTATAGAATGACAATTTAGGAAAAAACCACCACCGCTTCGTTCGGATATACTATACGGTTCACCTATAGTCAATCCTATCTACTTGTCTCCTCTAAGGAGCTGGTACGTACTAATGGCCTTGCATGAGGTCCCTAGTCGTACCACGACATCACTGTATCGAAGATGTCGGCAAGCAATTTCCCCAACCGCGGTCCTACGATCATCGCTGTGACCTCCTGGACCCTCGCCCTGACCACCGTCGTCGTTGCTGCTAGGTTATTCTGTCGGACTCGCATCGTGCGAAGGGTTACTTGTGATGATTACTTCATTATAGTTGCTTGGTGCATCGCTTTCGGCCTCACCTTTTCCATTGCTATGGCTGCTGGTAGTGGTCTTGGTCGTCACGATAAGGATATCCCTGCTCAAGATTGGGTTACGCTGCGTAACTGCGAATATGTCTTCTCAGTTTTATATGTACGTTTAATTGATTCTGAATCCGATCCTGTGTTCTTGCATTGCATCTGACCACACAGCAGAACCCAGCTTTGATGGCCACCAAAACATCCGTTCTCATCTTCTACCTTCGCCTATCTAAGAACACACAAAGAGTGATGCGGATAGCTTCATGGGCTGTTCTTGCTATCGTTAACCTAGCCGGAGCGGTCCTAACCTTATTAAACCTCTTCCAGTGCCGTCCGGTCGCAGCCGCATTTGATACACTTACTGAGCCGACATACTGCATTCCGTTGCTTACCCAATTCCTATGCTCAGCGCCCGTCAATGTTTTGACAGACCTCGCGATATTAGCTTTACCGTTACCCGTTCTTACTAGCATGAGATTACCGCGACGGCAGAAAGTTATCCTGATATTTACGTTTGCTTTGGGAATATTCGTCACTGTAGTTGATGTCGTCCGGATCTATTATCTGGAGCAGGCCATTACTTTGACTTCCACGACACTCGAGACTGAAAAAGGGCCAATAATCGGGCACTCGCCTGAGTTTGCTTGGAATGCATCCCTCTCTCTCATGTGGTCATCTCTCGAAGTCAATGTGGGAATAGTTTGCGCGTGCATCCCGACACTGAAGCCACTCATTCGCCGCATCTTACCCTCCATGTTGGTTGACCCTAATGGGACTCGGGCATACGACAAAGGATCCTCGACGGACGGGAATGGAAGCTCAAATAACGGCCGACCAGCCACTGCAGGCCTTTTTGCCGAGGGCAATATTACACCTCCCGCCCCGGCGCATGTCGGAGGGAGACAGGAGAGCCAGGTCTCCTCGATTGATTTCATGACCACACCAGACATGGGTTTCGTTACTCATTCACCGGATCCCCTCAACCGATCGCCCACTGTCTTAACAAGCGCTACTGGGACCTTCTCGATGACGGAGAACTCGGTTTATTTCGGATTCGTGAACATGCGTCGACCGAAGAGCATGATCAGAACCTCAGTCCGTGACTCCTTCAAGTATTGTACCATAGTCATTATCCTGTTTTTGCTCTGGGGTTTCTCCTATGGAATATTAAACCAGCTCAATAATGCCGTCTCTGCGGTCTCGGGCATGTCGACTGCCGAAACTATAGGGCTTTCATCGGTTTATTTCGGAGGAGGATATCTACTCGGCCCGTTACTCGTCGGCGAATGGATTCTACGACACGACGAACACACCAGATCTGGAAAGAAAAAGAACGGCCCAGACCATATTGGCGGATACAGGGCAACATTTATAGTGGGACTCTGCTTCTACGGCGTTGGGACCATTATGTTTTGGCCTAGTGCTGTCCTCACATCGTTCGCCGGCTTCATGGTCTGTAACTTCGTCGTCGGATTTGGCCTTTCGATTATAGAGACTGGGGCCAATCCGTTCATCGTTTTCTGTGGCCCAATGGATTATGCGGAGATGAGGCTTTGTCTAGCCCAGGGAATTCAGGCTGTCGCAACCGTTTTAAGTGGACTTCTAGCCGAGAGAGTCTTCTTTACTAAGCTCGAGATGAATACTTCCACTAGTTCAAACCCAGGGTCGCTGCTTGACGTTCAGTGGACATATTTAGCCATTACACTCCTGTGTGCGGCACTGGCACTTTTCTTCTATTATATGCCTTTACCAGAGGTAACCGACACTGAGATGGAAAACTCTACACGATACCTGCCGGTCGACCCTAAAAAGCGAAGTGTTGGCGGTTTACAACTTCGAACGTGGACTTTGGCGTTGGCCGTTATAGCCCAATGGGCCACCGTCGCCGGTCAGGAAAGCATGAGCATCTTTGTTCAGCAAATTCTTACACCAAAAACCACTGTGCACAAAATTAACGGCCAGTCCATAGAATCGCTACTCTCTCCGATAGGACTTACTCTTTCTATTCCAGACTACGTTCTCATCTCTCATACTGCATTTGCTCTCTCGCGTTTTCTAGCGGCATACCTCGCGTTTTTATCCCCAACACACCCAAAAGTTCCGCAGCCACGCACGATATTAAGCATTACCACCGGACTGAGTATTCTCTGCGGTATCACGGTGGTAACCCTTCGACCAACGAACCCTAATTTGCTCGTCATCCCGGTAGTCCTTTTCTACTTCTTCGAAGGCCCCTTATGGCCCCTTATCTTTGCCCTTGGACTTCGCGGGCAAGGCAAACGTACCAAGCGAGCGGCAGCATACATCACCATGGGTGCATCCGGGCCGGCGTTCTGGCCGTTCGTGATATATGCGGTGGTCCAGCGAGGTGGCAGTGTCCAGACAGCCTTTGCTGTAGTCCCCGCTCTTTTTGTTTTAGCGGGGTTCTTTTCACTTTTCTTGGACTTGAAGAGAGATGCTCGAGCCTTAGTTGACGCCCGCGTCGGTGCTGAGGATCAGTCGAGAATACAGGATCGTGCTAATCGGGACATGGATCTTGATACCATTCTTGAAGCGCGACGTCGGGCATCAATAGCCGGACTACCAGCCGATGATGAGAAAGCGGGTTTTTTCAAAAGACTCTCGATCGCATTGAGCAAAGGCAGTAGTGCGCTTCCCGGCCGAAAAGACTCAGACCCACCAACTTCAGAGCATCGTGAGGCGAGTAGCGGGAGCCCCGGATGAGACGAAGAGAATTGCCAATATCTGTCCATCCCTTAAAAGACGTCCAACCACCCGATCATCAACTAAAGTTGATACACTCTCCGCGGAATCATTGGCGGAGAAACAGATTGAGACGCATCATTCGGCAATCACTTGAGTCTCAGACTCTACGATAGTGATGCCATCCCCCGCATCTCGGCTTCGATTACTAGGATTTTCAATTCTAATGGGTCAAAATGGCCAACATAAAGCTCTTGATCTTCATTTGCGTACTTGAAGCCTAGGTGTTTCCTTGAGTCGATATGCAGGGCGGTTATGACTTTAGGATTCTTGTGTCGTAACGGTAAGAAAAGTCGTCGCAAATTCATTCAATTGATATCGATACTAATTTGATTGTAACAGACTGCTTTGAAAATGGGATTAAGAAACGTTTTTATGTCCACGTATTCTAGCAATTAATTACGTTTGAAAGATTAGAGGCATTTGGTACCCTATACGTACCTAGTAACTTGGCTAAATTGTCAAGTTGAAACTATGGTGTTCAGGCCAGGAGTTGAGTCACTATTAGTGAGGTTTTCCGTGTGCCGCTCTTCTAACCAAAATGCACGACATAAACCCAACACATACTGTCGCGAAGTCATTGCAGTACGATGGATGGATGCCACCATTCGGATATAACGCGTCATATATATATGGTGTTGAGGTTCCCTTATTTGAAAGTCGTTTTCGGATGATACCCATACCTATATGGTTAAATTAGTATAAATTTACAATACCAATTATTTTTCTTTTTTAACATTCATGAGAATACGATTTCAAAGTGAAGACCGGAATTATCGGTGTATCGGTAAATTGACCCCATCATAAATTATGGAGACCGTAGAATGTGGAACTTCTCCTTAATCGGATCACTAACCGTATATGCACTTAACCATTCGGATGATACAAAAGGGGGAACGTTCTTGGTGGTAAAATCTTCGGAAGTAGACGGAACATGTACCTAAAGAGCTGTATGCGTGTAAGAGATCGGAATTTAACTATTCTAGGCTATTATTGCAAGCTTACCAATCCATCCCAGTCGATGATGTTTCCTTCCATCTTGGGCTGGCCTTGTTGTATCTTTCCTTTTAATCAGATTATCGATTCTATCTTTGTTGGATTTCCTTAACTCTTCCTTTTTATTAGACTATAGACGAGGGTAGATGAGTAAACGAGCCCTCACGTTTATATACTGATAATTGAATTGATATTCGGAAGCGGTATTTGTGTAACGTGGATACCGCGGAACCGGGGGTTCCGGTATCGCTGAGGACTTGAAGTCACCATGGCATCTCACGTTGAAGGTTCTGGGAGCTCCCCTTTCAAGAATGGGTTGAGAGAGTCGATTGATTCTAAAGATTCCCCGTCGATAAATGAGTCCACGACGGAAGAGACGCCGCTTCTGCGGTCTGGGTCCGGTTCGGATATCACGGGGAGCGTCTCGTCTGCCACATCCGAGCCGTCGGAAGATGGAGATTCCTCTGATTTGGATACCCCGAATCAGAGGGTCAGTCGGGGCCGGGCTGTAGCTATCGTCTTGAGCGTCTACCTCCTGATCTTCCTGCAAGGTACCTTATCCGCTGTCTAGCCGGGTAGCTATCGCGTTACCTGTCTGCTTAAACTTATGAATACTAACGTGCGCACAGCGACTAATATGTCAGGTATCACGATGGCGCAATCGACAATAGCCGCGGACCTAGACTCGTACGAGAACGCGATGTGGTTCACAACGTCGTTTCTGGTGGCTATGTCCTCGTCGACGCCTTTGGTCGGTAAACTGGCGTCGATCTTTTCGCCCCGCAGCATGGTGCTCGTCGCGTCCGCGTTGTTCGCCATCGGCTGCTTCATCACGTCGCAGGCACACTCGTTCGCGATTTTCATTCTCGGGAGAGTGTTGACGGGAATGGGTGGTGGAGGGACCATGGCCTTGGCTATTGTGCTGATCTTGGAGCTGACGACGAGGAGGAAAAGGGGGCTTTATGTTGGGTTGATGTAAGTTGGGACAGTTGGTGAGAAGTTACGTGTAGGTGTAACAGGTACTGATTTTCCCTGGCTAGGAATGCTGGTTTCACTACGGGTGTCTCATTAGGCGCCGTTGTTTTTGGCGGACTTATATCCGTCACTGGTTGGGTATGAATATCTCTCTGTATCCTTATTGTCTGGGTGTATTAACTCACAATGCCGTATAGAGGTTTCTCTTTTGGGTCCAGGTTCCGCTCAGTTTGATCGCGGGGCTCGCGATATACTTCAGCATTCCAGCCGAGTTTTCCTCGAGTCATCGTTCTAAGGAAGGGTCATTGGCCACGAAGCTGAAGCGGATTGATTACCCTGGCGCAATATTCTTGGTGAGTCGACAGTCCGAGGCGTTATTTTCTCGTCTTACTAACCATACGTAGACAAGCACCGTCGTTCTCTTTCTCTTCGGGCTGTCTAACAATATTCAACCCATCCCGCTACTCATCTCGTTAGGAACGCTCATCATATTCGTCCTAATCGAGTACTATGTTGCCGCCGATCCTATCGTTCCGATTTCCGTCATGCGAAACCGTGGTGCCTTACTAACCTGTCTTGCTCAACTCGGGTTTATGGCTGCGCGTTGGGCGGTGTTGTTCTATGCCCCGATCGCAGCCCTTGCAATACGTGGTTTCCCGCCGGCTGCAAGCGGTAGCATTCTTATCCCGACAAATCTCGGTTTTGGCTCTGGTGGCCTCCTTGTTGGTGTAAGTTCTTTTACCTCCGATTCTTGAATTTTTCCCGTCAGGTCGTTAATATTTACCCCAGTGGCTACACATTCGCCGGGCTGGAAGTTTCTGGTTATCTTGCGTCGTATCTTTCGTACTCTTCGCCGCGAGTCTGTTCGTGCTATCTTTCGCATCGACACCCGACGTCCCGATCGCGGTGTATGTCGTGATTGTGTTCCTTAACGGCCTCTTCACCGGGGCCGCGCTGAACTACACGCTAGCCCACCTTCTGCATATGACCCCACCTGAGACACATTACATAGCGACGAGTTTGCTTGGCACGTTTAGAGGATTTGCCGGCAGCTTCGGTAGTGCTATCGGCGGAGGTATATTCGCTCGGACTCTGCGCGAGTCTCTAGAAAAAGGCTTTAACGGCATCGATGGTTCGGACCGAGACCACAACGAGCTTATCCGAAAATTGATTGGAAGCCCGGCACTCGTGTACAATGGTGGACTTGGTGCCCAGGAACATGAAGTTGCGGTACAGGGATATGCCGACGCGATAAAGGTTCTGTTCCAGGCTGCTGTTGTTCTGTCGGTGATCGTCTTAGTCATCCAAGCCGGTACTGGTTGGAGGGGCCCTGGTGACAAGGTGAAAGATTCGGAGGTGGTTGGGGATGGTGGCGTCGAAAGTGATGGGGTTGGTGGGGGTCAGCGGTAATTTGGTGAGTGTGAACTGCTTCACATATTTAAAGTCCGGTGATTTACCAAAAAATTGTGAGGAATAGCTATAGAAATCTACCTCGTTAGCATAGATTTAAAGATATTAATTTAGAAGTCAACGAAATAGATTGTTGAATTAAGGCAGTTTTCTGTCGCTTCTTAGGGGATACCCCTATTCTCGTGCTTTGACCCTAGAGATCTATGAGTCTACCTAGGTAGGTAGGTACCTATCCTAGGTAGGTACAGATTAATATGCACGGCATACGCAAGAGGCTGAGTCACAAGTACTGTGATAAAAATTAGTTCTTGATGTATATTTGATTCTAATCTAAGAAATACAGTATCCTAACTCCTGAAACATAACTTTTCTGTATAAACAGTAGAACATAGGTAAACATAAACAGTTTTTTAAACATCGCAACAAAATTCATGACAACTCGGACGAACAGGAGGGGGGAAATTCACTCGTATGTGTCCTCTGCTTTACTTATTCTTTCGTTGCAATCTTGTCTTCTCTCAGACGGCCTCGTCGCAATTACTTCTTCATCGTTAATGCTCAAACACCGTCAAGTCACAAATTCTCGAGCGACCTAGCCATCTCCTCATTACCGAACTGACGAGCGAGCGCTGGGAAAGGAATATTTTGCGCTGCCCAACGTTCAATGAATCCTCCTCTAATAGCCTCTCCCGTAGTCCGGGGGAATTCGCCGTCCTGTGGGCCATTGTCACCCGTATATCCGTACGGGTGCGCTGCGTTGAACTCGATTGGACGGGCGCCGTCGAAATGGAAAAGCATCTCAACGAGTGTTGGGTTAGCCCAACCGATGGCAAGGTAACACGCCTGGAGGGAGCGGTCGTAGCAGTTATGAAGCATGTATCTGAGAGTGGGGTACTCATCAAAAGAGACACCTTCGTGTCTAAGATGACGGGGCATGTCGCGGACGATTGAGTACATAAGGCGGCCGGCGATGTGGTGGTCCCGGGCTCTTATTACATCACGGAGTAGGTTTTCCACCCAAGGGACGTCAACTGGCTGTCGGAGGTCTACGAGCTGCAAGAGCAGGTCCTCGCCAGCTGGAGAGGTGCGACCAAAGCGGGGATCAGCTGCTCTAGTATCATAAGACGTAAGGAATCCTAAGTGTTCCAGGCTCGCCTCAAGAACTAGCAACGCAACTGCAGAGTTTATATGGGAGATTCTGTTGATCTGTTCAGCAGACATAGGGCCGCTCAATTGCACGAGGTCGAAGATGAACCTAACCTCTCGCCAATGCTGCTCATCCGCAAAGATAGTAGACAGGCTCTCAAGGACTATCGGAATCGAGGTCCTGAGGCTAGCCCTGTAATCCCCGGCCCCTATTTGGCTGGCAGCGTCCACGATACGTCTGAGAGTTGCGATGATGACAGGTCGCTCGACTGTGTGCGTCGTATGACCTGGCGCCCCGTATCGGTACAAAAAGAATGGGTCGAGCCCTATCAGGTTGACTCTGTCGTTGTTGAGAAAGACATCTGGGAACATAATCGCTAGCTGAATACGATCGGCGCCGCCGAGGCCTCCAATCAACTCAATAAGGCGGTCGTTACTCAAGCGCGGGATCTCCCGGAATACCACCGGAAGACGATCCTGGATGGTAAATGGATTTAAAACTGGACCTGGTAGCAGAGCCGCAGGTTCGACTGAACTCTCTGAGGACGACGCAATTGATCCTGGCTCCATTTCTGCTCCCGTTCCTGCATTTGGATCTACAACTAGAGCGGGAGCTCGTCCCATTCCTAGTCCTAGTCCTAGCCCTGGCGCCTTAGCTGAAGCTTGCTCTGGGACAACTAGCGGTGGAAAGCTGATTGGGTACTGGGTCGCAGGGTCGGGAGCAGGACGAGCAGGACGAGCAGGACGAGCAGGACGATGAGGGCGAGGAGGGCGAGGGCCAGGCGCTGGCGCCGGAGCTGGAGCTGGCGCCGGAGCTGGAGCCGGAGCCGGAGCAAAAACAGGGGCTGGAGCTGGAGCTGGAGCTGGAGCTGGAGGAGCTGGAGCAGGAGCCCTGCCGGCGGCGGCCTCAGCCCGAGCATTTTCATCCAGAAGGTCTTGAAGTAATCTTTGCTGCCTTTCGAGTGATTGTCGCCTTTGAAGCATGCGGATCTCTCGCGCAGCAATTCTCCTCTGACGCTTCCTAATCCCTCTTTGTAACTCAGCTACCCCTACCGGGGGCGGCCCCCCTTTGCCATCTACTCTTCCTGCGACCAGCTCATCTCGTCCAGGTCTCCGTCTCCGTTCCGATCCGAAAAATCTCGTTGTTTTTCTGCCTAGCATTCTCCTTTCTCGCCTCATCTTTCGTTCATCCTTCTTCTTCGAATCGCCACTTCGGGAGGCCATATTGTCAGGCGTGTTATCTCGGAAATTGAAGATAAACGAGTCAAGAATGTGTAAAGAATAATGATGCTTCTAACCAGTTGTTGAATTGATAGTTGTTGAGTGATGTGCTTTCTGGGAAATGGAGGAGATATTGACGTATATTTATATTGCTGGCTAACCTGAACTCACATGCAGCTGTTCTTCGATCGTTAGGGAATATAAGAATGGAAATTCGTACAATTCCATTGTTCTCTGATCAATAAACTTCCTGGCTTTGTTCGATCCACCATCAATGTCTATGTCATCAGGGATCAACACGCATTGTTTTCTCTGACATTGTCAACAATCTCAAAGACTTAGACATTATGATAGGTCAGTAGGTGTTGGCTAATCTACAAATCATTTGCTTCTTATTTCAACTTGAATATTATAGTCAACTAACCTCTAGCATAAGTTAACATTTAGTATGTTGCTACCATGAGCCAAGTTGGAAGATAGCTTTAACTTACGAGATAAGTCGCTCAGTGTCCAGATATTTTCCCATAAAGACCGGATACTATGGCGTAAGCCGGGGCGTCACTTGAGACGGCGGACCATTCACAGTCCCGCCTCGAACACTTTTCATTTTAAACTAATACAATCACAACAACGCATAGCCAAGCCTAATTCTTTTCAGGCGCATTCAATTGAATATAATAAATACCTATATGAAGCTATGGGTACACTATTGCAAATAAGTGCCCAACAACGATTCAACAACGGCTCAACGAGGCCCAACGAGGGTTCAACGAGGGCTGAACAACGGCTGAGAAATAGCTAAGCAGACGTCGTGTCACCCAGGTAATTAATCAACGTCGGGATTCGGAGTAATCGACTTCTTTTCCTTAAGTTCTCTCTTATTTGGTCTCGTCTTAGCGCACGCTTCGCGACGTTCATATCGTGATGTCTTTCTATCATCGCGATGATTAGGTCGGACAGAGGGAACAGAGAGCGGGGCTTCAACATAATACTCGCCACTTTATATCTACATCTTACTAGACACCCTTAAAGATTGGTTTCAAGGTTGTGTAAGATAAACTGGGGAGTCTCTTTTTAAATAGATATCCTAAACGTACTCATACCTACTACTTTATAAAAGACTATTTGGTAATTGTAGTTAGATACAGCCCAAAAGGAACCAGGGAAGGATCAGTTTATTTTCTTTAGAAATTTTGAAATGAATCCTAAAAGCGACACAGCTTCGAAACTGGCGTCTGCAAGGAGTCTGAGCTAAGAGTTGGCTGATGTCACGTTGTAGATCGAATGGGTTGGGAATAAAGTGTATTGGTACACTGTGTTGGTTCTAATGATGACTTCAACAGGGTGAGATAATCCTCGCCTATGCTTTCTATGCGACACCTACAATTTTATTGGCTCTAGGTAGCATATATAGCAGGCCGTAAGTTATGCGGCGCTGCAGCTGAGGGTACCTTACAGAACAGCCCTGCAACAGCTGATCTTACCCTCGAACGGGCACCGGGGGACTAGACCACTAATACGACCAGCCATTTTGGGCAGCTGTCATCTATCTCACAGGCTCAATTATGACGGTTCGTATCACTATGAGGGAACCTCTTGCGACGGGTAAATTAAGCGATCAGCAGTCCGGATGCTTACCTAGGTATACGGTGTGTGTAGTGCGGCTACACCCGTGTCCCATCCATGCAACTATCACGTTGCGCATAGGAGTGAAGGGATTTTATTTATATATAAGTAGATGGGCTGGGTCTCGAATCCTGATCTTTGGGGTTCAGGACAACTATTCAGTTAGACCACCAAGTTGAACGAAATCATCATCGTTACAATTTACCACTAGAACACATACCTACCTAGGTAGAGACTCTCAAACCGATCAAGATGATGTTCAAGAATTACACCCTCGTCCTCCTTTCGTCCATCTTATCTTTCGCGTCAGCTTCGGTTTTACCGAGAGCGACGTGCTGGACCGGAGAGATCCATTCACCATGTAACAATGCCACTACAGGCTGCACTCCGGATGGAATCATGGTACGTTCGATGGCGATCCTCATCTTCTAACGTCGGGGACGTGATTTGCTAACTAATATCTGGCGTAGGTTAAATGCCAAGCTGACAGCGGCGCGATGATTTTCGCCTCTATGTGCGGAGGACCGACCGGACAGGGCTCGTGTACCTACGATGCAGCGTGTAATGCGTACTGCGCTTAGAATAAGGGGGCATTTTGATGTGTTGATGGTGTTTTTCCGAGTCTTCTAGCTTTACTTCTCGGCAGTGTGTATATATGATGAGACCTCTTATTTCTATTTCGAAAGTCCTAGATGGACCGGTCAATGCGAGGGAATGACACAAGACATTGCGCTGGTTGGGATAATCCGAGTCCAATGCTGTTATTCAATGCCCAGCTAGGTACTGTTAGCGAAGTCAGACTGTCAAAAAGATCCGTGTAGTCATTTTCCCTAATTATAGATCCCCGATCGCCGTGGGGCTCATGTAAATCTGGGGTAAATAGCAAGTACTAGTAATTAGCGAGTTGACGTGATCGCCGTGGATAAAGACGAGTGTTTCTGAAAGTTCCAGAAGAAAAGTACAAAGGGACCCATAGACCTTTTAAATATGAGACCTCCTGGTCAGATTTCAAACTCCCTTCCCCCGATGGTGCGACCAGCTAGCTACCTAAATTACCACTAATATCTCTTCGCCATGCGCCACTCGGAGTTTTCGCGATACAAACCATAGTTAGCGATCATCTAACATCATATATATAAATATCAATAATAATATCAATCCCCCCCCAAAAGTTTGGTATTAAGTTAAATCCTTGGCCGAGCAGGAGGATAAGTATCAAATATGCAAGGATTAACTGCGAGTTCGGCGGCGTTGACCCATACTTTCAATACGCCCTTCAACGACATTTTATATAATTCTACTAACTTAAAAGGGGCTCGAGAAAATAAGTAGAATACTTAATATCTTTGCTACAAACATCATAGAAATCATAGAAAAATATGGCAAGCCGAACCCCTAACCCCCTAGGGGCGCCGGTCGGTGGTAACCCGGCACAACTTCCGTCCCGGGAGACGAAGTTGGTTGGTCGACACGTTACACTAGTCGGCCTGTCCAGTTCGCAGCATGCAGATCAGCTCTATCCGCATCTATCAGGGCCGGAGAATGCGCATATGTGGGATTACTTGTTTGACGAGCCGTACAATGATATCGCGTTCTTCCGAGCTAGTCTCGAAGCCAAGGAGGCCAGTCAAGATCCCGTCTTCTACGCCATCTTATTGAATGGTCAGAAGGAAAATGAGGTCGTCGGTATGGCTAGTTACTTGCGAATTGATCCCGGTAATCGCTGTATCGAAGTTGGCAACTTAGTATTCTTGCCGAGATTACAGCGCACCTCGGCTGCCACGGAGGCCATGGTATGTAACATTAACTCTGACTCCGTTTGAATTGTTATTGACTTATCATGTAGTATTTGATGGCGAAGCATGCGTTCGAGGACCTAGGTTACCGGAGGTACGAATGGAAGTGCAATGCGCTTAATGCTCCAAGTCGAAGAGCGGCGTTGCGCCTTGGATTCACATTTGAAGGTCTCTTCAGAAAACACATGATCGCTAAGGGTCGCAGTAGAGATACTTCTTGGTACTCGATGATTGATGACGATTGGCCCGGCGTCAAGCAAGCTCTAGAAGCATGGTTAGACTCCTCAAACTTCGACAGTGAGGGTAAACAGAAGAAAACATTAGAAGAGTTCCGGCGCGAGTACATAGGTTAATAATTAACTACCTAGTATATACAAGAGAGAAGATGAAGTTTATAAAATCGAATTTATTTTTTGAAGAGGGACAAAATGCATGAATGGCTTGTTTGTGGCAGATCATTTACTGTGGCGTAAACAATCACCTGATCGCAGCTGCCCTGAAAGCCATTCACGGAGCTGAACCTCCTCGTTAACGCTCTCCAAGAAAAAAAGAGAGCAAAAAGTAAACTTCTTCACAACAAATCCCCGTGGTCCCCTCCACTTCCCAAATGTGCATCACATAGACGACCATATAAGCCCAAGACCGGACTTGAGTTATTTGATGGCGACAATATAACAGCTATCCTTACCGGCGCAACAATAAGGGCCTTACGAGAAAATGTTGCGCTCCCTCCCTAAAAGGGTCACACTATCAGCATGTCACAGTCCGGCCGGGACCGGGCCTAGCCCGCTAAAACGAAGATTCACCATGTACAGCCTGGGAGAAGGCCTACCTAAAGTTCCGATCCTTAGGCGGACGATATGGAGTATCGCCGCTACGGCCACTATCTACTTCGGCTGTGCCACATACAACGTCTATCGGGAGGCCCGGATTGTTAAGAAATCCGGTCGCTACAAGGCAGATGCGATTAATTCGTACGATGACCTATATTACGTGATAAAGCAAGGAGTTGGCCTACACCACTCCTCATCCCACTCGAAGACGGCAGCGAAGTGGTTTCCGACCGGGCAGCTTTCCACCATACTCAGCGGGCACACGGACGCGGAGAAATTAATCATATGCGCCTCGGCCCTCAACGTCGGTCTTGTCGGGGCCGGCTCCCTTGCTCACCATTCCTTCGACTCGTATTTCTACAATATACCGGCTTGGAGTCCTAATTACACGCTTTTGACTTCGGCGTTTGGCCACGGCGGCCTCTTACACGCCGCGATCAACACGTTCGTGCTGCTCCAGTTCGCCCCCGAGATCTCGCGATCCCATATTTTCGAGGGAAATGGCAGCCACTTCGCCGCGTTTTACCTGTCTGCCGGTATCCTCTCCTCTTTAGGAAACAATTACGCGACGATTTTGCCGACGCGGCGGTATAAAATACATCGTACCGCGCCGACACTGGGGACTAGTGGTGTGATCATGGCTCGTAAGTTACAATTGCAGTAGCCCTCTACTCATAAGTCTATTATGGCAACTTGGATCTTTCTGTTCTGGTTGCAAATCATCGTCACTCCTATGATTCCTAGTATCACTAACTCTTCACGCAGTGATTGGGGCTTGGGCTACATTAGCCCCTGACGAGAGGATAGGTTTATTCCTCATACCGGTATCCTTCTCTGCCCGAGACTTCGTGACCTATACGGCATACATTGAGATGTTCGGGCTCTTTTTCGGGATACCTTTCATCG
Organism: Annulohypoxylon moriforme; assembly: GCA_022695765.1. Taxonomy (NCBI): domain Eukaryota; kingdom Fungi; phylum Ascomycota; class Sordariomycetes; order Xylariales; family Hypoxylaceae; genus Annulohypoxylon; species Annulohypoxylon moriforme. Next base: position 298,759 of record MU403102.1, read on the forward strand.
TCGTGGCACACGGAGTACATCTAAGCGGGTTAGCGGTCGGTTCGGCGTATGCGTACTTCGACGGGAGGGAACACCTCTGGCATCCTACCTGCCAGTTCGCCTTCCTTTTGATGAAACGCTTGAACGTGATATGACGGCTTACCTACTAAGCTATTACTTCTTAGCGATTGCTGGATAGGTACCTACGTAATAATTATCTCTCATGGGTAACTGCAGGTTCGATCAGACCAGTTTCTCACACGATAACTCTACCACGATACCCGTATGACTTTGTGTAATTCCATTCAATTTTTCTACGTCATTATAAGTTCTCATGTAACATCTTCTCGGTTTATAGCATCATATTGAAGCCGTGTTCGATGTTGTGTAAGTTAATCTGGAGCGCATAGAGTAGTATCGCCTTCCTGCATGAATCAAGCCGACGAATTTTCGTTCTTCCAGAATAAGTATGTCAGGGATATCATATATTGTATATATTCCATAAAAAGACTGGAATCTCAATTGCTATAGACTAAAACCTTACTCTCATTTTAAAAGGCTCAAAATCTTCAACAACCTTACACCTCAAAAAGCCGGCTCAACGACAAATCGAAATGGATCCTATTGTGCAAAGTGATCAGTACACCGACTACTACGTTCCTGGTACTCCCTTGGTCAACCAGAAACAATTCACGTGTTATTATTCGCGAGGTGACGAGGGTCTCAATGCCGTCCTAGAAACCTATTCAAACGGTTACAGATGGAACCTGGTCAGATCCTGGGACAATGATACCGGCGGTACGGCTGAATACACGGTAAGATACACTACCGAATTTAGAGTCCGGACCGGATACAGCCTCGAAACTAGCTGGAACATTGGATTTCAGTACAAGGGCATGAGTGTGGGTATTGGCGGAGGCAACAAGACCTTCCGCGAGGATGAGACCACTACCACGACCATGCACGAACAAAAAATTACCATTCCGCCTAGGTCCAAACTCTTTTTCTATCAGAAGGTATACAGGTTCGACGTCAAGGTGTGGTTCATCCTCGATGCTTGGAACGAGCTAAGCCGGGTCGGAGGCCGCTGGAACTATAAACCCAGTGTTGTTACAGGGAGCATCGAGATCCATTCCGATGACTACTATACTCGCGATGTCGAACTGAGATATGGCTCGACCACTACGACTGCCGAAGAAGTGCAACCGGTCGTGAGATTCAAATGGACTAGAATGTTTGAGAATTGCACGGAGCGTTGTAAACGTTACCTCCTGAACCACGGTGTCGACCCCCCACGGGCCCTTGAAGCAGGGCTTGAGGCAGACTCATCGGAAAAGCTTCCAGACGAGGCAGAGGATGATGGAGGTAAGCCATGTGCTGCAGTAATCCCATTTTCGGATTGGTGATCTATTCGTTAACAGCATCCCAGACAAGTGCCCAGGCGAGCGTGAGGAAAACGACGTTGAGAAGGAGGCTACTTCGTCATAGCTTGAGTGTCGAAGGACAATAAGGGGAATTGAACAGTGGACCAATGGTAATTTTATGCGATCTAGGAGAACATCAAAATGCGAATGAGTTGAAGGGATCATGGAAATCACTGTTAACTATATAGCCATATCCATATTTATAATGCATCAATTTTATTGGTGATTCTTGACATTATGGTACTAGGCATTTTCGCATATTAAGTTGCTGTTTTAGTGGTTTTAGTTTGAGCATCAATAATTATAGTGAATATTTGATAAAGCAATCGTTCAATTGGCGGCAGCTGCCCGCACTGAGGTCATTATTTCGTAGTGGAGCAGCTTCGGAGCGGATAATCTACTCGCCGCGCGGTTTTGACCAGTCGGATAGAGGCATTTCTTGATTAGCGAAGCGGCAAAAAAAGTAGGTCGAGGTTTAACGAGAATCCGCCCTCCGCCCTCAAGATCCCGTCAGTCCGTCCGCGTAGATGCACCCGATCGATTGATATCATCGACCTTCGACGAACCTACATCTCATTTCCTTCGTCTCAACAACCTCTCCGCTCAACCTACGAGTTCCTTCATATATCAAATAATCGTGGATATCGTCAATTGATCGTCGAAACGATGCTGTCTTCCTCGAGAAGAGCAGCCACCTTGGCTTTGAGAGGTTTGTTCTCCTCTTCCCCGATAGCTTCACCCCTGTATATATCTGCATATATCTACCTACTCGGGCGAATATACGTTAATATATACATAAATCATCATGCTAACTCTCATGTCAAGCCAAGCCGACACCCCGTACTCTCGTCCCCTTCCAATCCGTCGCCGCCATCTCGACCACCCCTAAGAAGGATGCCACGTCGGTGACGCCTCACTCCTCCACCGGTATCGCGCACCGTGAGCGCAAAGAAGTGCCGCTTCTCAGCCAAGAACCCAAGAAGGGCGTCATGCAATATGCCTTGTACGTCATATTCGCCCCTCAATACCTATCACCACATATCTCTACATATAATATATATAAATCTACAAACAACTACAAAGTACGCGAAATAATCTAACATGCTCTCCCCAGGACAACCCTCGACCAAATCGCCAACTGGGCGCGCCAGTCCTCGCTCTGGCCCATGACCTTCGGACTAGCGTGCTGCGCCGTAGAAATGATGCACCTCTCAACACCACGATACGACCAGGACCGACTGGGAATCATCTTCCGAGCATCGCCGCGACAGTCGGATGTGATGATCGTAGCAGGCACGTTGACGAATAAGATGGCGCCTGCGCTGCGGCAGGTGTACGACCAGATGCCCGACCCGCGCTGGGTCGTCAGCATGGGCAGCTGCGCCAACGGCGGCGGCTACTACCACTACAGCTACAGCGTCGTCCGCGGCTGCGACCGCATCGTCCCCGTCGACGTCTACGTGCCTGGTTGCCCGCCCACGAGCGAGGCACTTATGTACGGGATCTTCCAGCTCCAGCGCAAGATGAGGAACACTAGGATCACGCGCATGTGGTATAGGAGGTAGAGTAGGATGGATAATGATGATGGTGATGGTGGTGGGAAAAATGATAAAGATAGGGAAGGGAAAGGGACCGAGGATAGAGAAGGGGAACCGAAAGCTTGGACCGATGTCCCGAGGCAGCACGGCGGTAGACTACTCTTTCTCTCTTTTGTCGGGCATAATGATGTACATAAGATACCGGGGCTGCATTTAAACATATGATTCACACAACGGGAGTCTTCGCTCCTATGTCTAATCGTTTTGGTTATTTTGCTAGTAATTAAGGCTCGCCCTACCTATGGAGCTGGTGTCTTAATCATTGCTTGTTACAGGAGCAATAGGCGGGTTTTATCCATATTTCTCGCAATTCAACTTTTCTAGAGATCAGGCGATACTAAAGCGAGATATTCACCTTGAGGCTTGGGGGTTTTAATTGCCGGGGTATACCCGGACCATGACCTTGCTCAACCAGCTAGGCTTGAGATCTACAACTTGATTTCTTGATTTCACCTCATTATCACTAAATCGTTGGCTTTTGTGTAATTTCTATTTCTATTCCGTTTTTTACGTTTATGAAAAGGTCGATATTGCACGGAAATATTGAAGAATATGAGTAGCAACACCCCCCTACTCGGTGAGTCTGCCCCTATCCGAGATGGCGATGATGTAAGAGGCTTCACTTATAAGCCACCAAACCGGATATCCGTAAAATCTCAACAGAACAAGAACGCAGAACTCAAATTATATTACAATGAGACATTTCGATAAGCCAACATACTGAATAGGTCAAGATACAAGTGATCCTCACTATGAGGATGAGCAACAAACATTCGTGGAGAGCTGGAAGTCCGGCTATCACCGAGTCCAGGTAGCCACATCCCGCTTCACCAACTCCCGCACGAAGCACTGGATCCTGCTAGTCCTCATCATCCTTGACGTTGCCGGTATCTTAAGCGATATCTTCATCGCCCTGATCACGTGCGAGATAGGCGTCGAGAACGACAAATGGGTGGCCCCCACGAGGAGTGCCTTGACCACCTTCTCGTTGGTCATGAGCTGCATCTTCCTCGTGGAATTGGCCTTGTCTATGTTCGCCGACGGCTGGGGGTGAGTTTACTACTTTTGTTCGGTCCGATGCGCTCACCAGTCGCTTACTTACCTAAGTGAGAAAATGATTTACTGATTCTATGACAGATACTTCCGGAGTTGGTTCCACAAGTTCGATACCTTCGTGGTTGTGGCCGGGTTCGCCGTCGATCTGATCGAGAACAACACAGCGGAAGAAATAGCCTCGCTCATTGTCGTTCTGCGCCTATGGCGCTTCGTCAAAATCGTAGACGAATTCTCCGTCGAAGCCTCCGAGGAGATGGGAGAGATACGCAAACGCATCGAGGACCTAGAATCTCGTAACGCGGCTCTAGAAGCACAACTTGCGCAGAGACGATAGTTAGATAAGGTGGATTCCGAGAAGCGCTCGCGGCGTGCCATGTGTCTCCGGTACACCGTTCGGCCGTCGGTGATACTAACAGAACTAAGGTTATATGGCTGGACATTGGAAACCTTGTTGTGTTTGAAGGTCAGTGAGAAAATAGCAACATGGCATATTAGATTCTGTCATCCCATCTCTATTGAACTCTACTAATATAGATGTTGCGTACAGTTGACCGAAAATAGCTGGAGACACTAGTTAGATGATGACTTCAATCAAGATACCCCTTTTTACCAGTTCACCCGAATTCCCGCCCACAACTACCTTTTGACAGCCTGTCAACTACACATCGGGTGACCATTCGCCTCATGCATAATGTCGAGGCAAACGTAGAAGGGGATGATGAAGCTCAATTTCTTTGGTTCTACAGTTCCATCTTTCAGATGACAGAACTCTATCAACAACCACATGATGGCTTCGCATACGAAGCAGTTTGCTTATTCATCCGGTAAACAATAGGTGGCAAATGCCATTTCAACTCTACCCTGCCCGTCTGAACTTTGGTGCCACTACGAAGTTATGCTTACATTTACCTACCGCTGTCATATCGCCTCAAAAACTCTACTTTGTTCTAAAACTCCTAATGTGGTAGCCCGTTAAGAGATGGCTAAATATTCACAGGTTTACGATCTTTCATAAAGACCATTCAAGCCACCGATAGACAATCATGCATTAGTGAACTATCACCCCTTCTACGCGTCAACGCTAGATGTCCTCACCTCCTTCCTGGATTATTTGAGACTGAGAATGGCTACTTCTAATTGTACTGTCAACTAAAATTTTCTCTTTTCTCTTAGTCCCCTATTCATACAGTCTCGGTAAATGCCTACTGTTTGACTTTTACTAGAAAAACATACCTCCTCTTATTCCCACACAACATAATTAAATCATCATGAAATCTATCATCCTTCGAGGTGTTGCATTTCTAGTCGCTGTCGCGTCGGTAGATGCCGACACGACAACTTCAACTACAAGTTCTACTACATCAGCATCCGCTACTCCTGTTCCGTCAGCGGCGACGACGACTACAGCATGCGCCGCTCAAAATATCGTCGACACCTGTCTCGATACAACCGAGAACTATGTAAGCCTTTGCGGTACAACGGACTACCAGTGTCTCTGTGACAAGTATGTCGCGATCGTCATGTACGGTGCCCCTGATATAAGTTTCGCACTACCGATTTATATAACCAAACTAACACTGTGGCGCTAGATGCTTCAACAACTGTCCCGACGACCCGCGAGGACCTAGCTACACGCAACAGAAGGATAACTATTGGTTAGTAGTACTCTATACTCTCTTATCCTAGTCGTGGTAGCGCCACTCTTTACTAACACCATAAACGCAGCCAAAGCGCCAGCCTCTACGCCACCACCTCCGGAAACCTCACCGTGAGCCGGACCCTCACGCCCACCTCAGTCCATGCGGCCACGACCTCAACAAACGTCGTCATAAAATCCATGGACGTCTCCGCCACTGCGGCAGCTACCGAGAGCGGGAATGACGCCCAGGAGAGGATCACCCGCGTTGGAGGCATGCTCGCCGGTGTTGCTGGCATCATGGCCGTTTTCCTATGAGCTACCGTCTTGTGAGAGATAAGAATAGGGAGTAAGGGAGTTTCTAGGCTACTGGTGATTTGGATTTCGCGCATGATTGGCTTGGGTATCCGTGGATATTCGAGGAACTGGATAGAGAATCAAGATTCACCTAATGATTACACTGTAGTGTCTGGTTTCAATATCTATATATTAATGTCTATTTCATCTCATTTTCATTCAAATCTCACGTTCACCACCTTCCTCTCAAACCCCTTTCAATATCCTCAAAAACACCCACCCCTTTCCTCCCCAGCGCCGTCCCCACACCCGCCGCCGCCGCTCCAACATCTCTCATCCGTCTATACCCATCCGCGTCCCCCACACCACCAATCCCAATAATTTGCACATGCCTCGTCTCAGGCGCCTCATCCAGCAACTCCCTCAACGTCTTAACATTCCCCAGCGCCAAAGGATGCAGCGGCGGTCCCGCCATCCCACCAATCCCCGTCCCCGCCAACCTCGGCATCCTCTCCCCCTTTCCACTCAACTCAGCAGCGTCGAAAACCAAACACGACCCCAGCGTATTCGTCGCCGTAACAAAGCTAATCGGACAAATACCCCCGCTCCTCTTCGCCGCGTTGCGGAGCGCCGTAACAAACATACCGAACTGTCCCGCATGGGTATACGGCGGCGTCTTAACGCCCCACGGAATCCTCGCCCCCTTCCCTCCAGTCCCTCCGTCCCCGTCTTCGTCTTCCTCCTCCTTCACCAACTCCCCCACAACCCTTGCCACAGCATCCAAATACCCCCCTAATGCCTCCCCATCATACGCCGGCGGCGGCGCACCAGGGATATTAGGACAGCTAAGATTAACCTCCATAGCAAGCGGCACATTCCCTCCAACCCTCTTTTGCGTCTTCGCGATCCGAACATAGCATTCCGCCACGTCTTCGGGTGATCCCGTGACCGAGACCACGAACCCCTTACCGGGTCTCTCAGCTCCCTTTTCCCTTGCTATCTTCTCGATGAATTCGAGGTACTTGTTTAGTGGTATGGGACTGTATCCCATATTATTCAAGCTCGCACTCATACTTGTGCTTAAGCTCCCTTCTTCTCCCGGGGTTGAAATCCGGCCCATTGGAAGATTGCTCCCGGGGTCGAAGAAAGAGTACTGGTGTTTATCCGGGTCGTGCGGGAAGCCGTCAAGCAGCGCGGTCCGCGTGGTCACGGCGCCGGTGGACGGGCACTCGAAGAGGGCCGTTAAGTCTTCTAGCGTAGTTGCCCATGGGTTTGCGGAGTTGAGGAGGGGCGGGTTGATGTTAAGAGGTGGTGGTAATGCCATCGTTGAGGTCACATGCGATTAGTGTTGTTCGATCTTTGCCTTCACGAAGAAGTATATATCTACTAAAACTATTTAACCAAGGTTTAAAAGCTTTTATAATTCATATCAAGTGAGAATAAACATCGAGGTTCGAGATATGTTTAGGTACGATAGCGGGGTTCACTCAGCTCAAGATAAGAAAGATAAGCCTATAATTCACCCCTAACTCCCCCCCTTATAACCCTTATAACAATAGAGGTCAGTTCGCAACACAAAGTAGCATGTTGTAAATGCTTAGAAAAAATGGTAAATAATAAATGTCAATTGTAATCTTACAGCAACTTTATAATCTGCCAGTAAATTTCTTCCTGATAAGATATATCGTGTGGAACATTGAGTAAAGCCGCACGGACTTCCTACCTTATAAATCCTTTGGAGCTATCGTCACTTTATCACGTTCCCGTCGCCTAAGGTATTTTTAGGGGGGAAGACGATAAGTGGGTGTATATATAAATAAAGCAATGGTTTGGTCAGAAGCAACGCTACACACCAAAATCCCATTGCTCTCCGACCCGAATACAGATCGATGAAAAAAATGCTGGTTTTAATAGATCCCGGTAGCCACGTCTCAACCGCCACGACGGCCTCCAGTACTCATCAGAGTAATTTTCTGTTTCTGTTTCTTCCTTTTCTTTCCGCTATTAGTCCCGGGCCCGCTGCTAGGACCAGCGCGGCCTCCGTCGATATCGAAAGCTTCCATCTGCATTGCCAAATCGGCAGCGCCTAGAAACTCGTCATCTTTGAGCCATCCGTCATTGACCTCACGTTCCGGAACAGGTGCTAATTCGGGAGAAGCCGGAATGACACGAGTTCCCCAAATTGTTTTTGAAGTCGACGGACTTGTGGACATATCTGCAAGCTGGCTGAATCCCGGACGAGGATTCGGTGGGGTCGTACCCTCAACAACACCGAGCGGCTGGAAGTCCTCCGAATTCATAGTAGGCGCAGATTCGAACTTATCTCCGTTGGCCTGATCGAAATGTCTTCGAGCACTACGACCAATAGCCGACGCTTCTAAGCGTTCCGCCTGCAATCTTTCACGTTCTTCCTGTGCTGCTTTGTCCCGGTGTGCCTTTCGCCGGCGCTCTAGGTCGCCCGAAAATGTGTCCAGGATATCCGACGGAACTATGTCTGTCCAATCGCACTCCAGGAAGCTCACGACGCAGCCGTGAGGAAGATGTCCCAGATACTTGGCACGCTTCCTTAACGCATCGTCCACCACATGGCCAGCAGAAATATGCTCAACACGTGGTAGTAATGTTGACGGGAAACTAGAGAAATCACCAAATTTAGTCTTTAAAATGCGAATGTCGAGCGGCGATAGATAAAGATGCGGAGGTGCCGAGTAGAAATAAAATTGCAGCCTGGCCGGCTGCTTTGCCTTTATAGCGTTCGTTGGCGGCGCATGCACCTCTTCGTCCTGGGGTTCTCGGATTTTATCCTTCGCTGTGTTGATAGCCCTGATAGCTCGTTGTGTCCAATCTCCTTCCTCTACTCCAAAATATTTCTCGTCATCCTGCGCCTGTCGCCGTAGGTTGTCTATCTCCTCGTTGTATTGTTCTATCACATACTCATTAGTCCCTTTCATGATCCTGGCATAATCCAGGACGTTTGCCGCAAAGTGCCATGGTACGTCCTCGCCCAAGTTGACGACATCTGGCCCTCCTTCATTTGGCAAAGCTAAAGTAGAACCCGCATCCCGAACCATCAATCTCAGTACGACGTCTTCTCCTGGTCTCGGTAAGGAGCACTCCTGGCCAGCATAAAAACGAACCGGTTTGACTTCGGAAAGTCGGAATGTGTCTTCGCATATAGGACATTTCTTCCATCGCGCCTCCTTTCGCAGGCTCGGCTCATCGTCGTTTGTCGAGTTCATGAATCTTAATAGGCACGGTAAGCAGAATATGTGGCCACAGCGGGCCATGCGAGGGGCTACAGGATCTTCGAGGCATATAGGACAAGAGGTGGATTGCGATACGGTCGAAGCTATAATTTGGAGTACGTCGGACCATTCCAAATACTTATCGGCATCCGCGGCTTGTGAGGAGTAGTCTCCGGTGGGCGAAACTACGAAGCGATAGTTGGCATGAACAAATCTGAGTTTTTATTAGCAAAAGCCGGCAATGACTCGACATGTAGAACAACGCACCGTGCTTTATCAACAGAGTGGTAGCCGGAACCAGGTCCCCAAGTAGGATGTCTGCGATTCGATCTAGGGTGGTGGTGGTAGTCATGGTGGCGCATCGGAGTAGAGAAATCTAGCAGGTGAGTAATGGAGGTTTGGCCTCGGCGGCTTGAGGTGTTTCGTAGGGCGCTCTATTTCGATGGTTCAGCAGGATATTTCCTTGATATACTTCAAAACTAGGATCAACTTACGAGCTCAGCCATGGCGTCATCCTCATCCGGTGGCCCGAAATCTCTCAATGGTCTCCTTTGATTCCGGTGCTGCTTCCTCGCCCCTTGTCCCTTCCTCGGAGCTGAATTTGAAAACGACGGGCTCGACAGACCGGAACGGCGAGAATTAGATTCGAAGCTGGATGTGGGTACTGAGATAGGTTGCGAATTGGTGGCGTGAGCGGCTGAAGATGATAGGGACTTCCCTCCCAAATTGGCCGAGCCAGAACTCATCGTGATAACGACTGTCGAGACCAGCCGTGGTTGGTCGATGAATCGGATGACAACAGACGAAGCAGAAGGCCAACGTCTGACGACGTCATAAAGCCTTGGTTATGCCGCCAGTGTCAGCAAGACAGAAAAGAAGTGAATGGTTGCAATAGATATTTGGTCTATTGACAAGAATGCAAGGTTTCACTCGTCAATGGTGAATGATTCGATTGGTAATCTAGTAGTATGGTAGTCGGCTTGCAATTCGAGGGGTCCAGAATGGACGGACCCCGGAGGTTTGAAGAGAGGAAGAAACGGAAGAGTCACACGGCGGGGCGAAAAGCTAAGTGATGATTTGATGTCACTCCAACGTGGAACCGCAGCGCTGCCAACTGTGACCAGGTGCGACAAGGATCGAAGACTGGGGGGGGGCCACCCACTTTAATGATAATTTAGCAGGCGCAGCACTGGAGATAACTAAGGTACTTCGATACTTAGGTACTTATATGTACATTTTTAAGTTCCGCCAAACTAACATCACGCCTTCCATCATATTATCAGCGCATGGGCACATAGAGCCTATGCTTATTGTTATTTTCATAGACTACTCCGAGTCATTTCCAAGGTTCATTTGGGGCGGCATACTATATGTACTTAGCTTGGGAGATTCACAGCCCTATAGATAATGTACCGGAACAATTTAATGCCAATTGTATTACTCTATGGCGTAGGATATCAACCGATGCGAAATCCCGATATCACAATGGAACTGCGCATTTTCAATCACAAGCACGTATAAAAAGGGATTTCGGGAATATTCATCTATTAAGTTGCTTTTCCGCAATTTTCATATTACCACGCCGCGGGTCTCTCTGCCTCGGAGGACATGCTAGGTTTCCAACGGATGCCATGTGCCTATACCCCAGCTAGACATTGCTACCAGCCCATCACGAACAACAACCATTCCCTATTCCATTTCGTGATCCTGGTTTCCACCATAGACAATAACCCGAAACGTCGAATAGTAAGAGGCATTAATCATCAAGGTAAGGTGACGTGACGTAAGCGTATCCTTCCCAGTTCAAACGTTGTTCGTGAGGATGTAACAAGAATTCCAAGTAAAGAGAAAACAGTGAAACCGTAAGACGACAACAACCACCTGGCTCTACCGTCCAAAGTAGCGTTGGGCCACTTCTTCCAAATCGACGGCAAGATGATGTTCATTGACTAGTGGTTGAGGAATGCCGACCAAACGGATTTTTATGTACAGAAGATACCTAACAGTGAATAATACCCTGCTAGAACCTATCGCGGTGAGTCGACGCAAGATGGGGAATCATGAGCTCCAGAAAAGAAAAGAAGAACGAAAATAGTACCGAAGTAAAAGTACCCAAAGTAAAGGCTAAGCAATCAACAATTATTTGTTAGAAAGCTTGCTTTTCACCTTGCCGAACAGGGTACTGAGTCGGTTCTTCTTCTTTTTCTCAGCTGAAGCAGATCCATCGGTCGCTTTGGCGCTACTCGAGGTAGCAGCATCGCCAGGGGTTGCTGGAGTAGTCGGTTCGGTGGTCTCAGTTGGCTTCACCTCAACAGGCTTGACTGTTTCTTGAGTGCCGTTGGCCCCATTAGCCCCATTAGCCCCGTTGGCTCCGTTAGCTCCATTAGCTCCGTTGGTGACCGTCGACTCTGAGGCCGCAGGAATTTGAATCTCGGAAGATTCACCAGTAGCGTCCTTCGATTCTGTCGGCTCGCTCTTCGATTGCTCGCCCTTCGACTGCTCATCGACGGCTTCCACGGGCTTGACCTCCTTCAAAAGCTCGGTTTCAACGGCTTTCTTGTCCTCAACGGCTTCCGTGTTTGCTGCAGCTTCTGGGGCCTTTCCGGCTTCAGTAATGGATTCCTTAACCTCAGCAGGTACCTCGGGTGAAACCTCCTCGCGGGTCTCCTCCTTTGTCGTGTCGGCAATCGCGTTTTGGACCGATTCGGGAAGTTGCTCCTTGATCGGGTCGGGTAGGTTGGCAGCTGCTTCGACAACGGAGGTTTGTACGGTTGAAGCGGCACCAGTGGCTTTCTCAACGGCAACATCCTTTGCAGCGACAGCGCCGGCAACCGCAGCGCCACCAACGGCAGTAGCTGCGGCAGCAACAGAGGCAGCGGCCTCCCCAGGGGTAACGACCTTCTCGGTCTTCTGGGTACCTTCACCAGCTGTGCCTTCAGAGGTGGAAGGTGCTTCCTTCACCTTGTCTAGAAGCTCATCCTCAACGGCAGCTTTGTCCTTCACCTCCTCGGGGACAGCGCTAGCTTCAGGCTCGGCATTTGCCTTGTCTTGACTTTCTTTTACCACCTCGGGAACCTTGGTCTCGATAGGCGCGCTGGCCGCTAAGGCAGCAGTCGTGGATTCCGGCGCAGCAGAGGACAACACGGCGGGGACACCACCTAAAACGCGAATAAGTAAGTGCTAATACATTATGCGCGAGGGAGCGCGAAAGAGGCTGAAGAGGCTTACCTGGAAGCGAATCACTCTTCTCGTAAGATTCAGGGTCCAGCTTAACGTTGTCCGTAGGAGCGGCGGCTGCGAGGTTTTCGGGGACCTTCTCACCCGGAGCCAGCGTAATCGGATTGACAGCGCCGGCGGTAGCAGGGAGGGGATTCACTGAAAAGTCACCACCCTTGTCGGCCTCGGCGGGGGCGGAGGCGGCAGGCGTCTCGGGAAAAGTACCAGGCAATTCCTCACCCGCAGCCTCCGTCTTCTTCTCAAGTGGTACGCCAGCGGCCAATGCAGCGGTAGTGGAATCGGGGGCGGCAGAGCTCATGATGGCGGTAGTGGCGGGAGCTTCTGCAACAATACGGTCGGGAGTCAGGACGTTGTTCTCGTTTCCACTTTCGTCCACTTCCTTCGGCGCAGTGTGGTCCGTAACCCAGTTGCCGTCAACAACGAACTGCAGGGAAAAGGCGAATAATTAGTTCGGTATAAAAATATAATAGGTAAGACAGGACTAAAACTGTGCCTCGTGGTAGGTATATTCCAGAAAAGGAATCCTAGGACAAGTAGAAAGGAAGAGAAAGTAGGTAGGATGAATAAGTCAGTAATTTGTGGGCTGTGGGTGTAAGATCGAAGGGTTGCTGAACAATGACAAGTCTACCTAATGCAGGATGCCGCATGACCCGAAGCACAGCTCAGGGAGCCTAGGGCAACTGGAGCCTCTAGCCTATTTAAATACTAAGAGTCTTGCGGTAACCGCACCCAGGGACTAGGTTTCTTTTATGAACAAACGCAACTCAAGTCAGGACAGGTTAGGCCTACTCCAGTCAGACTGGGCTGGGGGCTAGCTGGGGGACATGACGGTGTTGGGACGCCACAATGCAGCTCGCCTGCTCATGCACTTGCAAGTCCCCGAATAGAGTGACGTTCGAATTTGCTCAGTACCCAGCACAAGACCTTCGCAAGTAATGGAGACGATAATAGATTAGGGGCAAGATGCCGCTGGGGGAAACTTGATGGGAATTCGTTTGTATCCCCACAATCCCACAATCTCCATAAACCCCATAAGACCCCTCTCATAAGGACCTAGGATAGCTGGGCAACTAGGTAGCTGAGGCCGAATCTGTGATGGTGGTATGTCACTCCAATACAATTGACCTATCAGAGTGGCAGCCCACACCGCTTCGTTGCATTCGTGATCGACTTGCGTCATACGAAGTTCACGGAGTTATGTTTTGCATCTATGGGACACAAGGCGGGGTCCAACGGCTTTGAAGCTTTCCTTGTGTCCACTTTGCTGTCCATCTGTCCAATACATAAAATACATAACATTCATGTATCGTCAGGTATCGTGAATAAGACTTGCTTGGGTAGTGCGTAATAAGGGGAATTGGCCGTGTAACTCGACAATTGCGGTGACAATTAAATGTCTACTTAGTACCTAGGACCGTCGCACATTCGGTATTATCTTATCCGTGGGGTACTGTAGACATTCATCATTGCGCAAGGCTGCTTGCCTAATAGGTACGGTATGCAGCAGCCTGTTATCTTCATCACAAGAGCACCTTGCGCTCTTCCGGATCCACCTGTTCTCCATGGATGGCGATTGCAGGGGTGGAATAAGGGAGAAAAAGGGAGATCCGGATAGATTGGATAATCAAAATAAATACTGCGGAAAAGAGTGTGTTTAAACGAACCTTGTAATAGATCTTCTTGGAAGCATCTTGAAGTTTCACGGTTTTCTCAAAGCGATCGTCGACTTTTTCTAGCTTCTCTGTCTTCTTCCAGTCATCGAACGTGCCAGTCACGTAAACCTCGGACGCAGGATGTTCCCTATAGCAATGAAAGAAGAAATGTATTAGCTAATGCTCTATACCAGTTTGATGGAGAACGGCAGTGTACGATAAAAATGAATGCCAAATGTGATCGCGTGAGCTGTTAAGCAAAGCTCAACAACGACGTGCATCGAGAATGGTCGCAACTAGAGATGCGCGCGCAGAGCTAAGGTGAGGGAAAGGTGAGATATGACGCCTAGGAGATACTTACCATTTGAACAGAAAGCTTCCCATCTTCGACGACGTATTAAATTAAACAATACAGAAAAAGAATAACAGTAGGAGGAGAGAGATGTGTTGGAAGGAGGATTGACGTTCTATGTCTCGGTCGCTTCGAGGATGAAAAAAAAGAGAGAATTCCGTGGCGGGAGCTTCCCAAAGTCTTGTCAAGAAGTCTGCGGCTCACTGCGCTGTAAGGGAGGTAGGTAGGCCCCTACTAAGGTAAGGTCGGGTAAGCTTATAGGTACCTACCTAGTACCTAGGTAAGCTAATCCAATTAAAAAGGTCCGATCTATCGATCTTTAGCCTTAGAGGTCCTAGCACCTAGCGGTAAAGCGGTAAGACCGACCCCCAAGATACCCCACCCATGCAAGTAGATAACGTCAGGTACCCGATACCTTCATACGTGCAATATTGCGTTATCATCACCTCAACTTTGATAGAGAATCTCCAACCAATTTGATTATGCAGCTAACATTTTGACATCTGAGTAAGAACTCACTACTTATATTTAATATTTTATATGCAGGTGCATTATTTTATGATTCATTCTAACCATTGATATAATACTCACTTTATTGTAAACTGAAAGAATGGCAATTTCAGTCTAATGTGTCAGATACAACCTTGATACCTCAAGCCTCTTCATTTCCACATCCGGAACAAATATCGGTACATCGAAGCCATCCCATGCTTCATGCCAGTACCCGTCATGGAACCATCTACTTAATTCGATTTACTCATGTACTGTCCGATCACATGCAAGAACCCGGCAGCCCGTTATTACTTATGTCCGAATAATACCGAGCCAAGGAACCATACAGCAAGTTGTGTTGTCTTTTTTTTTTGTTGAGGTTGGTAGTTCGTATAAGTTATTCAAGCAGCCAAACACCAAGTCACCGAGTCACCAAGAGTCAACATCGACGAGCCTCGCAGATTGTTCCAACTCATTGTTATATTTCATTGCTATCCATCATGACAACGCCACATAACATGTCGAACTTAGAATACACTCATTACCCGTCGTTAATCGTCCTCAACCAATGTGGCGCGTAGTGCAGTTCTGGAGATAAAGACAGAAAACAACCCCCTTTCCCCGATGGTCCGTGGATATTCGAAAACGGAGAAATAAGAACATGCTCCTCCCCGAACACCCCCCAAAAAGTGCAGGTAGACAGATCCCATGCATATACCTCTTTTGCTGTAAACGCGCCCCCTTTTTTTGTCTTCCCTTGCAATGCGTTTCTAATGGTACAAGTGTATCTCTGATCCCCCAACCTCGAATCTATAGTTAGGTATACATGACACAATATCAAGAAGGAATGTAATTAGAAAAAAAATTGAAGACAGATAAATGGGATAAAAAAGGATAGGGAAGAAGTGGAAAAAAATACGAGATAATATAAAAAATGTTGAAAGAAGCGAAAGCAAGAAGTAAAAGCAGGTAGGGAATCGAAAAGGTGAAAAGGGAAGGAAGAATATAGAAATACAGGAGAAAGGAAAGATGAGGAAAAAAGGGGGGAGAAATATGAAATTACAACCGCCATGCGCCCATTGTATATCCCTTTGGGCCTCCGTCTCCCTTTTCCCCCTTCTCCCCTGAGATCTAATTAGAACCACTTATGATTGCCGCGCTCCTCGAGATTTTTTAGCGTCCGTGTAGCATCGACGAGGAGCCGACTCTTGCTGCCGACGGCTTCGTCCTCGAGCCTTCTTCGAACCATGCTAACGATCGCCATGGTCTCTTTCCGGCCCCGTACGTTCAGCGCCTTTTCCGAGTTTAATTCGGCCACCATCTTGAGCCACCTCATGGCTTCCCGCTCTCCTTTCTCTCCGGAATTAGCATTAGAGTGGTTGTGGTGGGGGTAAGAGGTCAGGTCAGAGCCGGCGTTGTTCCCTCTGACCATTGCGCGGTGTCCGAGCGCCCAGCAGATGAGTGCGCATACGTACATCCCCCAATAGTCTGAGATATCCAACATATGCCAGCTCCCATCTCGGCCCTCCTCGTCCTCGACATTCGAAATAACAGTTGCGTTTAGTACATTATGATTGCTGCAGTCAATAAAGGCTATGAGGGCCTTGGCAGCGAACCTAACAGCAACACCGGCATGGAGGTTGTTGCACCAGTGTTGAAGACGCCTCTTGTGTTGTTGAAAGATCTGAGAGGACGCCACCTTTTTCGAGAAGAGCCAGGTTTCGCCGCTGACTGCGAGTAAATCGTGGAGAGGCGTGTAATGTAACGCCAGATAAGTGTTCCCAACGGCAGACCCAGAAAATAGCCTAGTTATTCGCTCGGTAGAAGTCTCGTCTACTTCTTTCGTAAGGTCTAATATGGAAGGGCTAAGTCTCTTGGGTAACCGAAGCGCTTCCGAAGCTAAAAATACAGTTTGGTCGAGGTATGGCGCGTCAGCTACTTGTTCCGCAGTAGTTTCGCCCGATAGGTTGGTAGGTTCCGTGTTGGTTGACCACGACTCGAGCAGAACCTCCCACGATTCTGACGATTGTGCGGCCCAGAGGTCTTCGGTCGGTCTAATTAGGGGGATAGCGGGTGTCGTCGTTATAGGAAATGGTTTCATTAAGTGTTGCTGATAATACACGGATGCGTGAACATCCAAAACAAAACAGGCGGCCAAGAGTCTCCGTCGTGACTCGTTATCAATCCATTCGTTCCATCTATCGTGTCGCGTTGAGGCAGAAAATAGTAAATCGTCCGGCATTTGGTGATCGGCCATCTGTGAGGAAGAAGACGTTGAGTATGGATACCATTGGCCAATAGGAGAAGAATGAACAATACTAAAGAGATGATCCTGAAAAGTAGAGTATATGAGAGAGCCAACAAAAGTGGGGGCAATAGGAGAAGAAAGGGAACTCACCCGAGAGTATAGTGACTGGAAGGGCTCCGACGGGCTTCTCGTTGCACTTCGTCCGCGGAACCGCGAGTAGAGCTCGCAAAGGAGAATCGCTTGCATGACTTGGAGGTTCCATTGCGTACACTGCATCTGTTCATTTAGCGACTATATTCATGAGAAGGGGATCTGTTAGATCAGTTCGACTTACGGTCTTGACCTCTCTCCAGGCGAATTCATGCAATTCATTGCCTCGGATACGATCCTCCTTGCTTTGAAGAAACTGCGTACCAACGGCGGCCATAGCACAATGCAGGACCTCGTCAGCCGCAGTTTTAATGCTCTTGCGGTGGACTAATGGAAAGAGAGTGTCGAAACGCTTCCAGTACAGATCGATGTATCTCGGGATAGCGTTCCGGACGTGTGATGACAGGGCATTCGCGGTTAGAAAGGTTGTACCCCCGAGTGGTCCCAGGAGTGCTGATCCCTTCTGGCGACCCGTCGAGACAGCGCCGGGTATGGATGGGGCTGCAAGGGTGACTAGATTTTCAGCCGGTTGAGCGGACAGTGAGATGGTCGGTGGGGTCGGACTACGAACTGAAGAGTAGGGGTTGTAATGTTGCGGGTGCTCGACGAAAGATGGATCGTCTGAGAACGATAGCGGCATGTTCATTGTTTGATCAAGCGCCGGCGCAGTCGGGGAAAAAGGTGTTCCGAAGAAAGGTGCCGTGGTGGCGATGTCAATCCCACCACCAGGGCTGTGTATGCTATGAGAGGTCCCAGAGTAGAGGCCAGTACCAGGCCAGTCTGACGTTGGCGATTCGTATCCTCGAGGCCTGTTATTCCTCCTGTGGCTAATCTCCGAAGGGGTAGAGTAGTTGCTCTCCGAAGCAGATGATGGCCAAGGAGAACCGTCGTGGCCAGCGTGGACAAGACCTGGAGGCATACTGTTGTCAGGTATTGTCAAGCTAGGTAAGTTTTGGGATAGGCCTGTTGTGGTATCCATGTACATGGGGAATGGAGATGAGGTGCGAGGTGTGAAGCCTATATCGAAAGGAGTACCTGTGACTGGGGACCCCCCAATACTCGGGGGCGGGTTACTGATAATAGAAGACAGCACATAGCTATGGCCTCCAGAAGGGGGATTGGAGGTTTGGTAGCTCTCACCGCGACCCGTATGCTGGCCACTGCTGCTGCCCTGGTTACTCATCGACTGGTATGGAGACAGGCTACTCGTATAGGCGGCACCCGACGACATATCTGACGGGTCAGGCATTGCTGATCGAGTGCCGGAGACACCACCTATCGACGAAGGGCCATGGGTCATGTAGCTCATCCCAGATGGCCCTTCCGCAGATGTCGGTCGACTGGCATCTTCGCCGGTGCCCCTGGATGTCTTATCGTCTTGCTCGCTACTAACACGTCAGTACAGGGACGTTGTCCTAACAGGGCGATCTACTCACTGCCTCTGGGCGTGACGCGCAAGCAGGTCAGCTCTGTGAAACGCCTTATCGCACCCAGGGAAGGTGCACGAATATCTGGGAGTCCCATGACTCAGTTGGTGACGCCTACGACTCAAAGTTTAGTAATGTACGCTGTGATGATGTCTATCGCCGGAATGCATCACCTAAGGTGTTCTGCCCTCGTAAATGTCTAGTCGTCGTCGCAATTAGCACCAGTAACGCCTCATGTAGGTAGGTGGGCGGGGGCGGGGACGGCCAGTAGCTCACCTTGGGCGGTTTACATATTTCGCATGTGTGAACCGGTACGCCCTTCTTCGCTCTGCTAACACGCCTGGTAATAGGGGTCAACTTGACGGGAATGCTCCCTTCGCCTGGAGCATTACCCATTGGCCTCGATGGCATAGACGGCGGCATGCCTCCTCCGGATGACGAACTTTGGGCGTGGCCTCCGTATCCACCAGGATCCATCGACTCAGAACTAGTAGTGCTCCGCCTACTCACAGACGCCGGTCGTGCTGACGATGTCGACGGGGACGACGCGGTAGCTGTAGATTTAGATGAACGTCCTGAAGGGCCGCGCCGTCTTGTTGGGGCTGGAGTTAGTCTATCGTCTTGATCTTTTGGCTTCTCATGGCTCGACGTTGCCGCACGGGAAGGATCTTGACTTTTAGATGGCCCGGGTTGGATGGAGCCGTCCTCGTTCTTATCTATCTGGGTGGTGTCCTCTTCATGGCCCATATCCATGATAAATTCAAGGCTAGTCATTGTGCAGAGGCTCAAAATGGAAACACACACAGCCCTGTAGATTTTGGATAAATAAAGAGTATAATGATAGAAATAGTCACAAAGGGTAAGACTGGAGATGGGGAGGGGGTGGATCTGTAAAGAAAGGGCAAGGCTAGAGGAACCTCAGCCTTCTAACTGGTGGTAGTATTCAAGCTGGTTCGAGATGTGTCTGGTGAATAGCATATCTCCGTATGTGATGAAACGGAAAATGCCAACAGCGAAGTGAGAGGTAGGCTGAGCTGCATTGCTATATTGAGATACTTTAAAGGGCCGAAAAGGCACGAGCAGCAAGCATAATGGAGGACAGATGGCATGGAGAAGGAAAGTGAAGTGGTCGACGAGTTTGTCGGTCATGGCCAGGCAGGCTGGGCTGGGTGAGAATCCGTCCGCCTGGCCATGTACCTACCTAGGTACGTAGCTGCAAGTACGTCGTAGTGTAAGGCACCCCTGCCATCAGCTGGGCTGCATGGGTATGGACGAGGGCGCGCGCGACATGCAAGGTACTGGTCTTTAACGGTGGTGGCTCATTTCGACTATTTACGGGATATCCTCCATGAATAGTACGTATATACGGCAGTACTGTGCGCTTTGCTTGGCCGTCTACACTATGAATCGCGTCTAGATTAAACTTGTTTCTGAGATCGTGGTTAGGTGAAGGGAATTAAGGAAAATAATCCCGATATGTATCTCTTATGTCTCCGCTAGCACGGTCTGCAGCTGACGGTACATAAGCAATTAGTTTCTGGCAGCATAACGACTGATCATTCTGTAGGCAGGTATGTATACAGATTTGTATGTATGTCTGGGCTCGAGACATACATAAGGCGACGTTCCGTACCGTAACCCGATAGACTGGGCCGCGGCAAGGAGTGCCATAATTAGCAGGAGTAGGGACCCCTGGACGTCAGGGCAAAGCAGAGCGTGGTATCGGTAGTACGGTACGCACATGTCCTGCACGCACCATCGCAGATTCAGACTCGAAAATGCGAGTATCAGTCACCGGAAGCCATACTGAGATGATAATGAGATAGCGCGCTGTGTGGAGAAAATTAAACCATTTCGTGACGGATTTTTGCAGTCGACTATTGCTGTCTCTTTCAATCAAATTCTGTGGATTTTGCGTGTAGTTTTCCGGGGAACCGTCCTAGCACATGGTCGGCTCGAGACGATGGATGAACCAATGCCTGCTAGAACAAGAGCGGAGTACCTAAACAGGTCCAATTCCAATCTGACAGACTTATGAGCCAAGGGGGCGCAGCTACATAAGCGTAAAGATGCAATGGCAATGCATGCGACGCGGTTCATCAGTAGCAGTACTATGTACTATGTAGTCTGCCAGTACACTAGTACTGTATAACACCATACATAAAAAAACGGTGTACTCACAGCCGGCGAGCACCGCCAGTGTGTGTGTAGTGTGTGTAGCTTTACGGTTTGTAAAGAGGAGGGTTTCACAGCAGGCGTTGACACGTTCCTACCATCCACCCTACTACCGTGGTATGAAATGCGAAGATTATGATACCAGAACGCAGATCTTCACCGGAGGATCCGGCTCCAGAGAATCGGTTGTGTTCTGATTCGCATGTGTGGTCCGTTGCCGTTGAAGGAAACAGCCGGCGCTTCTGTCGCTTATCCAGAGCGCTGCAGACAGCAATTCTGAAACACCATGCGATAGCAACGATACCTAGTACCAACCTAGCTTACACGGCTGACTACCAGGCACAAAGCAAAAACTTGAAAAAGGCGATATCTCCGGAGTCACGAAACATTACCATAAGGAATACACGCGATCCCCCAAAATAAGCGTTGATTATAAACCAGAGATATCAGGGATTTCCAAGGTTTCTAACTTCTTCAGAACTTCCCCACGGTTTGGCGAATCCATCGGCTTGTTAATGGCACAGGGGGCTCTGTGTTCTGTCCGGTCGGGGCAGATATTCTGGGGAGCATGTTTAAGACATGCCGTCTTTTCTTGTTTCCAGTAAAATACTGTTTTGATTGTCGAGTTCCCTATGTTACAACCCAAGCTTTGCACGGCCCGCTGCCCAGGTGTAAGACTAGGGGTACATGCGGGACGAATCCTTCAGGCTGGAGTTGGGCCTCTCATTGGTCCGTCTTTTCCAGCTCGACCCGTGGTAGGTCAGGGTTGTGGATGTACTAGTACTGTAAAAGGGGGCTTGGGTGGACTCTCGACGGGCTAATTGGACACAATCGTTGGACAACCCACTTTGCCCTACACCTCTGCAGGGATGGTAATTGTTATTTGGTGGAGAAAAGCTCCACTATAGACATGTATTGAGCCATAGAAAATGTATGAGAAGTTACCAGATATATACGTTTTATACAAAGGTTGACATATCTGCGAATAACTTCTTCATAAAGAAGTATCTTCCCATACAAATAACGGCAATAAGATACCGCTCCGCTACGGTGGAGAAAAGTTCCACCAAATAACAATTACCATCCCTGCAGAGGTGTACTGCGAAGCGATTCTATTAATAACTGATAGACGTCACTGACATTAAGGAATTAGAACGGGTACTAACACCTGTATCGTCGTATCATCAGTGTGGTAGTAAGCCCAGCCGGCCAGCCAGCCCAGAGCAGAATCTGTAGAGATGGCCCGGACCAATGCAGAACGATGGAGAAAGATCGAATAAACTTATTGAGTAAGCAATCAAAGTAGGCCAAGGTTAGGGATCTGCTTCGATATGTTTCATGATCGCGTGTATAGATGTAGATGTGGCGGCTAATTCGACGCCATACGCCATCGGCAGCGATCCGAAGAGATTAATGATAAGATGAATGGGGTCCAAAAAAAAAAAGGAAAGCCGCGGGAACTGTTGGTCTCTGCTTGTACATACATACCTACACTGTACCTACATATCTACAGATTAAAGGGATGGAGATAAAAGGAAAGTAAACGCCGACCTAGACGTCTGTCCAGTCGGGGTCCGAAAGAGTTTCATCCCTACACATGATTGCCGAGGAGGGATGACCTGCATAGAAGCGTGTGAAGAATATTTCCTCGACCTATCTCTGCGATCGATAGGGTTGATAGGGTTGATAGGCCTGATAGTGTAGGGCCGGATAGGGCTGGCGACCATAGGAAAAGGTACGTAAAGTAACAGCAGGATTGGATTGCACATGTTACGTACCTATTGATCAACTCGATACATCCACACATCCATCGGCACGTAATAGTCTTACACAACAGGGTTCCCACGTTTTTTTCTTCTCGATGCATGTCGTAGATACATTGATTTTCTATCATTCTCCTTCCGGAGGTGTGTTACAAAAAAAACGCCATTAATATGTAAGTTTGTAAGACGGCACTTTCCATAGGCTGGCCTGGGAACTTGTCTTGAACCTTCCTCACCCGGCTTCCACGACATTCAGGTGCGGAGTTTGCGGAAAGGAACGGCTACGTATCCGACTTAAGTAAGTACACCAGTTGAGCAGGTGCGGGCGGCATGCGGACATACTTCTAAGGTTAGCAACATCGATCAAGTCAATCAATCAATCAATTGAATAGTAGTTGCCCGCAGCAATTTGTATAACCTTAGACTTTAGTACTATGTATGTCAGGTACTAGGTAGGTAGTAATTATGTTTAGAAGTCGCGGAATCTCAAATCATTCTTGCCCCGCTTCCTACTAGTAGCCCTAGGGGCCCAGGTATAGATTCTGCACCCAGCCTCCTTGATACATATATTTATAAAATCACGTACATGGAAATGTATGTAATTAACTTTATAAATTATAATGTTTGCATATTAGCCCTAACCAATCTATCCAATGTTTCAAATCTTCCAAGGTCTCAGGGAATAGTAAGTTAAGGTTATGTAACACGAACTGCCCTACAGTTCTCTGCTTATACATAGCGGGCGCTTAAGTGTTATTTTTAGTCGGGCTGCGTTGGTGGGATGTTGGTTTGTATTGGTGCGTCTTTCTTGTTTATTGGTGTCTATTTGGCGTATACCACATTCGTTACCACACACCTACATACACTTACATACACCTACCTACTCACACACTCACTTATTTACTAACTAAATACCTAGTACTTACCTTCCACCCTCCTTTACATCATCTCAAATCCGGTCGCCAAAATAGCTCCGTCCAACATGTTTGTGTGTGAGCCTTTCATGTCTTGGCCCTGCCGCATTCCGCATCTGGCTCCGAACAGCCACAACTGTGTGAGTGCCCACGACCAAAATGGGATCTCTCCTCCTGCAAGACTTCTAATAGTGTCTCAGCCAGCTCTTCTCCTTTTGGCGACAATAAACGCAGCGATGCCGTAAGTGGCAGGATGTCTTATTCTCTTATCAGCTGCACAAGCGCGGTGTACCGTAGAATCCTACATAATCGCGTGGTACTCACTGCCATAACACGAGACATGCATCGGCCACCAATATGACTCGTCAAAAAAAGCGTGCCTAGTCTTCCACCTCAACGTCATCTCAAAATTCTTAACATGTTCCTCGATACTTGATTACCTACCTCGGTCCCACAATGCCGCGGGATGGCGACACGAGATCTTTTCAACTTGAGTAATTTAGAGTTATCTGCATGTCTTCACTATTACTGCATTCTAATTCGGCCCTAGGTAGAGATATATGGGTATCGCGACAATTGTGCCAAGCC
This sequence comes from Annulohypoxylon moriforme, assembly GCA_022695765.1. Lineage (NCBI taxonomy): Eukaryota > Fungi > Ascomycota > Sordariomycetes > Xylariales > Hypoxylaceae > Annulohypoxylon > Annulohypoxylon moriforme. Next base: position 322,992 of record MU403102.1, read on the forward strand.
TGGCGTTGGATGCCGGCTCACCGCGTTGTACCTTGCACTCTGCTCCGTCGACTATATCGAGTTCGACTTAGCCTCACTCGACGAGAGAAAGAGAACAATATTTAGATTCTTGCATACTAACCCATCGTATAGTGCCCCTGCCGGTCCGATAGCCTCGGAATATGTTCACCATGACAACTACCTACTGGCTAGATCGCAGATAGATCACGGCTGTGCTTAACAAGTTCTAACCTCCTATTTGTTTGCGAACGATATATGTGTTTTTGGAACTACCGCCTCGTAAGAGTTACACTTTCTCGGACATTGACTCTATTTCTAGGACCGAGAATTGGTGAAGTTATTTTCTCGTCCTATCGTTTCGAGTGTCGTGGCAGTGGTCCAGGTTCATATGCATATGGTCGTCCATCGTCTGATGTCTCTAGCCGTGCCGGTGAACCTCATCGACGAATATTCTTATTTCTCCATCCACACCGGTGCAGTGGTACAGGGGCAGAGAGGAATATCACTTGGAGCATGTTGGGGGAAGTGCTTCTCGGAATGCCACCCGAAAATTCTGAATGGCTTGTGAAAGAAGCCTAGGCAGCGTGGCCCCTGAGTTTCAAAGACCGCGTCCCGCTTCTAAGACCCCATCTTCACACCGCAAGACTGCATATATTGCCTTCATATTCCATATGGGCCTATAGACTAGCAGGAAAATGGTGTGTCCGTCCTCCTGAAACGAGCGGGTCCTCCCGTGCAGCGCTGCAGTAATCAAGCACCTGGGATAGCTTCGAGGGGAGCCGGGATATAGTGGGATCAGCACGCTCTAACTTGCGATTTCAGCATGTGTATTGGATATCTATAAAAGGAGGTGCTATTATAAGTTGATTTTTGTTGGTGCTACTACTAAATGCAATGCAGTTCTTACTTAATTAGAATATGGCCAACGGGAATCAAGCAAGTCCGAGCAAGGCATGTTCGTGATAAGGCCAAGAAGCATGATTCCTAGTCTAGCCTTAGATGCGTTTGCTATCTATTCCTGGGAGACTCGTTACGCAAGGCTTAAAATAGGATAAGAAGCCATACTCTAAGTAGGCTGGCCGTAAAGGTGGGCAGGGGATATCTGCTCTACGGTTGACATTACGATCAACTCTAGCTCTTTTCCTTATTAGGGCCTCCTTTGATAGAATGTATCAAGTATATGGGAAGGCTCTTGGTTCTTAGCAAGTCTCTATTCTATACAAATCAATACCAGTGACTCTTAGGGAAGCTAAAGGTACTAGGTATGTACCCATATATGCATACAGAAATTCTAGATACCTAGCTAGTAGGTAGGTAATTGCCTGGCAAATACACAATAATTAGTTCGGAGTACCCATCTCGAGCAATATATCCTAACTTGTCATAAACTGTAACCTTTAATCAGCGTATACGTCTGAGGCTTAAATTGCTCGGCATTGTGAAGTTACGCAGATGAAAGGATTGACTTGTCACAATGACAATATCAGCTTTCCATTACCACTCCTGTAGTCTAGGACTATTCTCCAAGGCATGTCGGAGTTGCGAAATGCTCGAGTTTCACCTTATGATACTATCAGCCTTGTTTAAGAGTCATCTAACAGCGGTCTCTCTATGAATACTCCCAGGCTCATACCCCCTACCCCAGAACCTACCATCACCCCATATCTCACAAGGTAACAGATCGTATTATAGCTTATACTACCATATCTATTTCCCCCTTGATACTCTCGCATATTTCTGCTAACTAGGATCGTCCCATCTCTGCAAGGTTCTTTAGTGCTCTCATGGAGTTTTAGCTCTAACTTGGAAGCAACAGCTATATATATTAGGTTACATACGGCGCAGCATTGTGACGCTTTTTACGACACTGATATGACAATCGTAGGCGATGGCAATTTGTAATATCTAACATAATCGCCGACTTCACATCAAGTTTTTCGTGTACGCATGTTTACCTACCTAGTAGTTATCATGTCACAGGTGTCCCTACACCTCACCGCTTGACAATGCAGTAAGCTTGACCATCACCTCTCTAACCACCCATGTAATATTCATGTCTACGATCATGAGGCTTTTAATCTACAGCCAACCTGACGACATGGCTTATCTATGTAGTGCAACTAGAAGGCAGCCCTACATGCCCAGTACATAAACGAGAATGCCTACCATTGATCATGATACACACCAGTGCTACAGCAAGTAAGAGGCACGTACCATATACTTCTCATCTTCCACGTAATGTGAGACTACACTACGACGGTAACATAACATGTTCCACGCTATCGTCATTCCTTTGTGCCATAAATCAAGGAAGAGCACTTCCGGTATCCGCCAGTGTATCCTTATCAGCCAAGCTGCTTAAACATCTTCTAGAGTGATTGCGTTAGAAGGTATGGTTCTAGGTAATGGTGTAGGAATTTCGTATGAGATAAGATACTTTTCTGGCTGAAGCAGGTGATGTTGGTGTTCATCATTTCATACTCGCTTTGCAATTAAGGTTTATAATGTAAAGAGCTCTATTAGGTTCTAGAGAATGAAAGAGCCCGATTCTATATATAAAATACAATAGATCTGAGAAGAGACTAATGTGAAAAGGCGGAACGGTAGCGCAGGATTTACACTTAGAAGGTGTATCCAGAACCTTCTACCTGGAGTTTTCAAGGACAATAAGTCATCGTTAATCCAAACGACCCCCATATATCATCTGGTGATCTCCTGCAACCTAAACACTTTTCAAATAATTAGCAAAATGAAAAAATATCTATAGGGCTCAATTTTTCATCGATTAGATCGATTCTATAAAAATCACTAGCGCAATGTTGGAGTCGTTCACCCAGGTAGAAAAGGGGTAACCAGGGCTTACCTATCGTTCCCACAACCTGCCCCAATTAGCACCACCACAACAACCTCAATCCAAATTTCACATCATTCAACTCCAAAACAACGCGCATCAAAATTAGTCATGAACGTTCATGCTGGTTATTACGTAGCTCTATCAGATGGGATTAACACACATAAGCAGTGGGGAGTCGTCCTTTTTTTCCGTCTACATCCCCCACCCCTTTAATTCATGACCTTCGACTTCCCAGACCCGGCAACGGGGCTCAATTTTGTGTGGTGTCAGGACGATGCAAAAATCCGTCAACGCCATTCGTTCCTTTTATGATTTTCTGTATACCCCAAATCCCGACCTAATCATCAGCATCTTGGTTATTCTCGACGTCCCCTTCGTCCTCCGAGCCGAATTGGCTATCCCCGTCGTAGGATCTGACGCCTCTTCCACTGACGCTAAGGCGGGCCAGCGGTCCATGCAACTAACTGGCCGACGCAACTAGCCGCCCACGGTCATTGCCCTTGTCGTTCTTCTCGTCACTCTCCGAATCGTCGTCGCTGGGCGGCCGGCTATCTCGGAGGTTACGTCGGTTCTTAGTCATCTATTTCCGTTAGTTATGAACAGGATCCACCCAAGAATAGAAAAACTTACCCAAGATCGTACGCCGCCAATTAAACCAATGGTGTACCCAGTAATAAAATCATTAGGAGCTCCAGGTCTCTCCCCTTGGGCTCCTGGTGTAGTAGGTGACCTGGCGGCGGCAGCTACAGTGGCGGCTTCTCGTAGACTGGCATCGCCGTTTGCGCTCGGAGTGGCGGGCATGGAAAACCGGTTCATCGGGGATGGACTCTGAGGTCTGCTTGCGGGCCAATATTGTCGAAGCTCACGGCTAAGTTCCTGTCCGGTTGTAGTCCAGTTTGCCCTGATGTTATCACGGAGATCCTGAACATGTCGCTTGATGTCGAGCTCGTTCTTCTTGAGCCAGCTCACGTTGAGCTCCTGGCGTGTAGTCCCTCGCTTTAACTGACGCGCGATGTACTTCTCGTAGTCACGAACAATCCTACGTAGGTTCAAGTAAGCATTATGCCATATGGTGTTTGAAATGACCTCAACACTGCAACAACTTACTTTGTAATGATACCCGTCGTGCTAACGCCCTCAGTTCGTTGGGTCACCAAAAATTTACCAGCCTTCTTGATAGGAGCGTAAATATCGTCACCTTCAGCGGCACCGTAAGGAATATCATCGTGGGCAACGTAGTCAATTTGGTGTTTCTCGAGAAATTCGGGTGTCACAATCCAGGGGCAGTTCTCGACAACCTCGTCAACCCACTTGCAATGTCTCAGTGTCTCAGCACGCTCTTTACCCGAAAGGACTGTGAGACCCTTGCGTTTGTGCGTCTCTTCATCACCAGTAACGCCAACAATCAAGTAGACATCGTCAAAGGCTTTTTTGGCTTGTTCGAGTTGGCGCATGTGACTATTGAAGGTAAGCTTTAGTATTGAGAGCGAGAGAAACGAGACATTGCTCTCTCCAAGTAATTTATACATACCCAAGGTGAAACAAGTCAAAGACACCGTCAGCATATACTCTTATGGTGCGGCCAGTAGGTGGGGGGTTTGTTCGATATCCGACGGGGTGTACTAGGCGGCCGGTAGGTGGTGGTAGCATGGCAGCTTGCTTCTTCTTTTCCTCGTCATCGTGTGATGCCATATCTTTGGAGCTAGATTTCCTGCTCTTTCTAGCGACCCGGTCTGCAATGTCAATGCTAGCCTCGGTAGTGTCGCTGGGTTCGCCAGGGTCTGCAGTGTAGTCGGTAGTTTCTATCGCGGAAGCTCGATCGGAATTGGCTCGTTGGCGTTTGGCAGGATTAGAGTTACCGGCGGACTCTGATTTGCGGTGTGTGAGCCTTCCGGACTCGGGTGCGGTGGTATCTCCCTCTTCACCCGAAGCATCCCGAGATGACGGCTGAAGTAGAGGGTTCTCGTCCATTTTGGAGGTGCTCGAAATTGTCGGACGTTTGCGCTTACCAGCGTGAGAGGAATTCGACGGCGAGGACATCTTTGTTTTAACGAAGGAGGAAAGAGAGAAGCGATAATTGGGGGTACCAAGGCAAGACGGGGCTTGGGATAGACCAATTCTATCGAGGAATTGTTAAGAACCACTAGAGATTGAGGCGTCGAGGTTAGAGCTTTGAGCTTAAGGCTGAGGTATCAGGAAGGATGACACGCGAGTCCAGTCAAAGTTTGGTCGAGTTGACAAGACTGCAACGATACAGCATACAACAAATAAACCTTGAACATACAGTTTACAACACACTACACATGCAGCTCCTCTGCCAGGTTAAGTGCGCAGCTTCCCCGTCAAAGGGATCCGGAAAATGGGGGTACCCGCCGCAGTAGCGTTAATTGGTTCTTTGACTAAAGAAGTCTCGGACAAGCGTCATAAGTCTTTAATGCTTTAGAGCTGCTAGCAATTTATTAAGTACAAGGTATATGGTGCCTAACTTGCTAGAATCAAGCTAGAATTTCTGATATTGGAGGTGGTAATAAAGAATGTATTGGTAACAAAATATCAATGACGTTGGAGCTGTAATAGTAAGTGATGAGATATATGTAGTAGCAGGAACTGATGACACAGGACCAGTAACTCCCGACAAATTATAGTTAAAGAGATTTGTTAAACGTGTCTAACAGCCGAAGCTTAGAAAGTGGATTTGAATGATGTTAATGGGAACACGGAAACCACGGTCCTCCGTGAACATCGGTATCTGGATTATATCGATAAAGAAAATTGAGGACACACTGAACTTTCTTTTCCTTCAACGGGGTACCCCCTGGCCCCCCGGTTTAGCAGATCAATCAGGGTTATTGCGCTAGTCATAAAAGGGGTTGTAGTAAGAGAGAAATATTTCGAAAAGGAGTCTTTTAAAATTGCACAAATTCGACAATGCTACTTCTAATGCTGCTATTTCTCTCGCCAAGTTCCCTATCCATGCATCCGTCATAATTTTTCAAATTTTGATAATTTCAAAAAATTTCAATCCATCGTTCGATCCCCATTTGGGAAGATGTCAGTGGCGTCATGATTTGCCAATGAGCTTAACACGTTTCTATACACCAGCACGGATGTGGCTCGCTTATACCCTGCAAACGGTGTAGAGACATATCCAGCCACTGAAATTAAGTCAAGCCACGTCAACTACTTGGTTTAGCTCTTTTCAAGGTCATATTAAGCTACGACAATGTGAAAGTTTAAATTTATTAACATTGAGGTATGTGCGATTGCAGTGATGTGGTATTAAGATTCAAGTACCGGAAATTCATTAAATTAATGTGCTTGACATTGAAGTGTTTGTGTTAAACGAATATAGGCACTGCATAGTATGTAATCACCAATCGGAGTAAAGTTGAGTTTGAAGCCATCTCCAATTATCTCATATCTTACCATCACCGAGTATTCTCTTACGATCATCTTGTGCACAATTAAATAAGCCAAATATGTTTCATTTAGTTTTACTTATTTATTCATTTAGTCCTTGGTATATCAATCAAGTCATTCTAGCTTAAGTATATGTTCCCATATCTTCTCGCCGTCGCATATTGCCTTAGTCTGTGATTTACATGTCGCCAAACCATAATGGCAATCCGAGGTATTCGTCCAAACACAAATCCTTAAACATGGCCCTGCAAAACCCGCACCCCGCAGTTGACGCCTCTCAGCTAAATTCCACCGGTGTGGACAGACCCCTTCAAGGGGATCCAATAGCGTGAATGGGTGTGAGGCATTTCTCGATCTTGTGATATAGAAGTCGATCCCGACTTCGTAATCAAGGTATATATAATTCTAGATACATATACCGAGTTCGTTTCATCTTGAGAATAAAGTAGGCATTTATTTCGCAGTCACCTCAAGAAAGCCGAACGGCTCGCTGCTGGCGTGTGTGTCTGCCGCATCGGTGCGGATGCTTCGGGGAGCTTCTAAAGCAGAACGCCTTGGCTTTCTCGGGCGCCGCGGGTCCGAATTTTTGAGATACCTCGCAGTATTCCGCATCGTCGCCAATCCATTCGCGAATGTGGTTGTGCAACTCGCAGCGCGCAGTTCGGCATTTGCGACAGTAGACTTGGCCGCGTGGCGATAGCATCGCGAGCGAGTTTTGCTTTCCAACGCCACCGCCCGCCACGAAAGGACCCGAGATGAACGCATTTCGCCACACCCACTCCATGTCGTTTGGTCCTTGTCGTCGCGCTGACAGCGGCACCGTCCCGTGCATCCGTCGGTGGATGTCGTAGAAGTGCGCGCTTGTTAGCCCTAGGCACGTGCTATCAATCGGGTCCAAGAAATCGAAGATGGCGTAGTGCAACTCCGGCGGAAGGTCCTCTAGCGTGAGCGCTACGCCCGGCTGGTGCGTGAAGGGGACTGGCTCGACGTCAGTTACCGAGTACGACCGTAGTGGCCCTGGTAAAATTGGGCGCTTGGTTTGAGCGTGGTTTATCGCTCGAGTTGAAGGGGAGATCGGGTTGGAGTTAGATTCGTGCGGTTGCGACTCGAAGTACGAATCTGTCTCCGCCTTTTCCGCCACCACCCGCGGCGTGCCGACTGGGGTTAGCAGGCGGTGTTGTTTGCGCAGTACGGCAGATGAATTGACTGATGCCGGGTAATCAGTCGAGGTGAAAGCACGTCGAGGCACGTGAGAGTGAGAAAGGGCCTTCTTAGACCCTACTTCCTTCGCGGATCCCTTCTGTTGCTGCAACGCCATCGCCGATGAGTCCGAAGCTGGGCCGAGATCAACTTCGAGGAATCTGTTCGACATCTCCATCATGTCGGGTGTCCCTGGCGATAACGACTGTCCCAGTGAGGGGGCTCGGAGAATTTCAACCATGTTGAATTCTTGTAGGTAATTTCAAGTTCAAAATCTGCACACACAAAAATGTTGCTCGGTGATAAGCGCTATCGATGCGCTTAAGAGTATGTTTGAACTAGGTAGTGATGCAATAGGTAGCTAGTTTGTATTAGAGTCGAGTTACGACGAGACTAATGAGCCTTAGGGTCAAATGAACAATAAGACGCTCTTCGCTTCTGAGTTTGTGGCTGCTCGATAGCCCGAATGCTATCAATAATAGGTGGTGACGATAAGTTCGACTTAGTCAGAAATAGGCCAAAGCTGGCGCTTAGGTATGGTGGATCTTATTGCGTGAAGATAATCTTCAGGTGTTCGTGGGGAGAAACTCTTTCGACAGTCTGTTGACGAGTCATGACACTAGTCGGAGCCTCGACATCTACGTGGGACGGGGGGAGGGTTATTAAATCCGCCATCGAGAAGGGAGCGGTCAGGGGTTGTCAGCTACGGCCGGCGCAAATACTAGCCACAGTACGCTACGATACGAAGATCACTATTCGGTGGAGCTTTGGATCCACTTCTGGCAACTTGGCGAGGCGCCGAAGAAAGGGTCTGGAGATCTATCGTGACAAATGGGGAGAGGTGGAGTGGTGTGACCCGCAACCCTCGACGCCCCCGACCGGAGAGGCCAGGAGGACACGGGATGACGGAAGAAATCATTTAGCAGACCGGGCTAGGCCAAAGAGATGTTTCTGTTCATGATTTGGCAAGATACTAACCAGTTACAGAAAAGGGTTCTAGAAGACAGGCTGAATCCGGCTCTGACATTTGTGGCAGTTCGGCGCATGCCAGACGAATTTTTCCCATTTTCTTTCAGTTCCGGGATATTTTCACTGGTGACGCCGGACATCCCGGTTATTTTCTGAGCGATAACGGACTACGTCTAGTACTTAGAAATAGTCCTATAGCAACTAGATAATTCAACTGATGTACCCCCATCTCGAAAAGTTTTTTTTCTTTTCTGTTTCAGAGATACATATCGTTGCTCTAGCATGCATAACAATACAACAAAGGATTCACCGCTCGCTTGGAGGTTAGGCTCAAGCCACTATCCAGTTGCATAGAGGGGACCAGACAAAAACCCTAAGTTGCAGGACGTGGCCGTGACCAGGGTCTATCCCGCTTATAGCTGACGGCCAAGTTCGACTTCCCCTCAAACACTACTGCAGGCCTCTGCCGCCCGCTTCCTACGGTGGAACAATTATCCACATTATGGTTCCAAGGTTGTTTGATACGAACATGCAACACTGCTATGTAGGCAGTCATAGAGCGGACTCAAGCGCACGACTCGGAGACCTGCCCAGCCTGTCGGTACTCGATATAGCAGCGATATGCAAAATCATATTAGAAGGCCTCGGGAATCGGCATTTGCAGAATTCTCAGTGTTGGCTGCGGCCGAGACAATCAAATCTTTAATTTTTTGTAGGTTGTAAGATCTTATGAAAGAGGGGACTGGGTTGTTACCGGCCAATAGGGTCATGTTAATATTGCCAATGGTTTGCCATGTAAGGGGTGCTGGGGGTGGCTATCAATCTGATCCATCTCCTTGTAAGTAACTTGCTTTTAGACATCCCTCTTTCCAGGACGTTCTGGACTGTGTGTAAAACTAGAGATACCTTGGCGCTCCTTCGCCCTATCCGCGCCCAGATCTTCACGATCGTACCCACAACTATGGGGTCCTGACGTCTCACTGCCGATTATGGAGCCATTTACTAGCGAAACCTGTCTCCTGTGTTATGAGGTCACTCAAATAGCAAAAGAAACCCTTATTCTCATCATAGGGGTCCTGTAACTAGTCTGCTAGTCCCAAAACTTGTTACCAGAAGCTCGAGTGGGCAATGTCGGCTAACAAACAAGGCTGACACTGGGGGGCCATTGCGTAGGTCTTCGGAATACCAATCTTGGAAGTGTCTCGCCGCGATAAGTAATGACCCGGTCCCCAATCCCGTGTCAAGCCGGGGAGAATGCTCCGGTCATGTGTTAACAGATTTCTTCGCTGAACTCCGGGTTGCGAACATACTCAATACAGTACATGCATAGCCTGTTATCCTTAGTTGCTGACGCAATAGGACTTGGCTTCGCTATAAGGAGTCTAGATCTCAATTGACAGTTGGTCTAGCCGCCGCTCGCCTATGTACGCAGTACAACATCATGTAAGGCTGGTGATACCATACACATATATAACTGACGATAAATTGATATTAGATTTAAGAAATTGTGTGTATTTCTCGTCAGTTAGTAGTAGTTTAAGGTAGGTATGATTCCACTTTAACTAACAATTAGCCCGACAATGTCGACGGCGACGCGGTGTACTCGGAATCTTGGATACGGCGTGTCGAATTGAGGTCGAATTTCACCAGGCGAGCAAAGTCAGTTATGACATCGTAGCCCCTCCGCGACACTATCCAGCTTAACTGAAGTTGCGAGACCCATTACGCAGATGGGACTAGTTCTTTTTAGCTTGCCACGAATGTATAGAAAGCTGTGTACCTAATGTCCTAGATTTGGGATAGAGCATTCCTAGTGATGTAACAGGAGTAGTATTTTAAGTATCCCATGCCTACGATCAACAATATATATCGCAATGCTTGAAAGAGGTGTACCTATGCAACCTAGGAAGACGATCTAGATCTGCGGCTTTCTACCGTAAACCTGGGTCAACTAGATTATTATACCGAGTACCTTCCTACTCACGACCAATAAGTATTTCAGTGCCTACCATCTATATCAGTACCTACTAAGGTTGTTTCATCGAAAGCACTCACTTCCGGTTTCGTGTAAAAAATCCATGCCTGAATATAAAATAGAAGGTAGTCCAGCATCTCACAAACATTCTTCTACCCACTAATAAGTAATCTCTTATCCCATGACATACCCAACAAGGTCAGAGAGAAGCTGAATGCTATAGTATTTAGGTATGTTAGAATTGATATGCTATTTTATAAGACGTAGTATTAATATGATTACTTACTACTTATACTCGTTGGACAAAAGAGCTGGCGCGATAAATTTTAATAAAGACTTCCATTAATGTGGTCGAGTTCTTTCTAGCAGTGCATATTCGAAGAGGTCATATAAAACTCCCTATTTAAAATAAACTTAACTATTAGGAATAACCCGTTGACCAGATTATAATGATAATTTGAGTATTTGGAAATATCTCAATAGTTCAAGTACGAATACTATCAGCAATATCTATATAAACTCCCCTGTAAATAACTTCCAAGACTCCTTCTTAGTGAAGAGAAATCTCACTGAGCCTCGAAGCTAGGCAAAACTGATAAAATATGGCACCCATGTGATATCGAATACCTGATCGAATTGCCAGGTTGTGATTCTTGATGTAGCATACAACCCTGAAAAACATCAACCTGCTGCCCATGCATCAGCGCGAGAGACGTGCCTCATCGAAGGCACATCAGCCCGAAAATAGAAATAGTGACAAAAAGGGTATCAGCGTATGTATTAAACATATGTAATAAATTGAGGAAGTCGTCATTGCGATTACCATCGCATCGGCGATATATAGCAACGCTAGAAACACGGCTTAGCATACATAACCCAAGGCTTTGGGAAGGCAAAGGCGACAAATTTATTATTTCTTCTTCTCCAATAGACATACAAAATGTTTGTACAAGGGCCATATCCAGTGGATGGCAGGTTTTTATATGCCGATCCAGATGACGCTGATGACAACGTCCATACCCTTGCCTTCTCCGCCGTCGTATTTGAAACTCCACATGCCGTCCGTTTTCTCGTTCCAGAATGCCTGTGTTGCCGAGTGCATACCTCGTCGACCGACGTGCGGCTTGCCGTCCGTGGCAGTTGCGTTTCCGCCGTCGCTTGTACTGATGAGGGGACCATCGGCTTTTGCTTCGCTTCCGCCTTTGGGCTTATTCAGGGCCGAGGTTGGGACGAGATGTTGGACGATGGTACTGTTGACCACATATTTATGGGCTGGAGTTTGGGAGCTTGAAGGGGTTGATTCGGATATAACGGCTCTTAGGATTGAATTCTGGTGTTGACGTGACGTGTTAGTCAAGTTTAATGCAAGGTACTCGGTATATAGCTAGGTGTCGGATAGTCAATCCACATACGATTATGGTCCCGTTCCAACCTTCGACTTTAGAATGTTCGTAAAACTCCGCATTACCGATGGCGCTTTGACAAGCCTATATTTGACCGACGTTAGTTGGATGGCTTCTCGTATGACGATGTCTCCTATAGAAGGGGGCAAGGTGAACCTACGTCCATCGCTATTTGCTTGAGTCTCGTGGGGCTAATTGGCTAATCATTATTCGTGTAAGCTTCAAGACAGATATCGGAGGTGACAACGAATCGTGACGTACAGCATTGCTTGGTGGCGAGGCCATTTTTGATGGTGAGGACGTGGTTTCGTAGGACTAAACCGGTACTAGGATGAGGAATATGGGGAGTATGGGCGGAGGGATGTGCCGGATTGTAAGTAGCGGTAGATTTGTGTTGTCCCCCTATATGAACCGTGCCACCGTTTGTTATCAATTGGTCATTAAGTAGACCCAAGGTAGGATTATGGCAGCCTTGTGAGACTTTTTTTCAGCCTTCTCTCCTGTGACGTTGTAAACAGTGAATGAATGGAGGCTAAATTGGGAAGAGTGTTGTAATCCTTGCTTCAGCTTACATATGCAGACTTCATTAACCAGGTTCTTAGCACGACAAAGTTGCTGTTTCCGAGTTGTTTCAAGCCTTGCGCGGGGCAACTGAGCACGTGAAAGTGTGAAAGGAGTCTCTTTCCTCTGTTTCCTCGTCGGAGGTATTCGTACTCAACCCCGTCTTCTAGGCTTGCCCCTGGTCGCTTCCGTAGCAACAACCACTGAGAGAAACGAGATGACCCACGTGGATGACCATTATGTAACTAGCGCCACCAGCTAAACCATCTTTAGATGTTTTTTCACTCTCCACTATCAAGCTCCCTCAACATCCAATTACTCGCCATCATCGTCATAGCTAGTAGTCTTTTTTTCTTCCTTTTTTAGTTTTTCTTTCTAGTCTGTCTATAGTTGTCTTAGGATTAAGGCTCAAATTCTTCTTATTCTTTATCGTCCGCTCTTGCCTGTTGTCTCTGGCTGGGTCTTTAACCAACTTTCTACCCTCGCTGCAATCCAATCACAACAACACGAAGCTCAACAGCCATCAATTGGCTACAAACATTGGAACGCATATCGGCTAACCCTTCCAGCTTACTGAAGCTTAATCCCACGAATCATATCCCATTAGCCAACTGTTTGTCACCAATTGCCCGATATGTCTAGCCAACCTCTTCTGCAAACGGCACCAGGTAAACAAATTCTCCTGTCTCAAGTGATCGGCAATTCTGGACGTTATGTGAATTAACATGTTTTGATCAACTACTTCAGGCAAACGAATTGCCCTACCAACTCGAGTCGAGCCCAAGGTCTTCTTCGCCAACGAGCGTACATTTTTATCATGGCTGAACTTCACCGTCATATTGGGCGCCTTGGCCATCGGCATGTTGAACTTCGGTGACCGCCCCGCCTTCATCTCGGCTTTCTTGTTTACAGGTGTAGCTATGCTCACCATGATATATGCACTATTTACATATCATTGGCGAGCCAAGTCGATTAGGGTGAGAGGGCAAGCTGGGTTTGACGACCGATTCGGACCGTCCGTCCTAGCTATTATCCTCCTATTGGCCGTGGTAGTCAACTTCGTGCTGCGAATAACCTACTCGAACGGCGAGGGTGGCAAGAAACACTAGGGACGGACAAAGAATTGGCATTTACCAGACTGCTGGGACCGAGACGAGACGAAGTTTTCGGGATCCAATGAGAAAATGAATTCTGAGCGACAGGCCAGTGTGTCAAATTTCCGGACGATAGTCTCCAGGGAAAAAATTGAACGGGATGGGTGGAGGAGACGGAGAATTTGTATATCAGAAAGCATCGTGTTCTAGCATCGCATTTGTTCCAGATGAAGGGCAGTTTTGATGGGGTTCATGTTGGACATCACGGAGTCGAATTTTACCTATATGAGCATTGTTGCATCGGGTTTCGGGGGAGTAGTTCGATATTTTATAGCGCGATATCTCGAAGAAAACAAGATCCGCCTAGCCTCATCATGATTCCTTCTGCTGATGTAGGGTACTTCGATTGATGTCCGTGTTGGTTGTTGGATCTCTCGGTGAAGATACTAGAGCTTCTTGGAGTGCTATGTTGAATTTGTGTTTGTCTGTTCTCCATATCGTTTTTTTAGTTCCTCGACAGAAACCTGGCAAAGGAATAAACTCATGACAGGCACTCCTCTTAAGCGGGGTTGGCCTTCAATGGCTCTCTCGAACGGAGTCTTCATGACCTCGAAGTCGTCGTTATCGAATCTTGTCTCCTCGATGACGGTATTGCCTTCACTTCTTGGTATTTCTTTGAGCTCCTCGCTAAGCGCGATGTACTGAAACCAGCCACGCCTGTCATCTGCTCGCTTTCCTAACTCCCGCTTTGCGATTTCGGCTACTGAGACTAGCTTGCCTGCATCAGAGGCTTTGGCGCGTAGGACAGATACAGCGTCCTTGGTCGCGGGGGAATCGAAGTGTTGAAGAATGGCAGTCACCTTCTTTTGGATCTTGGACGATGAGATTATCGAGTGAATTTGAACATCGTATTTTGATTCCATGGCTTGCAATATTCTTGCGTCTTCAGTAGACGGTAATTTGAGATTGTTCTCTGGTCGGGCTCGTTTGTTAGAAAGAATTGGACCCGTGTCGGCGCGCTTCCGCTTTGTAGGTGAGTCGCAGCCTCGATTGCCCCTTCGAGGGCTTCCAGGGACGGTCATGACGCCGCCGGCAATAGAGGGCCGGTGACTGATGAATTGTGTCGGCGCTTACATGAATTGCTGCGAATATGTAATGGGATAAGTATTAGCTATGCGGCTAGGTACAGGAACTTGGAAAGAATTAATTGCGACCTTATCGATAGCATGTGCCACCAACCGCAGTTCCGTTCCTAGCTCTAGAGTTTCGGCTCAATTGGGATTGTGAAAGTACCTAAGTATCATGTATCTAGGTATCTGCATGCATGAACCGGGGAAGTATCCTTGACTTATCGATAGAACGTCTCTCGCTGTCAAAACAAGACCTTGCAATGTATTTCGCAGTTCAGACACTTTCGAGACATGTCTTATCCGTAATTGGCTGATCACCAAGAAAAGGACCCTGTCGTAATATGCAGGCTACAGTTGCCTAGTCTTTGCCAAGAATCAATCAAGATATTTTGCATAGGACATCGTAATATTGTGACTGGGGTATCAAGCTAAATTCTTACCTTTCTGAGTCGCTTTGTGACTGAGAGGCTGTCGCAATATCTTCGCATCAAAACACCTTATCAAACTTATCTGGAAATGCACGGTTGCTCCTTATGTGACTGCCCTATGTAGTTGTTGATATGACATCGGTGGCCTACTCATTCATGAATTACCTAAATATCTAGTTATATGCATGTATCTATAGAAGCATGTCATAACGCGTAGTAAGCCCAGTAAAGCCTACACAGCCTATCACTTTTCAAACCTCATCTAAGGTTACATGATCTGTTTATCAGAGCTTGGGGTCCATGCACCTATCATACATGTGCTTCCCTGGTCGCATGAAACACACCTAAGCAACTAAGTACGAACGAGAGAAACAAATCAAAGTATCGAACGTCTTTTCGTATGATAGTCCATACCCTTCCCTATCCGATATAAAACTTATGCTAATTGAGACAGTTTATTGCGTTAATAGCTACTAACACATTTGTTATTGGAGTTCTCAAGCGTTATACTAACGGAGTCAGGCTATGTACATAATTTTTATGTCTTAACTTAACCATGAACTTTGATATGTGTTGTGAAAACATTTTCGAAGGAAATGAAGTGCAATTAATGATACTTGCCAGCCTTGCCATTGTAATATCCTCAAGAACATTGAAACTTGAAGCCTTGCCTACTTGGGCACCTTATGTTTACCTCTAGCTGCTCTAGTCGGTAATGTTGTGGGTACTTGAACGTGTCTAAAATTATATTATGCAATAATTCGGACAATTTGTACAATATTTGGCCTTCTTCCTCCGCCATTTTTATGTGACAAGTACCGAAGTATCTAAAAGCAGCCATGTGACACACACCTTATTGAAACCTCGAATACACAGATTGTCACGCTCCTTCTAAAGAATATATCTGCCTATTCCTTTCCCATTTAAGGGGTATGATTCCAGGTTGTCGCCACCACATCTCAAAGCTCCTTTACCACCTACTACATATGCGTCGCCCATCCTTTACCATAGTAAGTGAGTCATAAAAAACGATATCCTAGTCAGGTCGTCTGATAACGTCGGTGTACATCCGTTACCTAGTACTAGGTATTTGTTATGTATGGATGCATAAACCCCTTTATCGTGCAGCACAGACCGTCATGAAGGACGTGCGTATTTTGTGCACGTAATTCAGAATAACACCATGACGCTATGTACACTAGTATTTTCGAATATCCCTGCTGCGTAACCTGATTAAGATACCCCCTGCCTCACTTTGTACGCTGTACTTGCCTAGAAATCCTAAGTCCAACCAACCATCGGACTATCGGGCAATCAAATCAAATCGTAGTGCTGGAAATTCACGAGTCTTTACGAATTAACCAGTAAATACTCGCAAGTCTTAGGCATGTAGCCACCCACCCCAACTGCCAACATTGGGAAACAGGGACTATCACACACCCGCAACAACACCATCAGGTAACCAGGGTACCCCCATTTCCCACCTGTAAGTCCTTCCTTTTTGCCCTTTTTTTCGCCCTTTGCCTTCTGCATTTTCGCGCCTTCCAGAAGATTGAACTACCTGACTACCTACCGTACCTAACCTTGCACCTTGCACCTTGCCTATCGCACCTTGTCTTTTGCCCTGCTTTGCCTTGCCTGGCAATAGAAACCTTACAACCTTACAATCTTACAACCTTTCATTTTCATTTTCCTGGCCTTTTGCGCAATCCACTTGTCGCAACAAGCAAAGAAGGAAGAAAATCGCAAGCGAATGATAATCGCCTTTCTTCCGATTTTCATTTAATTCATTTCACGCGTTCCTTTGCATCAGTGACTTTTTTTAATACTTACCTGTTTTCCCCCATCCACATCGGGCGCGCGACTTTTGCCTTACCTCGTTCCCTTTGCCTCTTTTTGTCTCTGGTCTCCGGTCTCTGGTTTCTAGTCTAATCTCACCTTGATGATTATCACACGCGCCTCTTCCTAATACATACCACCACCACTACTACGTACACTATCCGCGGAATCTGTACCTACTACTACCACCTACTAAGGAACTAGTAGTATTTGATATCGTTTCGCACCATTCATTGTCCTTTTTTCGCAACCTGCTCTTTTTTCCAGCAAGGACATTTCGTTTTATTTTATTTTTCTTGTTGTCGCTCGGTCGCAACATCCCCTCAAATGAGACGAAGCTATATACATCAATACTAATAAATACGCGCAAGCACTTCGAATCATTTGGATTGCGCTGCATTTGCACTGCCTTGTCACTTTGGCATGGTGTTGCGCATTCCTACTCTTCCACCGCCAACCCTGACTCAGACTTGAGTTTCGTTGGGTTTGACCGTGGCCACATCAGCGCGCGGCGTACTCCTTTTTTCTGCGTTCGACAACCCATCAGAATCCGTATCTCGCAATTCGATACGTGCGCCAATCCTTGGTTCTGTCCTTTTGCCTTGGTACTAGTGACTACATTCTTGCTAGTCTAGTTCTAGGACTGTACCCAGCAGACCCAGGTGGACTTTGGTCCATTCAACAACGGGCAGTAGTAGCCAGGCTAAAAACAGTGGTCGCATCCGCCGGCCCAGCCGATTCCCGTTCGTACACTAATACGTACCTACGCTACGCTACGTACGCTACATACACTACGTACACCACACTTTCTACCTGCAGTCGCAGGGAAGGAATTAAGGGAATTAAGGAACGAACTCTACGTTCATTCGCCGCTACGTCAGCATCGCCTTCCCATTTGGCGTCGCACTTCTAACAATAGTTCCTCCTACCCCTTTACAACTTAGGACAAAACGTTGTAAGCGTACTTTAGGTACTTTGAGTACTTCTCGGAATTATTAGTCTAGGCCTGATCTGTCAGCGCTCCGACCACACTCATACATCATCAAGCGTCCCCCCAACGCCTCTTTGGCCCGGACCTCGACTTTCGTATTTTGTTTTCCTCTTGTCGGGTATGCTCATGTTCCGCTTCTGGAGTTCAGATTCGAGGGGAAGTGACAAGACTCTACAAGTTGAACAACCTATGCTTGATTTCGGAAAACCTATTCAGCCGTGGGTGTCGTCAGAGTCTCCAGTTACTACTACTACCATTTCTTCGCCGACTACTCCTAGGCGGCGCAAGCAGAGCAACGTCGCGATAGCATCGCAACCGGCTCCAGCTTCGTCCGCTCGAAAGCGGGCGAGGACAAATGATGGTGATGATGAAGGCGATCGTGTTAAGGCGCACAAGAAGGTAGCCTTATCGGTAGAGAAGGGTGAGAGGGATGTACCGAAAGCTGTGTCGCGTGAACCCGACATGGATCGTGCTAGAGATACTATCGAGGAACAGTTCAGCCTTGAGATTCTACTCAAGCACGACGAGCTACGGTTGATTAATCAAGAACTTGCCAAATGCCAGGTGGCTTTGGAGCAACTGCGCAGGTGTCATCTAATTCCGTACCCACAGAACGTTCCCACGCCGGAACAAATGGTGAATATCATGAACGGATCAGGCGCGGCCTTACAACCGAAGCTTGGCGAACACTTGCCTCAGTGGGCACCACCTTTTGGCGTTACTGATGGCCCATATGCGCGGCATTATGCCAAGTGGCTCATACCCGACCCTAAGTTCGACGGTATCCAGCCCGTGGCTCCCGCTCAACTCGAGACTTCGCGGTTTAGGACATCGGTGGATGGTAGATCGACAAGGAATAGTTTCACTGAGTCAAGCACGTCTCAAGGTAGAGGACGACCCGTGAGGGGATCCGCAGGACAAAAGCTCCAGGCCTTATCCAGTGGTTATCCACCCCCTAAAGACAAGAACGGCCCCTGCATCTTGAAGCGATCCGACGGAAAGACTGTGAAACTTGTTTGCATAGATTGTCATCGCGAGAACTTCTCAAGTACACAAGGCTTTATCAACCATTGCCGTATAGCACATAAGAGGGATTTCAAGAGTCATGAAGAAGCTGCGGTGCATTGTGGCCACCCCATTGAGGTTGCCGACTCTGGGGGCATTGTAGGAGAAGAGAAACCCGTTACTCAAAGCGCTCCCCCGCCTGGCCTTGTCCACCCATTTGCTCGAGAGAATGCTATGTCCGAGTCTGAGGCTTGCTTCACTGTTGTGCGTCGTATCCAGGAGTCGTTGGAAATGTATCGCCGGGGACAGTTGCCTGGTGTTTCCTCGATCCCGGGTCCTGCTGAGAGCTCTCAGGGAGCTCCAGCTACCTCTGTGCCGCAGCCGAACTTTGCTCCCTCAGCTGATTCTCCACATCTCTCCCGTCTACTTCAAAGCAAAGGTTTTAACGGCAACCTAGGCAATCTCGTTAGTGAATCTAAGGCTAAGATAGACCTGGACCAATACTTTTCCCCTGAAGATGAGTCGTCGGATGAAGTTGATACAGGTGGTAGTGGCAACGTTCGCGGTATTGGAAACGTGGCCCCGTCTCTTGTACGGGTTCCCGCGAGGGCAACGATGTCGCCTGCTCTTGCTATCACTCGACCAACCAGCAGCAAAGGCCATTCGCTTGTACCATACGCTACCCCCGTACCGACTCCTGCCCCACGAGTCACATCAGGCTCCGAGCCGGAAATGATCGTAGATGACGACATGTTGGACGTGGATTTGAGTCCTCATACCGCTGTTAGCAACAATGCGCCATCACTTGTTAGTGACGATGGCGAATATGACGACTCGGAAGCCGATTCTGAGGTTGAGTCAGATGTGAACGATAGCATTGGAGCACAGTCGATCTCAGATGTTGACGAAATTGACATCGACGATGATCACAGCGGTGCACGCTCTATCAGGCATCACCGTGGCTCTACCGGCGCAGGAGCTGGGACGACAGTACGCCTACGTAAGGACGATTCCAAACACGTAACTTTTGTTAGCCCTATCAAGGGTAACGGGAACGACAACCAGCGACGCGGGGGTCGAAGATAGGGGCACGGAACTAATACACTAAGTGCTTGATGCAATCTATTCATGTGGGGTAGGCGGTTGGCAACCGTGAGGGTGAGGCGAGTGACTTCTTTTTCTTATCGTTGGACTACCGAGTTCTTGGGCGACTACCATTACCATACACCTTTTATTACGCCATTGCCTTTATTCAAATTTTTACGTTCCGAGATGTGCCCCGAGGATGGGAGACGCGTCTCTTCTAGGTTACGAAAGTTGTTTCGATCAGCATCGACACGGAAGCACATTGGCGTCAGGTTGACAGGTCAATTTGAGATTGCTGGTAGAGGCTAGAGGGAGGTACTTGATGTTTTGCTTTTGATATACATATTCTTTAGGTTGCGCAAGCTAGCCGGCAATGATGATGAGGGGATTTGCAAGACCCATGGGTTAGCAGACAGCCGTTTCTGTATCTATAATTTTCAAACAGCTGTACAAAGAAACAATCGAAAACGAGAGCTTTCGTAATTGAAACAGAGCTTCGCCCAATCGTGAATTTATCCCACTTCCAACACTTTCTAGATCTTTTCTCAACACGCAGTATATAATCTCTCCCTAAAACTACGACTCTTTTCAATCTCTAGTAGAAATGTAGGTACTGTCGCTGCCTATCATTAGAGCCCTACATTACTGACCGAAAATGCTACCTAAGTACATTCATATACTCCTCTCCGCAGTTTGCACACAAAGTGAAGTTTCAGTGCATAATGCCTCAGCACTAGCTATGTACGTAAAATGCAGAAGTGTAGTAGCAAGCAAGAAACAGAACTGATTGGATGGCCAGCAACGAGTCGGCTATCAGGGACACCACACTATACGCCGTATGGGCTATGTCAAAGTCCAGCTCCTGCATCGAATCGATCGATAAAGTAACAGCCTACCTACCCACCTACCTGTGGAAGGTATTATTCGGTAGCAATACGCCAGTAATCTGTCACACACAACTCGCCCCGCATACTCCCGAGCTATTTACATCTAGAGACAAAGAAATCGGGCGAAGAGTCCTGGAAGTGAAGTTGATTATACCACCCAGAACTTGTCAAGTACTTAGCTACTAGGCTCAGCAAACTTCACAGTACATTGTAGCTAAGTCAACTTCTGTACTACTCGCTCGGCAGTTGTTAGTATGAGAAAGCAGGAACAGTTTCTATTAGTAAACAAAACATCTCACTACTTACCTACCTAGGTGCATAGTAGATACCTCCACAAGCATAGAACGTCTAATTGCATCGAGAATTTACTGTTATTATTGCCCCCCTGACGATACGCCCATACACGATATAATATAACGAATGTTAAACCCGCCCCCGAGTTCCTTTATCTCTTCATTTATCTTCCTAATAATAAGATACATGAGCCCCCCTCCAAAAAGATAAAAAACAAGGATACGTGCTATTAGTCTTCCCTAAGCAACCCCTATTCGAGTCGGTGGGGGGTTTTAGGAAAGGGGGTTCAAAGCAAGCAAGCACAAAAAAAGGAGATGCAAAATCCTTCCATATTTCGGGTACTGTCACGAGGGGAAACACATCATTCGTCGTTCTATATACAGCAACAGCGATGAAGAAACGCCACTATAGCCTTCTACTCCTGGCCGAAGCCCATCGTCTCCTCAACTGCTGTAGTCAATTTGCCTTGCAGCTGCTCCAATGATTTATACGGGGGCAAATCTAGGCGGTTGAAACTGAGTGATTGTTAGCATTTCTCCAGAATTGGATCTATATTCTGGTACGTACCAAGTATGAGCCTTTGGCAAATTGCCAACTTCGCCTGCTTTTTCGATCGTAAACCTTCTTGGGCCGTCGCTGCCCTGAAGATCCTTGAACCCGTTGACGGGGATTCGCGAGGTACCCGTCGTGAACTGTAGCAGTCGACTCTTCTGTTCTCCATCCCAGCTGCGTACTGTTTGCCAGAAAAACTGGATGACCTCGTCGCTTTCCGTGTAACCCCTATAATCTGTGTGCTTCTTCCAGTCTTCCACGTCGATATCGGCAATACCGCCAATTAATAATTCTAATTCGCGTTCGTCGAAAACATTGATTAAGTCCTGGGGGATGAGCTCATGGAATCCTTCCTTAAAGGCCTGGAACTGCTCCGCAATACGCTTTTCGATACGCCACTTAACCATAAGATCCACATACTCCTTCTTATTCTCGTTGGTAACATCGATGTTGCGTCCGTTAGGGATGAGATCCTCGACGGTAACGACGCCAAAGCGCTCGTCCTCGGTAGAGAATGTTTGCTCGAGTATACCACCCGAAATATCGTTATCCAACATCCACTGCAAACTTCGGTGGAAATCCGCGTCCACACCCTCCATGTCAGCTAGTACCACAGACTTACCCAAAATCATCTTGTAAAGGGCACCGATGAAAAAGGCGTCGAGGAATCGTCGGTGGAAGATAGCAAGACCCACTACACGGCCGATGAATTTAAAGTAATTCAAATGCTCGGGGTTGATACCGGAGTGTGGGTTGATCTGAAGGGTATAGTTGTCATGGGCGGAATATTCGAAGAGACAGTAAAAGGGGTTAAACATTTCGTGCGATAATAAGAAAAAGAATTCTCTGGAAAGACCACCATAATCCAGACCGTCTTCGCCATCGAATTTTATCATTAAGCGCTTCTTCAAGTCCGTAGCAGACTGTCGTGAGATCTCCGCGAACGAGTCTTCGAAGATATGTGATCGCCGTACCTTCATATGGCACTGCCCCGAGAGTATTCGCATGGCGGGTTGTGAACGGAAGTATATCAACTTCCTCCGGAAATCTCGCTTGTACTGTGGTACATTCTGGTCCAAGGATGATGGTAATCGGGGGTCGTCCCAGGTTGTTGTCTTCGTATTATGGTCCACAAAGTATACACGAGCTGTATTGGTTAATCGCATTTCCCAACCACTGGGTAGAGGTCCTAGCTGGGATACTGGCTGCTGCTGTATCGTTCCGTTTGCATTGTTTTGACCACCATACATTCTAATGTATTGTTGCCGTCGGGGGTCAACCCAGGTCGTGGTTCGAGTGTTGTGGTCGACAAAGTAAGGTCGACCTTCGGGGGTCCATCGCTGCTCCCATCCAGGAGGTAGTTCGCCAGTGCCAGGACTAGTAGCGCCGGTGTGCATGAGAGTTCCCTGGCCAGGACTGTTCGGAGAACCGCTGGACGGCTGCGGTGGTTGCGATTGTTGCGAGAGCGTTGGGGAGTTCGCACCAGTGCGATCTTCCGGTAGAGTTCTGTTCTGATGCCTTTGACGTTCAACTTGAGTAGCCGCCTCTCTCTCTCCACGATTCTCTGCCGATGTCCCGGACTGAGTAGGGCGGTTCCAACTTGTAGTTCGCGTGTTATGATCTACATAGTAAGTTCTCCCTAAATGATCCTCACGCCGCTCCCAGCCAGCAGGTAGACGGCCTTGGGCATCTTCGAAAGGACTCATCTGGTTGGCCGGTCGAGCCTGTGCGGCAGCATTGCCATTAATAGGGGGTGCACTTGCGCCATTCGGTCTGACGGGCAAGGCCATCTGTGCACCCGGTGCGAGGCCGTTAGGACCCGAAGCCGAGGAAGTCGGCCGCTCTGAGACGCGATCGGCGCTGGCTGTAGACGCCTGGGGTACCAAGGATGGCCGGCTAGAGCTTGCCGGCGAGGGTTGCTGCGCGGGACGAGCAGGGGTAGACAAGTTAGTAGACAAGTTGATGATCAATTTACCGTGAACAACAAGATTGTCTGTGGACTTCTTAAGGTCCCTCGTGAGCATCTGGTCTAAGAAACAGGTATGTTTGTCAGCTTATACAAAGCTGGTGGCAGTGCGGCGGGGAGATGATTGGTCATACCATCAGCACCCTCCGCCAACTCGATGACATCCCCAATGCGAATATTGATAACACCCAAGAAACCCTGATCCTTCTTCTTGAATTTCTTTTGGTCAAATACCTGCACTGCCAAGATGCTATCCTCGGTCGCTCGACTAGATACTATGTGAGTATGAGGGCCAATGACAGGTCGTAGAGGGCAAATGCGTACAAATCGAAACTCTCGTTCCAATAGGGATTGAGGGTTCGCTTCGAGACGATGGTAGTCTTTGTCTGCTCGCCGTTGATCGTGGCTACGGCGAAAGGATCGGGTAGACCTATATTATTAAAGAGATAGGTTAATGGGAGTTGGGTATTAATAATTAGTAAAGGTGGTGAGTAACATACGGAAGACATCCCGTTTATACAGGCCGTCGGCAGCGATGACTAGGACGACAAGGTTAATATATATAGGTCTCGTCAAGGATGACGATAGAAGCGATAGGGAATGACGAGAAGGATGGAAAGTATGTTGGCGTTGAAGAGTGAATAGGACTCGAAGACGCACTCGTGACTCGCAAATTTGGTTGGCTGTAGAACAAACTCGATATCAGTTTCAAAACGTCTCAAATGTTCCAGCGAGTTTCCTTAGAAGGGGAATAAAAAAGGTGGAATTACATTGTCCATGCTACATAAGAATAATGATAGGAATGATAATTAAAAAACTTACGCTGATGGCCCCGGCTCGGGACGACTTGCGGTCATGCTGGACTGGTGGATGCTTCACCGTTGGAAATGAGGTCAAGCGTTTTCACGTCTTTGCTCTCATGACCCTCTTCTCTCTTTCGCTCGCTCTCGCTCCTCTCCCACCGTGGGCGTCCCGTCCAAAGGAGGGGTTCGTCCGTCTTCGGGTCAAGGTGGATAAGCCGAATTTAAATAGAAGGATAAGACTCTTAAATTGATAGGGTTCTCTCCCTCCTCATCTGTTTTAATTCTTCTCTAATTTGGGCCTTATGATATTGACGTTTGATGGCGATAGACACTAACGAGAAGAAAGTTATGAAGTTCAAGTTAGCGGTTAGGTAGGGTGTAGCGGTAGTAGTGGGTTTAGCAAGAGCAAGTAGCAATAGAAGGTTTCTAACGTCGCCCAATAGTGGTGGCGGTACTGGGTACCTCCGATGTATCGGGTGTATTGGGTGTATTGAATGTACATGGATAGAAACATCTGGGCGCAACACACACGCACCTACCTAGACCAAACTGCCCATTGCCCACTGTCCACTGCCCACTATCCGCTAGCCCATAGCGCTGCTGAGTTGACCTAGTCCAATGGCTGTGGCATTTGATTAGTTGAGGCTGTGCATGCGCTAGGAAACAGGAATGATTGATGCACATACTTCTTACGCACAGACATTTCCGTATCTGCAGATAAGACTATACTTCTTTTAACTTGTATAATAGCAAACATATCAAAGTACTTGTTAGCATAGCAGAAATAGATCTGGTTACTGTAAAAGTATCTAGCTCTCGCCTTCTATGCGGGCAGGTAGCATGAGCTTAATCCGTTGTATGATGTACCTACCTCCCAGTACTACTAGGTATTCAATGTTGTAAGTATTAGTCAACTCTTCGTTCGGCGCTCTTAAACATTCTCTTCATCCTATTTCATACTGGTATGTTTCACTAGAAGAAAGAAGAAGATATGGATCTGTGAATGGATTACTACATGCTTATTATGAAGTCACCCAATTTGTAAACAAGATGTCGCCTTTCTTGTCTAAAATGTGTCAGATCTAACAGCCCTAAGAGAATAATAATACTAGGTTCATTTTACCCTTCATTCCCCCTATCCTCTATTTTGGAAGCCGAGGCACTGCACTCACTATCTTCTGAGCTACCAACCCACAGCTTCGTAGTCTCGTTTACGTATCCATTTTTACGACGCGTGGACGAGCAAGTCGATACAGCTCCTATCCAGCGGCCTCCAACTACAAATGAATGTACTACTTCATACTGCTATGTACCCTAGCATCTAAGCCTCGCAACCTCTAGGATAATACGACCGGGAGAGAAGCGGGAATCCCCGTTCATTGGTTGTACTGGTTCTATAGGTCTAAACTGTGCCGTTACCCGTCAGCTCCGACCATTACTCGGTACACAGATATGTAAGCAGCTATTTCCGAGTCCATTCCTGTAGAAAGCCACAGCAGAGAAATCCAATCGTAAAAATCACAAATCAATATTATGTACCAAACCCTCTTGCCCTGGCACAATGTAACAATGTAACTTTGACGACAATCTTGGTGTACACAGACGTCAGTAGATTACGATAGGACCACTTTAGGGTAATCGATCGGTTTCTCTCCCTGCTAAACCCCCCTTACTTAGACCAGACTTAATATCAAACAGATAAGATCCTCACTTTGATGACGACGACGACCATCAACCGTCGATTTATCTGTCATAAACTAGCAAATAGGCCCATAAGAACATTGTAAAATCCCATCCGGCCCAGTCACCCTATTTGCAATCCTCCACCTGAAACATTGTCGTATACATATCATAAACAACCTCCAGATTATGTTTCTTGCATTGCCGAAGAATCAAATAAGATCGTAGGCAAAATGCGTAGTTAATTGCGAGTCCACGAGCCAGCCACCAATCACTCCTAGCCAGACGCCATCAACATCACTTTGCCTTGGCGTCCTTAATTTGCAACTACCATGCCTGACGAGTAAACAACGAAGATCGAGACGGCGCCACTCATATGTCGATCGTCTGGTTACAGCTGTGAATCTCGTCTAGCAACGCCCTGCCGGTCTTGGATAGGTACGGTTATGGAAGAAAGGGTCAATGTTATGCCATCTCTTCAAAGTCGGTAATGTAATACAGCCCTGTATGCGTCCCACATACCCTGTCGAATAATGTTTCCTGTTCTTCAAAAGAAACCAAGGTGATATGCCTTGGTCCCTTGGACTATCAACCATATTTACCCACTAGTACGATCCTCGAACTCCAACAAGGGCCATTGGCTGGTGGGTCTTAGAAAAGAGGACGTGTCGGGTTTACCTCTCAGTAAGGGTTAAAACCACCACCCCGTGCTCGTCCACGGTACCCGCCACGGTAAAATCCTCCTCGCGGCATGTAACCTCCTCTTCCCCCGAAATATCCACCTCGTCCCGGGCCACCAAACCCTCCACGGCCGCGGCCTCCCCTACCACGACTTAGACCCGGAATGTTGGTCCGCTTCGGGGTGACCTTGATATTACGTCCCTTGAGGACGCTGTCGTTTAACACCAAGGCCTGAGCTACAAGGCTGGGTTCGGTAAACTCAACGTAGGCGTATCTATATGCAAGAATGTGAGCCAATGAAAATTGGGTTATGTAATTTATATGTTCCATGTAATTCGGACTTACCCCTTCGGCTGACCCGTGAACTTGTCGAGTAAAATGGTGACGCGGTTGATAGAGCCGCAGCTCTGAAAATGGGCTTGGATTTCCTCGGGGGAGACAGAGTAGTCGACATTTCCGACAAAGATACTCCGACTATCTACATCGGATCGGTCTTCGGAAACTTCCTGGCCTCGTTCCTCTAAGGCAGCATGCATCTCTCTTAGCTTAGCAGCTTCTTGTTCCATCTCGGCAACGCGTTTCTTCATGGCGGAGATTTCCTCCTGTGCGCGTTGGTATGTTGCATTAGCCTCCTAACTTTCTTTGTAGATCCATGTTCCCACAAGGCTGCACGTGTAGGCGGTCGAAAAGGGATACATACTTCATCGTTACCCTCCTCATTAACCAGGGGGTCTTCGCCAGGAACGTCTCGCTCATCGTGATTCGTGTCCGACATGTTTGGTTATGGTTAATCCCTATGTTTTCTTCTGATATGTCAGTAATTAGGTAGAAAACCGTATTGAACAAGGCAGAAAGACGAACCCCTCGGTGAATTGTGGTTATGTGAGAAGAGTTAGTCGTCAGGAGATCCAAAGAGCTCTTATACGGAGGGAAAATTATTGCATTTGAATACTGCTACACAAAAGAATGCGCCAATGTTAGAAGCTGGTTTGTGGAAAATGCGATAGAAGGCGACGCAAATGCCCGGACTTCTTCAGTTGTAATCAGTTGTAAAGCTCTAAAAGCTGCAGTGGAGCAGACAAGATCCAGAGATCCTTAGGTAATACGGTTCGCGCGCTAACACGCTACTAGCACTGAGGTGCACAGGCTGAGGTGCACAGGTAGCTACGCGGTACGTACCGATCTGATCTTTGATCCAGTCCTTCTTTCCAAGAATTTTCCTTCACTTTTTCTTTGACCTGACGGGTCACATGGTCTGTGCATGGGTAACAAATAGCCTACACTATGGTAAGGAAACATCCATGTAAAACATTACCTATCTGCTTCAAGCATCTATATAGGTAAGTATATTCTCTCTAAGAGGTATACAGTTGCCGAAAAATCTATTTAATCCTTTGTAGTTTTGTTTCTTGTTAAGTCTATAAGCATACTCAGAATCATCATATACAAACATGCCCAGGCAAGTGATGAACCTTAGTCTTTAAGGACATGACTTGTCTTGAATATATGTTCTAACCTCTTGCCCGTTGATACCACAAAGAGTCTTAAACCACGTTAGCCAAGATCACCTGGCACAATGTCAAACACAAACCATCGGGGGCCAAGGAAAAACAGAATTAAAAACTTAATATAGATTTATGTGACATGGGAGAACCAAAAGGACCTTAATGTTTCCAAAGCATAAATTGAGATATAACCAAACAATCTCATTACAAGCTTTACGCTTATAGTTAAGTCGGTAACAATCCCCAAATCGACGTTGTCTACCGAGCAACTATGATCACAAGGGTTGGCGAACACAATAAAACTTACCTCTTGTCACCGTGGATCTAGCAAAAGTAATTACGACAACCCAAGAAAATATGACCTTTACTAGAACAATTTTAATGTGATATGCCGACACGCCCACGCAAGCAAATAAGACCATGATTCGAGATCACTTTCTTCCATGAGAACCGATTACCAACCTAGAGTACAATTGTTTCCCATCCATTAATCTATGATGAGAAACCGTTCCGGAGCGTACAACATATGCAGTAACAACACAAATACAGATGCCGGTTCTTGCTCAGTCATCACCAGATGCCCCATTCCACCATTCTTATCACGCCTCCGATCACCTAGCAACCATCTCTTTGCTCGTCTTCGGCTGCCAGGCTGAGTTTTGCCGTTAACTTAAGTCGTATGTAGTATTCGTCGATAGAAGACAACTCATGCGGTAGAGGGATAAGGGTGTAAGTACAGCTTGCCGTCCCTTGTCCTTACATGAGCTATCGCGTCTAATAGGAGTCCGTCGTGTTGGTATGCTTCGCTCAGCAGCTAACATCGACGGAAGCCTTAGAGTTCATGAGAAGGGCCACGATGAGACCGTAAAGACCCAAGACTTCGGCGAAAATGAGAATGAGGATCATGCCGACGAAGAGTCTAGGCTGTTGAGCGGTTCCTCGTACACCTGCGTCACCAACGATACCGATAGCAAAACCAGCAGCCAAACCAGCAAGACCCACAGAAAGACCCGCACCCAGTTGAATGAAGCCCGTGTACAGGGGAAGCTGTTGGGTCAAACCATCGGAAATCAGGACGGAAACGACGAGACCGTAGATACCAATGATACCAGCCATAATAACGGGAACGATGTCTATACAGGTTAGTATTATTGAAGGGAGCATGACGATGGCGAAGGCGGCGCGTACTCTTCACGATAAGGTCAGGTCTTAGGACACCCATAGCCGCAATACCAACACCGGACTTGGCGGTTCCGTAGGAAGCACCTAAGCAAGTGAAGACGATGGCCGCCGTGCAGCCCATGGCGCCGAAGAAGGGCTATTCATTAAAGTTAGCATTATATCCAACGTCGCGTCTATTTCGCATTTTTCGGATGACTAGGTCGATCTTCGCTAGGGCTAAAAGGACGAACTAACCGCGTAGACCGGGCTGTAGAAAATAACATTAGCATGGTAATCAAGATATGTTAAAAGCTAGCACTGCAATTGCAGGATGTAGCTGGAAGCTTTGTTTGATGATAGAAGGGGCTGGCGGAAGAAGGCATCCAATGAACTACGTACCAAGCTTCAGAGTAACCGGACATGATGACGGCGGAAGAAGAGCTTTTCTAAAAAGGGGAGGAGAAAAAATAGAAATAGAAATTCTCTGAATGATAGACTTTCAAAGCGAACAGATGAGGAAAGTAGAATGAATTGGGAATTGAGATGGCAAAGCTCGGAAGTTGTGGTAATAGTGGTAATGAAAGAGAGCTATGGATGGCTATGGGAATGTATTACGGGGAGAAGTGTTGCTTTCGCGAGGTTGCAGGTGCTTGTTGCAGTTTGGCCCTTTGATTGGGGAGAACTGGAGAAAGGTTAGATTGATTTTGCAGCTCCGAGTCACCTGCAAAGTGGATTGTTGATTATGTCAGCGGAGTCGGCATTACGTGTTACCGAAAGGGAAATTCCGTCTAGGCTGGGTCTTGGCATCTAAATCCAAATTGAAGCTTTGACATTGTCGAACTTTTTTTTTTCGCCCTTCTATTCTTCAACCAAAACACCTTGAACCCACCACTTCGCGCAATTCTTCATAGGGCGAGCCACCGCAAGGAACCCTGTGCAATCAAGATGTCTGCTCAAGATCAGAACGCAGGTAAATTTTATATATTCTCCAGGTAAAGGATCTGTATGGTTATACTAACTGGTCTACAGCTTGGCCTTTGGCCGGTCCGGACCTCACGCAAGAGATTCTCGACCTCGTGCAACAGGCTGGCCGTAAGTCTAGCACTACTTCTGCCAATGGCAAATCGGCTCGCTAATGATGATAATCACAGATGCCCGCCAGCTTAAGAAGGGAGCCAACGAAGTTACCAAGACCCTGAACAGAGGTGTTGCCGAGATTATTGTCCTTGCTGCAGACACTACTCCTCTTGCGATCCTTCTCCACCTACCGCTACTCTGCGAAGATAAGAATGTGATCTACTGCTACGTACCTAGCAAGGTTCGTCGAGTAAAGGCTACCTTGGGGGATGCATATGCTAATCGAGATTGACAGATCGCACTCGGCAGAGCTTGCGGTGTATCCCGAGCCGTCATCGCTGCCTCGATCACGACCAACGAGGCCAGTGACCTATCGGGCCAGATTCGCAGTCTGAGAGACAAGATCGAACGTCTCATGATTTAAGATACCCCAGAGTTAGGAAAGGAATTCAGGGCCTTACATAGGGAAAATGTACCAGGCTAGAAGTCTTAGACAGATAGCCTAAGAACATCTGTACGCAGATATAGAAAATATACCCTGCATTGGACAAACCGGCTCGATATAAGACTTGAATATACATGCTTCCTCTCATACAAGCCTACTCTAGGTAAGTACCTAACAATTTGAATGTAAGAGTGATAAGTACGAGATGTACCAAAGTATTTATGCATACGGATCACACTAGCGCATCTGCGTACCAGCGATGTCGCCCTATAAAGTACGCCCCACCGTGTGACGGCATCAGCAACCCCACCAAAATTCTACTATGTAAGACATCCTTCATCAGGACCTGAACCTAATGAACCTTGAAAGACTTTAAAAATGACCATATCAACTTCCTGAAAGCCAACATGATATCCATAACAACTTACAACTAATAGGAAAATTCGTTTGTGCTCATTATCTCTTAGTTCAAACTAATAGAATTTTCTATACTCACTACGAATATCATGATTGAATCTTTGAGTACTAAGAATGCCTAGTATAGCGCGGAAGCTCTTAATTTGCGCCGCCGTTGACGGCCTCATTATCCAGCCACTCGCAACCAAAGGGCAACGAGCTCAACAACCCGTTAAAATCAAGTATGGCGATGCCACAGTATCCTCACTTCCTCGCGATCAACCATCAGAAACACCAAAGCCGAATTCATCCTTCGAGGCTTTCGGTATTGTAGGTTCGTCTTCTCTAGAACACCTAGACTGTTCTTGTGAACAGATCATACAAGTAGAAGTAGTCTCTCTCTGACAACTCCCTTAACAGGGCTCTTCACTGTTTCCCGCTTAAGCTATCTTATAACGATTACCGGCCGTCAGCAAGTTGCGCAGATTCGTGGATTTCCTGTCTATGTCGTGACCGACGTCGCACTCACTCCTTGTACGAGCCGAGCCGAAGCCGAAATAGCCATTGCGAACACGGCGACCAAACTTCGACGCGCGTCAGCAGACAAATTTGTCGACGATAGCGATTCAGAAAGCGAAGTCGAAGGGCCTTCATACTCTGGTGGTGACGACGCAGAAGATCCAGGCGCTTTAAGCGACCGTGAAACTTCTGAAAATAAAGATGCACCTGAGGTGGGGGCCGAGAGAAGTAGCATAGCAGAAGACGTCATCAGACGTCGCGGTAGCTATGGACGCTTCGCGCAGCGCTGGTTCAGTCGCAAAGGATGGATGATGGACCAAAAGCGCAATTTGGGCATGAGCAGCGTTGTATCAGACGGACCTGGTAGTCCGACCAACAAAAAGAAGAACGGAAGCCCAGAAAGAGAATTGAGTG
This sequence comes from Annulohypoxylon moriforme, assembly GCA_022695765.1. NCBI lineage: Eukaryota > Fungi > Ascomycota > Sordariomycetes > Xylariales > Hypoxylaceae > Annulohypoxylon > Annulohypoxylon moriforme. The sequence goes on from MU403102.1 coordinate 355,327, forward strand.
AGGCAATAATACAGGAGGGAGTCGATCCACCATCCACTCCGTCTGTTGGCGAGAGTTTGATGCCTAAGTTACTGCGATTTGCGCATATCTGGCTTGGGACATCCAGAAGCTTCTACTTCTCCTACGACGTGGATCTCACAAGAAGTGTCGCTAATCGATCTTCCGCAACGGCGACAACAAATCTCCCACTACATCAACAAGCCGATCCAACGTTCTTCTGGAACCAAAATCTGCTGAAACCCTTCCAAGGGTCTGGAAACGATGCAATAATGCTGCCCTTAATGCAAGGCTTCGTGGGACAAAGGACGTTTGTTGTGGATCGTCATCCACCACAATCCGACTCCCAGGAGGACTCTATGGAAATGGCTGATATGTCACCTCCTCCAGAACGCGAAACCGAATTCTTTTCACCAGAAAGGGCTTCTATTGATTTGAGACCATCTGAAAAGAAGTTTGTTATAACGGTGATTTCCAGGAGGTCAACAAGACGAGCTGGCTTGCGTTATTTACGGCGTGGCATAGACGACAATGGGCATGCTGCGAATTTCGTTGAGACGGAACAGATACTCTCAACTCCATCTTGGGAACCGGCGTCCAAGATCTTCTCGTTTGTTCAAGTACGGGGTAGCATACCGATTTTCTTTACCCAGTCACCATACTCCCTCAAGCCGATCCCGGTATTGCAACATTCCTCTGAAGCCAATTACCGAGCGTTCAAGAAACACTTCGATCTGCTGGGCAACACATACGGAGCTATACAACTCGTGAATTTGGTTGAGAAGTATGGTGTCGAGGCCATAGTCGGAAATGAATACGAGAAGACGGTTCAGAAGTTTAATGAACAAAAGGCAGAAGACACTAAACCCCTAGACTTCGAATGGTTCGATTTCCATTCCGCATGCCGCGGAATGAAATTTGAAAATGTGAGCTTGCTCTTGGATACCTTGGGTAAAAAAATAGAAGAAGCCAGTAGCACCGTAGAAAAGGGTGGTCAAGTAGAACGGAAACAGAATGGCGTGCTGAGGACGAATTGTATGGATTGTCTGGATCGTACCAACGTTTGCCAAAGTTCCTTTGGCAAGTTTATGCTCGATCTGCAGCTTAGGGGAGAGGGTTTCGATATGTCAGCTCAGCTGGACCAGGAGAACTCATGGTTTAATACACTATGGGCTGATAACGGAGATGCCATATCCAAACAATGTCAGTACAGATCCATTCACTATCCAGAAAAAGAACGATATTCTAGCAGGAGATATTCGATTCACTAACTCGGAATATCCTAGATGCCTCTACTGCTGCGATGAAAGGCGATTATACCAGGACGAGGAAACGAGATTATCGTGGAATGGTGAACGACCTTGGTTTATCCCTAACGCGGTTCTATAATGGGTAAGAAGTACTTGTTCAAATCAAAATTTTCAACTGCTCACAACCTATGCCAGAATGGTCAACGATTATTTTTCGCAAGCTGCTATCGATTATTTCCTAGGCAATGTTTCATCCATGGTCTTCGATGAGTTCGAAGCAACGATGATGAGCAAGGATCCGGGCGTTTCGATGTCAAAGATGAGGGAACAAGCTATCGAGACATCCCAGAAAATCGTTATTGAGGATGATAAAGAAGACTTTATCGGCGGATGGACGTTGTTGAGCCCTAGTACATCTGGGACCATCAAAACTTCGTTGTTTGAAGAAGTGGTGCTGCTTCTGACTGACACGGCGTTGTACTTATGCCGGTTCGATTGGAAGCTTGACAAAGTGTCTTCCTTTGAAAGGGTAGATTTGGCACATGTAGTTGGTATTAAGGTCGGCACATACATAACCTCGGCCATCTCGCCCGCGGAAGCCGATGAATCGAGGAACATCGGGCTCGTTATTACTTACGAACCAGGCAAGTTTGATATCAAGCGAACTAACACACGATCCCTGTCCAGTACATCGGGACAATCAGACCAGACATCGAAAAAGGACATTTTTAATGAACCGGCAAAAGCGCCGGCTGCTGTATCTGGCATCCTGAATCAAGCTATTCTTAACGCCATCGCTGGTAAGCCGCAGTCGCAACCGCAACCACCGCGAAAGATCGCTCTCAAAGCGTTGTATTCCAGGACGGCGGTATCGGATACGAAGGACGTGAAGAAGATGACGGAGAACGAGCAGATCAACGTCATCGCCACGGAAATCGAAAGGCTGGTCTTCCTCAGCCAACCAATCCCGGCGGATTCGGAGCGGAAGAGCATGATAGAGAAGGGAGATATCATCTCCCTCGCGGAGGCGAAGAGGAGTACGGGGATTCTGGAGCAGTGGGGCCATAGTATAAAGAAGCTGGTTTGGGCATAGATGAATCTTCGCAACTGCTCATTATGAGGTGTACATAATTTAGTAACCCAAGGTCCTGGTAGACTTTGGGTTGACTCAGCTAGACGGCTCAGAGGTTGCGCGGTATAGGTGCATCTGATAGCGCATGTCTTGTAGATCAATGGGATACCGCAATATATCGGCAAGTCGAAACCAAATCGAATCGTGTGATTGCAGTTTCTCCCACTTGCAACTCTCAGACGGCAGCTTGTCCGCCTGTAGTAATGTGTGATCTAGCAGCCATTGCATTGGGTATTTCTTAGCTTCCTTGCCAACAGCTGCTTCCGAATAGCTTCCGGGGCTGTCAACGACTAGAAGCAAGGAGCCTTCCGGGATCGTACTGCTTAGATTTCGGAGGAACGCCGTGGTTAGCTTTATGCCTCCCGAAGTATAAAGCTCGTTGAGCGTAAATAGCATTGTGATAAGTAACGGCGTCTGTCCGAGAAGTTTCGATAAGCCGGCGCTGTCTAATTGAAGCACGTCTTGCTGTACGAAATTTGAACGTAGGCGTGTTGCTGGTTCTACTAGGGCTGTGTTTGCTGCTTTAGCTGCGGCACTTGCGTACTTAGATAGTGGCGGCGGGGTTGTGAGGCCAACGTGAAGTTTTCGTATGACTTCAGCCCATGGCCCGGTGTCCAGGAGCGTAAGATCCCCGGTGATATTGGGGCCTGCACCGCGAACGTAGCCCCCGAAAGCTACAATCTCAGCAGCACCACCTCCGATCGCAAATATCCTCAACGTATCGCTAGACCTCTTCGCCCGTTCTTCTTCCTCTAACTCTACTGTTGGAGAAAACCGACCCATCTCAACTTCATCCTCAAAGGACTCATCACTATCGCTTTTGCTATCGGCGGCACTAGTAGTGAGTAGCAAAGGCTCCAAGTCTTTAGTAATCTGACTCAATATTTTGCTATAACATAATGCGCGACTCGGACTCCATCTCGCCGCGTACACTTCGAGGAACTGCTCGTTTCCGAATGCGGTCTCGAAGTCTCGGTTGAATAGCGCTTGCTTCACCTTCTGCAATATGGTGTTAAACTCATCGTCGCTTAGTACCTCTCTAAATGTGTCGTGGAAGATGTTGAGTAACTTCTGTTGCGCCTTGGTCTCCTCCGGGGAAGGAGTCGCTGCTGGCAATTGTTGCTCAGTCGCTCCTGAAGCCGGTCCCTCCACCGACTTAGAGGCGGACGTCGCTGACGCTGAGGTTCGAGGCGGCTTGGAGGATTTTGATCCGGAGTTTTTCTTGACCATGATTTTTTACCACCAAAGGAACAGTTTAGGTTTTGTTTAGTCTCCCCTATCGTTTCAAACCCCTAATCCCTTTCCCCGAATATTCCTCAAGTTTTCGCTTGCAATTAAACTTTTCGGGGTTTTGCATTAGAGAAAATTGAAGGTCTGTGATCAAATTTTGATGGCTTGAACAAAATTGTGTTCATTGGTGGATAGCAATAGCACACAACCCAATACTATCCATGGATCGAGTCATTTTTTATAATTATCCTTTAAGTCCACTGTATAGTTCAATATCACGATAAAATGACTACTACTCCATTTACTTATTTTTATAATAATTTAACAGTCATATACTCATGAAGTAATTACAAATTGACATCTCGTCAAACGATAAACTGATTGAGGGCTGTGTTACCGGAGATATTGTGAGATGCTGTGACCCTCATAGAAGTAGCGGCTTTTGAAAATTCTTTAAAGCATCGACTGAATATGTACTATGCTTATCTACTCAAGAGTTCTCTTCGGTGTCGTTACATAAGTGTCACATGGCTAAGAGTTGAAAGACTCTTTCGAATTGGGATTGAGAGCAGCCCGGCTTCTCCGGCCAACATGACTTTCATCGGAGGTGAGCGAGAAAGAAATCACGATACTTCAAAAGAAATACCTAAAGTCACGGGAGGAGCAAATGTTCCGCATTTCCGCTTGGTTCGCTATTGGGAGGGGTGGGATGAATAAGAGCCTAAGGCAAGAGACGCTCGAATGATCTTCTTCGACTTGCTCACGTTGCTTGATAGGCTAGCCCGGTGCGTTCGTGCGTTCGTGCGTTCGTGAGTTTAGAGCAAGTAGGTATCTAATATGGCGCACCTTTCGGGTTAATTTTATGCGATTACGCCTAGCCCATAACTGAAGGTTGGAGGCTGACAAACGCTGACATTACCTAGGCAGGTACTAATAAATACCTGCCTAGGTAGGTGCGTATGTAGGCGAGTCCCTAATATATCATAGGTCCGATACGGAGCAAGATAGTAGGCCGGACTTATGAATTGGGTACAGGACGGAATAGTCGACGACGACATCTCCGGCCATGAAACAAATAGGTTAAGCGTTCTAACTAAAATTTGATATTAGTCTTCAGAGGCTCAAATGACCTAACTTCATATTAGAAATATCAGTAGCAAATATAGTGCAAGTCTTGTATATAAGTAACTGGTGAGTCTTTTTCCGGGCCTATCAGACGGATCATAATAAATTTGGCTCGCGCAGGGCTGCAGGGCGATTAAAGCTAGAACTCTCGTCTAGTAGATCCAGGAGGATTTACCAATAGGTATATGTATTCCGACCAGGTGTGTTCGGGGAGATTTGCCCCTTTTGCTCGCGTAGTAAGAGATATGGTCACACATAGGTAAGAGTTTGAACCGTTCAACGTTACTTTCCTGTATACAAAGGTCTATTCCGTGAGGAATTTTTGACAGCTTCCGCTTGAAACAAAATCGAGAATGAATAATCGGATGTTGAAAAGGTGACGTAAGGAACAAATGGGATGCTGTATCACCATCTTGACGGCAAACTTCTAGTGGCAAAATTATTCAGGGGACTTTCGAATTTTCAAAAGAAAAAAATTGAGACGCGTCGGACGGTACTTAGTGTAACCGAGTGTTTGGGGAGGAAATACTGGAGCTTGGCACCTGAACAGGCATTCATTGTTGAGGGTTTTGATAAGAGTTGAGGGATGATGAAATAATACCGCTCTAGTCAGTATACCTGTAACCGTAGGAGGTAGTAGTGACTGGTAGTACTTGACTACTACCAGGTACTTGACTAGCTCACCCCAGCTCTTTGGGAAGTAACCCCCACCTCAACTACTATGATTGACCATCTCAAACTAATACTTGCCTATACTTGCCTCAGCGGACTTTACTGAACCATACATGTATCGTATCAGAAGCCCCGGCCCCTTCTTTCCAAGAGAAAGGATCCATAGTTGCCGCTGCCGGCCGTTAACTGCAGAGATCAAAACATTTTAACCATCCGCGATTCTTCCCACACTCTTATTTCCTTCCTTCTCTCAATCAACTTTTCCATTGACTCTCTTTTTAACCCCATTTCCCAAGATATTTTCACAGAAACGCAATCATGGGATACACCGAGAAAGATTGGCTCGCCATTAACACTATCCGTGTTCTTGCTGTAAGATGACGACTTTTCTGTTAACCCCGCCCCCGCTCTGCCCCTCCAACCCTCCATCGTGAGCTCATTGAAGCTCTTCTCTCTCTCTCTCTCTCTCCCTGCTTTTTTTTTGCCCTCATCATCAATCTCCCCAACAATAATTGAGCGATACTAACAATCGTCTTCCTCTAGGTCGATGCCACCTTCGCATCGAACTCGGGCCACCCTGGCGCGCCCATGTGAGTAGCCAATATATTTATATACAAGACCAGAATGGGTTTTCTTTGAAGGAATAGTTATTGACACCAATGGGTATAGGGGTATGGCACCGGTTGCCCACGTTCTCTTCAACAAATTCATGAAGTTTAACCCCAAGAACCCGAAATGGTTAAACCGGGATAGATTCGTGCTTTCGTAAGTCGAATTGTTGCTCTATGTTAACCCAATCCAATTATTGACCACAAGGGTCTCAGTAATGGGCACGGATGCATGCTCCAATACGCTCTTCTCCACCTTTTTGGATACGCTCTATCCATTGACGACCTTAAGGCATTCCGAGTGAGTCTCTTCTCCGAGCCCGGATGCAACCCATAAAAATAACAGGAAGCTGACAACTATTATAGACAGTTGACAGCATCACCCCCGGACATCCCGAGGCTCATGATACGCCCGGTATCGAAGTTACTACCGGCCCTCTCGGCCAGGGTATCTCCAACGCTGTCGGTCTTGCCATTGCTCAGGCCCAAACCGCCGCCACCTTCAACAAGGATGGTTTCCCTATCGTCGACAACTACACCTACTCCTTCTTGGGTGATGGCTGCTTGATGGAGGGTGTTTCCGGCGAGGCTAGCTCTTTGGCTGGTCACTTACAACTAGGTAACCTAATCGCTATTTACGATGACAACCAGATCACTATCGACGGTGACACCGCCTGTGCTTTCACCGAGGACGTCGTCAAGCGGTACGAGTCGTACGGCTGGCACGTCGAGGTCGTCAGCGATGGTGACCACGACCTCGAGGGCATTGAGAAGGCTATCCAGAGGGCTAAGGAAGTCAAGAACAAGCCATCTCTAATTAAGCTTAAGACTACTATCGGTTTTGGCTCCTTACAACAAGGTACTCACGGAGTCCACGGTTCCCCCCTAAAGGCCGATGATATCAAGCAGCTCAAGCAGAAGTTCGGCTTCAATCCTGAGCAATCTTTCGTCGTACCGCAAGAGGTTTACGACCAATACGGTAAGAAGGCAGCTGAGGGTGCCGCTCTTGAAGAGGAGTGGAACAAGTTATTCGCAAGCTACGCTACCAAGTACAAGGCTGAACACGATGATCTCGTTCGCCGTCTTAACGGAAAACTCCCTGAAGGCTGGGAGAAGAGTCTTCCAGTTTACACTCCCAAGGATGCTGCCGTTGCGTCTCGAAAGCTCTCCGAAGTTGTTCTCTCCAAGGTTGAGGGTATTATTCCCGAGCTTATCGGTGGTTCTGCCGATTTAACGGGCTCTAACTTGACACGATGGAAGGGTGCTACCGATTTCCAGCCTCCTTCGACCAAGCTTGGTGACTATGCCGGCCGATACATCCGATACGGTGTCCGTGAGCACGGTATGGGTGCTATCATGAACGGTATTGCGGCATACGGTACTCTTATCCCCTTCGGTGGTACTTTCCTAAACTTCGTCTCGTATGCTGCTGGCGCCGTTCGTCTATCTTCGCTATCCCAGGTCCGTGTTATCTGGGTTGCTACCCATGACTCCATCGGCCTTGGAGAAGATGGTCCTACCCACCAACCTATCGAGACCCTCGCTCACTTCCGTGCCCTGCCTAACATGATGGTCTGGCGACCGGCCGACGGTAACGAGACCAGCAGTGCCTACTACGTTGCTTTGACTTCTAAGCACACCCCTAGCATCCTCGCGTTATCGCGACAGAACTTACCTCAGCTTGAGGGATCGAGCATTGAGAAGGCGAACAAGGGTGGCTACGTCCTACATGATGTTGAGGGCGCTGACATCACCCTTGTTTCTACCGGTTCGGAAGTCTGCATTTGCGTTGACGCCGTCAAGTACCTCCAAGAGAAGCACGGTATTAAGGCCCGTGTTGTCTCTATTCCTTGCTTCGAAGTTTTCGACTCGCAATCCAAGGAGTACAGACTTAGCGTTCTTCCCGACGGTATTCCCTCTCTCTCTGTCGAAGTCATGAGCACAATGGGTTGGGAGAGATATACCCACGAACAATTCGGTCTAAACAGATTCGGTGCTTCTGGTGCCTACAAGGACGTTTACAAGGCAAGTTTCACTGAACTCCACTTGTACAGTACACAAATTGCTAACAACTATAACAGAAGTTCGAATTTACTCCCGAGGGTATCGCAAAGAGGGCCGTGGCCACCGTTGAGTTCTGGAAGGGTGTCCCCAACATCCGCTCGCCCATTAACCGTGCATTCCAGCAGCTTATTTAAAAAATAGAGGAGCGATGAAGAATTTTGGGATAATCATAAGTTAGCTGGCGCAATGAATAAGATGGGTTTCGCGGACATATAGACTTGCGAGCCAAAATAGTTTGAGACCAGATAGCAATCAATGCAGTGAAATTTTAACAAAATCTGGAAACCTTGAAGTGAACACGAGTTCTCTATGTCTAAAAAGGGTAATATATTGACTTCGTTGTGAAATGCGAAGGTAAATCGATTACCCAGCAACGGCGCAGATAAACGGGTTGCATCATTTGCTATCAAAGCTCAAGAGCCCATAATCACTTCCGGAGTATAATGGGCAACCCAACTCCAGAGGCCCGGAACCCAACACGACCCGAATTTTACTACTCCTGAACCTAGCCCCTCCCACTACCCCAGAAGTCCCAGACTATGTAGGTTCGAGGAGTATTTCGTAGGGAAACAACGATTCCCTACTTTTAGACCCTGGCGGGATGGTACATGTGCTCCTGCTCATATAATCGATGTGTACTTGGGTGGATAGGTATGTATCCGTCTTCCTACCTCCCCCGCTCAATCCCCAGCATCGCCCGCCCCTGCCCCGGCTCCGGCCCCGGAACTCGTCCCCTCGCCTCCCCGCTCGTCCTCCTCCTCATCTAAACTCGCCTGCGCCTCGGCCCACCGCGCCTGGATCTCCCGACCTACCCGCTCCAACCGCGCCGCCGCCCGCCGCGCGTCTCGGGTCTCGTCTGCGGAGGGGGCCACGACTAGGCTTACTAGCATGGGCGGCGCGTTCGCGTCCTCGGGGGTTCCGGCGTCGAGGATGGTGTCGTTGTCGCCGACGCCGCCTTGGAGTTGGAGTTGGGCTAGACGTCGCTCGATGGTGTTGGTGGGGCTTGCGGAGGGGGAGATCGGGGTGCTGGGGTCCGAGGGGGGTTCGGTTGAGAGGGTTGGTGGGAGGCCGTTTGGAGGGGCGGCTACCGCGGTGCTGCTTGTTCCTTGTGAGGGGCTGGTGGATGGGGGTTGTGGGAAGTTGCTGGCGTTATTGGTATTGGTATTGGTATGTCTACTAGGAGGAGCGTTGGTCGTGGTCCCGGAAGAGGAGGGGCGGGCGTCGGCGCGCAGGAAGGATTGTAGGACTACGGGTCCGGAGCCGACGTGCTCGACGACGATGCGCTGTGGTGTGCCGAGGCCTAGGCGAAGGGCCGATTCGTGGGCGCTCAGCGCGCCGTGGGAGAGCGAGGTTAGGGCTTCGAGCTGGTATTGCGTGCGCGCGGAGGTGATGAGGGGCGTGAGGGCGCGGTCGGAGAGGTGGAGGGAGAGGTGCGGGTGTTGCGAGGGGAGGTTGGCCATTTTGGCTTGGAGACGGGGGTTTCGTTTCCCCCTTCGTGGCCCGTTTGTATATAGAATTTGATATGTAGCCTCTTTGCCCTGTCCCTTTTCCAACTAATTGTGAGAGTGGATTGGAAACGTAGCGAATCGGGTAGCTAACAGATAGATGGATATGATAAGATCGGTTCCCCTCGATCGAAACTTTGGATGGGCAGTTTAGCCAGTTAGAAGGACCAGAAGTAAGATAAAATGCAAGTATAGTGCTGGCCTTAGGGTCACCAATCTTAGGAGCTCAAGTGAAAGCAGTTTCGTATGGTGGAATGAGGCTTCTGCAAGGTGTAACATGAAATTGGTGAGCAATATGGTAGAAGCGATCTATGCGCGTCGATCCATGTCATTGGATGTATCAAGGTACCCTCGGAGAAGACGGGTCCGGCGGGACATTAGGGAGCCCTGCCTGCCCTCCTAGGTGCTACTTCCGCTTAGGCTGCTAAGTTTCATTGGGGTGATGAACCGTCAAACTGAAGGACCATGTGTGATGACGCACTTGGTTAGGAAGCCGCATTTCATTGGCTCATTACAAATTCCGTACCTAAAACATTGGCAGGTGGCTACCTGAAGCGGAGCATTTTCGGTACCTGTATGCTACCTAGAATTTAGAATGCCCCACATGGATGCCGGGTTGTGCACTTGACCAATTCTCAATTCCGCCATACATAACAACCTTAAGTTCCTTAACAACCATAACTCCAGCATCGTCAAGTACCCGGGTGATCCTTTGTAAAGGTCGTTACCCGCGTGGTACAGAACATTCAATACGTGCAGTCTTTCTCTTCTTGGACCCTCGAATAAACCATAGAACGATATCACGATATCACGATAACGGCGTAATAAACATCTTACATCGGGCTTACTACCTACTCGTTCCGAATATAATAATTTCCGACCATGTCGCAGCGGTTCTAGGAGCACCGTGCGGGAAGAAAGAGGACGAAGAAGAGGGCCGCTGTCGAGTACGGAGCTATGACCAACGATAACGTTACTAGTAATACACTCGGCGGTGGAACTTCAAGGTGGTTGCCACGACCCGCTAGGGCTCCGTCGAGGAGTGTAAGTAAAATCTATCAATTCTGCTTGCTGACTCTTTCTTCATCCCTTTGCTTTTCCCTTTCTTTTCCGCGTATTCGGGTTTTGTAAGGTTATTGCACCTAGTAGGAATTGTAGGAAGTCATCTCTACTTGTCGGGGGGCGGTGAAGTGTGAAATGTTGGTATGCTGAGCTGACGCGATGCCCCGACGACGACAGAAGCTACGTAATGGCACCTGGGTTGTACCTGGCACTGGCGAACGTACTCGTCGACAATTCACCCTTCGATACCCTCACCTCGATGGCCCTAGCGACGATGACAACTTGCGCCCCCTCACGGAGGGTAACACAATGAAGGACAAGGCTCGAAATGCGTGGCACAATACTAGAGTGACGGCCAACAAGCTATGGGCGTGGTCAAACTCTCCCAAGGGGCGAGGCACCATCAAGTGCTCTTTCGCGTACCTAATAGCTAGCATGGGAACCTTTTGGCATCCTGCCGCCGCCTTTCTAGGCCCGATGGATGGGAAACATATTGTTGCCACAATCTCTGTTTACTTCCACCCGGCAAGATCGGCAGGCTCGCAAATAGAAGCAGTTGCTATAGCTGTCGTTGCTGTGTGTTACGCCATGTTTATTGGAACTCTATCCATGGCTACCTCGGTCCTCTTCGGCTCCGTTTTAGATATGGTAGAACTCTCATATGCCCTGGTTCTCATCATCTTCATTGGCGGTGGCTTGGGTTTCGTCGGATGGGTTAAACAGAAATTGAACAATCCTTTGGTGAGCGTTGGTGCCAGTATAGCATCCATCGGTATCATCACCATTGTTACAAAGGAAAATTCTGTCCATACTGGTGTCTTCACGAACCAGAAGATCATCCAGTCGCTCAAGATCCTACTTATGGCCACCACAATATCGACCTTGGTTAACTTACTCATCTGGCCGGTCTCCGCGAGATTGGCATTACGAAAATCCATGCAGAATGCGTCCACTTCACTTGGCGCTATGCTGTCTATGATAGCGAGCGGGTTTTTAAGTGGCGCCGAAGAGGATTTTACCTCCAGTGATTTTACAAAAGCATCGTCTGCGTACACCTCGACTTTGACGCAGATGAATAAGAACGCGCGGGAGTCGAAGTACGAGTACTTTTTCTTGGGGCAAGAACAAATATATAGACAGGACAAGGCTGTAGTAAAATCAATGGAGAATCTTGCCCAGTCCCTGGGTGGATTGAGAAGTGCGGCTAATACCCAATTTGAGCTTCTCAGGGAAGTGTCTAACGGGCAATTGACTGCAAGCCCTGCTGTTTCTCCTACTACGAACCCCTTTTCTCCAACTTTTGGTCGATCTCTGTCTGCAATGTTGAAAAGCGGTAGTGTTAGGATTGGTTCCCTTAGCGCTATAGATGAGGCGCCTGATGAACGAAGTGATCGGGAAGATGAGCCGACGCCTACGCAAGAGATGCCGTCCGCTATGATATCTCCATTTGGCTCGTCGTTAAGGACACCTTCTGATATCTTCGAGTTGTTCATCGCCCGTCTTGGACCATCCATGAAATCGCTCGTTCACACAATGGCCGAAATGCTTAAAGAGCCACCATTCGGTGTTCCAGGCTCGCCGATCACGATTAATGAACACTTCAAAGAAAGTCTCTCAGATGCAACTAGTCTGTATAATCAAGCAAGAGGAAATGCGCTCGAAGAAATCTATAAGACTATCGAGTTAGGCAGGACCCGATCTGAGTCTGTCCAGGCGGATTTTGAGGAAGTCGCCGCAGCTTGTGGCCACTTCTCGTTTAGTCTGCTCAGTTTTGCGGATGAGATGCAGGTTTATCTTGATACGTTAGACGATTTGAGAGATGCTGTAGAACAAAACAAACGGTCTTGGAAATGGGCAATGTTTTGGAAGCACATCAAATTACCATCCAAGTCGAAGAACGATGATGTGGAGCAGTTATCATTGCTTAAACCAGTGCGACGATTAAGGCAATCTAAGATGCCTAAAGGCATTCCTGATGCGATGAAAACCCGACGTGGTACTTTGAATTGGGACACGGCGCCACAAGGCGAGGGTATTTGGGACCATCTTGTTCGAGCTACCTCTCGAAGTCTATTGAGGTTTTTCAGGTTCCTCGCAAGGGATGACAGTAAGTTACTGTTCAAGCGTTTTCATCTCTAAGTTAATTTCGCTAACCCCTATTATAGTTCGTTTCGGTCTCAAAGTTGGCATTGGCGCTACTTTGTACGCTATGTTTGCTTTCATCCCTCAGACGCGACCTATATATGCACACTGGCGAGGAGAATGGGGCTTACTGTCTTTCATGATTGTATGTTCAATGACCGTTGGTGCTGCCAACGCTACCGGTATGGCTCGTTTCACAGGTACCATTATGGGTGCTGCATTTGTCCTAGTCAATTGGTGGATATCTAATGGAAACGCCATTGCGCTCGCCTTCCTCGGCTGGGCCGTCTCCTTTGGCGCGTTCTACATAATGGTTGATCGCGGTAATGCGGCGTTCGGTCGCTTCATATTACTAAGTTACAACGTCTCTTCGTTATACGCATACTCCCTCACGCAACAAGTCGACGACGATGACGACGACGAGGGCGGTATCCACCCCATCATCGGATCCATCGCTTACCACAGAGTTGTCGCTGTATCGGTGGGTATTGTCTGGGGTCTAATAATTTGCCGCCTCATCTGGCCTATGCCAGCCCGCCAGAAGTTCAAGGAGGGTTTGGCAGTTTTATATCTTCAGATGGGCCTCGTATGGAAGCGAGGCCCGCTTGCCGTTCTGCTCCGTAATGAGACAGCCGCGACAAGCTACATGAAAATAGGTGAGCAAGCCGCGATGCAGCGGTATGCAACACAGTTACAAACCCTCCGTGTGTCGGCGAACAACGAATATGAGCTTAGCGGACCATTCCCCTTTCAAGAATACGGGCGGGTCATGGCGTCGACACAACGTGCGCTAGATGCATTCCACGCTATGAGTCTGGTAACACAAAAGCACGGCCGACTAAGTGCGGGGGAGAAGGCGCTATTATACTATACGGCAGAGGAGAGAGCGCAGCTGTGCGCTCGCATATGTCACGTGTTCCAGGTGCTCGCTTCAAGCGTCATGCTTGAGTATCCTCTTACGGACGCCATCCCTAGTGTTATGGTCATTCGGGATAAGCTGCTCGGTAAGATCTTTCGCTTCAGGAAGGAACACAGTCATAATCATCACGACGAGGGGACTGAAAATGGAAAGGCCCCAGCGAATGGGCACGCGGATGTGGACGCGAACACCGACGCAGATGCCGGTAAAGCCAAGGCTCCGAAGCTGGGCGACGTCGTGGTAGAAGAGCCGGATTACGCGCTTTTGTATGCATACGCCCTGGTTACCGGCCAGCTGGCGAAAGAGCTGAAGGTTGTGGAAGAGGAAATCGAGAATTTGTTTGGGCGGCTTGATGAGGATGCTCTGCTATTGCAATGATGAACCAAAGTCACTGGACTAGGTTGAAGTTTAAAAACTATAGGTCTACGAGAATCATGACTCCTTGGTGTATTTCAAAGGTCATTGGCGAATCCCCTATGAAGAGAAGGTTATATATAAATTATAAAGCATCGATAAACGGGCCATGCAATCCTAGGGTTTCTCTGTTCAGTTTAAATATGATTAACATGATCCAAAATGGGAATTAGGATGCTTTGCAAGGAGTTGGAAAGGAAAGGGGGCGAGTATTATAAGGAATAGGAAGTATATGATATATAAATACATACGCATACTTTGGCTTATTGATACATTTGCTTGATTTTTTACGACGTTGAGTTACATACGTCTATTACAACTCTCTTACCAAGAATATCGTGTGTCGAAAATATTTAGAGCATCCCCTTTTGCACCGCCCCACTTATATCTATACCCAGAATCTAGTGAATTAATACCTTGATGGTCCGTCGCCAACAATTTTCTAATTTCCTCTTTCTAATGCTATTTTCAATTCTGTGCAGAATATTGAAGCATATTAAAAAACAAAAAATATTAAAATTGGACAACGGGGGCAAAACAATTTCAAGTCTAAGTCATCGATTGCAAAGTGCTGAATATTCGCGCTATATGCCGAGCTCCCTCTACCCCCTGAACTCCATGAGATTGAAGGTTCTACAAAAACATTGTTTTTTTACCCAAAAAAGATGCCGGACCCAAATCGATTCGATCTTTATCCCTCCTTCCTTCCTTCACTTTTCCCCTTCTCCCTCCTGCGTACTCGGGCTCTTCTTCTGGGCTAGTAGTACATATAGACTATACTATACGGCCTTTGTCACCGTCATCTCTGCTTCGCGACGCTTATCTCAACACTGAGGTAGGTATGGAACCCCTATTTTGGAACTTATTCGTCGTAGTGGTCCTTAGCACCGATAACGCCCTCGCTTTGCTTCCTACGCCTACGGCCGGCGACCTCCTTCAGCCATTCGCTAAGAGTGAAGCCCCAATGGCAAGCGACAAGCACACCACTAAGGATATTGACAACCTTGACGCCGAACGTGAGCAGGCTGTCGCGGCGCTCCTCCACGTGCAACATGATGGGCTCGATGTCGTACTTGAAGAAGAGCCCGGGCACGAGGCGCTCGTTGACTTCCTTGCTCTGCTCCGTGACGGCGTATTGGTTCGTGAAGATGGTTCGCTCCGCTGGCGCCGAGCCCGAACCCCGCTGTACACTGTATATCGTCGGCACTACGGACATGAAGTATTGGAACTTGTGGAAGTGCGCCTCGGCCAGGTTGATCGTGCGGTCGAGGGGGTTCACGAGTGATGGGTAGTAGGGTCCGAACGAGAGTTCCGAGATGACGTGGGAGAAGTTGAAAGCTGTGAAATAATGCGAATTAGTGTTGGTCTTCTCAACCTTATTGACTCCAATGTGTAGAAAAAGAGTGAAGGTCGTACTCACCACCATGATCCAAATGCTGTCCAGCCTCAGCATATCCATGACCTCTCGCAGTAATATGAAAATCACCCTGCACCTTATTCAAATCCAAACTGCCATAAATCCGACAACTATCCGCCTCGGCGCCCCAAAGCCTGGGCGTCTTCCCCCAACGCGCCTTCTTTCGTCCCATAGCAACGATATCATGAACATGCTCTTCACCAAACCCCTCGTCATGCCATCCGGCGCCCGTGATAGCGCGTCCGTGGCTATCCCTCCCGAGCTTATGTACGCCCTTCGCGTCGACCCACTGCCCCCACGAGGTCGCGTCCTCCTGCAGGCGCGAGGCGGCCAGGATGCGATCGCCGGCGGCGTCCTGCACGTTGACGTGCAGGTCCTTGCACTTCATCTTCACCACGATGTCCAGGTTGATCTGCATGCTGTGGCTGACGCCCTTCTCGACCGCGAACGTGTGCGTCTCCTCGCCCTGCCACCACCGCCCTAGCTCCGACCATAGCAGTATGAGCGACACCAACGACATGGCTACCGTCCATTTTCCGCCTCCCGACGTGCGCGTTACGTATTGCGGCTTCGATTTCGCTGTGGCGGGGCGACAATGCCACCTGTTAGCCTTTCTGACTTCTCGCGAGTCGACCCGACTTCCTTAAACAGGGAGGGAGACAATGGGTAGGTAAGAGAGTAGGCCGCAACTTACGGAAAGCGTCAAAGGCGCGCACGAAGTTCCCCGGTTCAGGCTCGTCATCGTAGTGGCTTTTCTCATTATAGCCGTTCATCGTGACGGCGATCCCCTATCCAGGATCCAGGATCGAGTATGGCAGGTAGAGGGAGTCTCGTGTGCGATTCCGAACGCGCTGCAGGCTCGCCGAGACGTCTAGCTAGGAAAAGCTAGCACGGCATTTGTTTCGATCGAACGTCCTAGGTAAGGGTTAATTTCGAATTGGCTTACGGAAAGTAGGATTGGTTATCGTTGGCATCGACTATTGACGAGAGACACTGTAAAAGGGTGGATGTGGATGATGTTCACAAGGTTGGAATCGCACTTGAGTCGTTACATACTTTTTTAGCCTTTAGCACTCTATCGATATTAGAGGACAACTTGCACCAAAAGGAATTCAGGTACTAGTGTACATCTAACACCCTCGCCTGCAGCTAATGACTAGGTACCTAGCCAGGTGGACCCCCCGGCTCGATGTGGGGACGGAGACCCTTCCAGTCTTCTCGCGGCTGAATTTGGAGACCAACCCACTTGCGCTTATCCGACAAGTGGGGTCAATCGACTCACGTCGTCGTAAGCTTAAGCACATCTTTAAAATCATAGTTAATAGGTAGAAGTTATACCTTCACACTAGGTAGTTGGATATATATAATGTACAATTACACTACACCTTGTATAGGTAGGTATGTAGCATGATCGAAGATAGGCACATTGAAGACGTAGTATTAGGTAGGTAGCACTTAATGAAGATACATCATAACTCACACAATTTTATCAACACAAGTGAATTCAGCTAAAGGACCCTATCCCTACAGCTCCTGCGCATGCCAACAATCTGTTCCTGTTGCCTAACTAATGAGTGTTATGAGACGGGGGATGGGGAAGTTGGTGACATCCGTGGAGGTCATCGTGACCTCTGCCGAAAAAAAAGAAACACAAGCAAATCATCAGTAATAAGATACTCCTAGGAACCAGCACCGAAATGAGAAGGGAGTAATAGACAGCACACTGAAATAACGCCGTTCGTTCTTTGCCACGAAGTTCACCCGCGAAACTATCGTACCAAAGCAGTGTTCTCAGCCGAACGTATTAAGAGGCATCACCCGGTTGTTTACTTCTTCGATGTCGACTTGTGCTGTTCTGAGAGGTATTCCTCGTCCGACGCATCGAGGATGTCGTACTCCTCATCGGTCATGAAACCCTCATCAGATTCTGCCCACTCCTCATCTTCATCACAGTCCTCAAAGTCTTCCTCCTCCTGCTCATCTTGTACAGATGGCGCGAGCGTGTTCGTTTCTGTCTCGACTGCTCCCTCGGATCGTGCATTCTCATGAATGCTGGCGGATGGAGATTCGTGCTCTAACTTAGGGATAATCATTTGGCTCTTGGCTACATCAGGGGTAGGTGAACTATCAGTCTCTTCCTGCTTGGGTAGAGGTTGCGTCTCCACGATCTTGGGAGATGCCTGGACAGTCACATCACACCATAGTTTGTGGCCGAACTTGACGCCATCAGGGGTGGTTAATCGCCAGTAAGAAATAACCTTCCCCTCTCGATCGGGAGTGCGCATCAAGACGGTAAAAGGGAATTCTTGACCAGGGCTAAGTGCGTTGTAGCAAATAGTCGACTCAGAGGCCGAAACCAGCTCGTGAATTCCTGCTGGGTGAGTGGGATCGACAGCTCCCATGTAATCACCGCCAACAAACTTGACCGAACAGCCAGCTGGCCAAGCATCTGTGCCCTCATTTCGGAGAACCCAGACCTGCTCGAAAGTGTGGTTCGGAGGCAGAATAGTTCCATCAGCAACTATGTCGCGCTGGAAGACAGCGACTAGATCAGGCGAAATTGACTGCTTCTCGACCAGAGTTGCTACCTCAGGATCGACAACTTCGCTCTTCACTTCCACTTCCTGTTTCTCTGGCTGAGGCAACTGCTGCTCAGTGGGTTTCACATCGACGACAGTCTGCACTGGCGTAGCAGCGATGCTCTCATGGACCGAGGCATCTGTCGCTGTGGATCGAGTAACGCGATCACCCATCGCAGGCATGCGCTGGCCATCCTCATGCTCACCGGTGGTGGTGACGCTAACATGGCGCACTGGGGTCTTGAACTTAATGAGAGGATGCGTCTTGTTGTGCGTGTTGGAAGGGCTGGCTTCGCAGTTGGAGCAGAAGTCAGTGTCATGGCAGACAGCACACTTATATCGTACGCCAACAATGTACTTCGATGAACTTCCACGAGTGGCTGCACACAATGGGCCGTCACAACAGATGCCGTAGTGAGTGGCACGAGATGCGGATTGCATAGGTCGGTCAGCCAAAGGCTCGTATATGGGCACGAAACGATGATTCGCGTGGATGAAGTCGGCATTTTGGACACATTCTGAGCAGTAATCCCAATCAGGACAGTCAAGGCACTTGTGTCGAATACCACGAACATACTTGTCGCAGCCGTCGCAGATAGCGTTGTGGGTGGCATTTCGGCCAGGAGACAGACGCGAAGATATGCTGTGTTCGAAAACCGTACCCCTCACGGCGGGGGCGAAACCATGTCCAGGGTGGTGACCATGCTTGTTCTTGGCAAAACAATTCTTGCAGAGGTCATAATCATCGCATGTCATGCAATGCAGGAAATCTTGTCCGGGGAGATCCTGTACACAACAGTTGCAAGTCCGATCGTGGTAGGGTGTCGTGTTCCAGGTACAATTCCAGTTGGTATTCTCGGCAGGCCTGATAGGTAAGTCGACCGAAGGGGCAGTCGCCGCCGCCTTGGGCGGCTGGGGTCGGGAGATCTTAGGAGCAACGTGGGTGCTGCTGTAATTGATCTGACCATCCTTGATGGTTCGCTTGATGAGCCAGTGCCCATCACCGTAACACGTTATGCCCTGGTTGACGCACTCTTGGCACAGGTCAAAGTCACCATCGTCGCAGGTAGAGCAGTGGAAATGCGCGTCAGGAACAGCTCGGTCACAGCTGTTGCAGCAAACGGTAAACGGTCGCTTGGGGCAACTGGGAGCAGCCATAGTTTCTGCCATCGTGGTCTCATCTGCTACCTCTACCTTCGCTTCCGCCGCCTGTGCTTTCTTCGCCTGAATGTTGCGTAACCGACTCTCTAGAATATCTTTACCCATTTGAAGCCATTCCGGATCAGCTGCTGCTCGGTGCTCAAGTGGGTCAAAATGACGGAGAGCCTCAGCCAAGGGGACCGGAGACTTTGCGGAGAAGGGGCATCGACTGGTATTGCTCTGGCAGGGTTGTGCTCCCTCGTTAGACTCGAGTTTTACCAAAGGCTCAGCTGTGCCTGTGGATGTGGGTTTAACCAGGTCGACGAGTTCCTTGCCCTCGTCGTCTCGTCTAACTTGAATGTTAGGCATGCCTTCTGTACGCCATAGCTTGATGAATTCGGTCAAGTTCGAGTGAATTTGAGACACAGAAACGGTGTTGAGAACTTCGGCAGCAAGGTCAGCGGGATAAGGAAAGGGGACTTCAGATGCCGGTTCTAGAGTAGGTTCACGGACGGCAGGTTCGGTAACCTCCGATTCGACCTCGGGCTCGTCTTCAATAGTAACAGGTTTAGGCGCCTTGACCTCCTCAGGTTCATGCGTAGGTTCAACTCCCTGCTCAACTTCTGGCTCGGGTTCAGGCTCAGGTTTCTGAGTAGTGACTCGAAGCTTCAACTTTTGCTTAGCCTTAGCGGCTCGATAAAGTTGCTTGTAAGCAGGAATATTGGTTGGGTGTAGGAGGACAAATGAACCGGCTGAATCTGAGTAACGCTCGAATGCGGCTGTGGTTCCGGCCGGAATCTGCAGGAAAGTTCGAAGCTATAGATGAGGAAATGTTAGTAAATGATGATTTTGAATAGAGGATTAAGAATAATTGATGGATGGATGGATGTTAGATAAGAGTAACTGACCTTGTTTTCTAATGTAGATACTACAAGCTCACGAAGAGGGAGCTTGAATCGACGGGTTACACCATCGAAGCTAACCTTGAGAGTAATTAAGGTCTCGGGGGTCGCGGTTGATGACGAAGCCATCTTGACCGGAAGTCTAGTGGGGAAACAGAGCTTGTTAGTTGATTAAGTTAAAGTTTCGTCAATTTATTGATGGAGGAAAGAAGGAAGAAATAAAGAAAGCGTCGGGTGTCCGTCGAATAACGACGAAGCAATATACGCTCCACGAAGAAGTTAATGGTGGGATGTGGTGCAAACGGTGGCGCCTGTGCTTAATAGCAGAGAACGAATTGAATGATACATAGAAGAATGAGAGGGCACTGGGCAGGGAAGGGTAGGTATTACATACATATGTACCAAAGGTAATCGGATTACTAAGTGTCAGGTGGACAATGTCGCTTATCAGGGAAAGGTGGTGATTGTGGTACTGTACTTCCTAGATTTAGGCGGTCAGCTTCAAGAGCTGTATCGTGGCCTCAATCAAGGGCCGAACAAAGGCGCAGCCGACGAAGAATATCAGGGTAGACAAAATATAAACGGTGGATATCGGGAAACCCGAGACGAAAGTAAGATTGTCCTGATGAGAAAAAAAAATATGGAAAGATGGATGGAAGACGACACAAAAAAAATTAAGAAAGTCGTTGAAGGTTAAAGGTTGTGAGGGAATGACGGAATTAATGTGTTTGATGAGGAGAATAGGAAACCTTAGGGGAAGAAGGTGGTCCGAGGCAGACACCGCCGATCTAGCGAGTGCTAAGTACTCAGGAGTCAGGAGGGGAAGGTGTTTCGATAATGCCTGTGCTCTCCAGCTATTGCCGTGAAGGGGGTTCAGGTGTTCAGGTGAGAGATGTTACCAGATGCAGGGCTAACTTACATGTACCAGTCGACGTTAGACGGTAGACGGTAGACGTTAGACGCGTGCAGGAAGTATGTAGGTGAGTAAACTTCGATCACTCCGTTAGACCGTTACTGGCCTAGTGTACGGACGACCAAGTAAGAACCTTGAAGAAATAGGCCGTTATGATTGTTGGATGCGGAATGTAACTTCAGGTCGGTGTGTTGATGAAGTTGAGTTGGGGAAGTTAGGAAGTTGGTTAATTAGGAGTGAAGAGACGAAGGATGGATGAGACAAGAAATGAATGTATGTACTGATTTCGAAGCGGCAATTGGCACACTTGCCTAGGTGCTGCAGGCAGATAAGTTCCTCGCAATCAACGTAGCAGGGATGCGTTACTTAGGTACGTACTGCATGTACATACTGTATGTACCTATGCATGTACGTATGTACTTGTTAAGGTAAATAAATGCACGCCATTGGCGTATGAGAAGAGCGAGTTTAAACGGGTGGGGTATATGGCCCGAGCTTAAACTAGCTGCGCTAGGTACTTAGTCCTGTTAGTCAAAGGCGGTGGGGCGGTGGAGGCGACAAATAAGGCGGGTTAACGAGCAACAAACCCAGCGTCGATGACGGATTGCTTAAAGAGAAAGCGGGGAGGGGGACGAGTGAGGCTGTTTTCTAATGTGCAATGCTCAAGTACATCAGTACATATTCATTTCCAAATGCCATTGAGGTGCTTAATAGCATGATAGGTATGTAGTACATAGCTACCTCCAAACAATTCCCTTGTGTTACAAATAATTGAATCTCGGATCATTTAACTACCGCCTTGAACTGGTCCACGTATGCTATTATACGGTGCCTACTCTACCACTTGCGTACTGTATACGTTTTAGCCGATAATAGTTCAGACAAAACTTCTGCAAGCAGGTACGAACATATCGATATTAATGGACATTATATATCAAGCAAAAGAAGCAAATATAGGTTATTGAGGTACCTCTTATGCATGGACTTTATGTAAAATCTGATAGCCTTTAAAAGTCTAGCTACCTACAATGATGTAACTCAGGGAATGGAGTTAACTATTCGCTTTAATGCAACATTGAATCGATGTTTCTTGGTCACATTGCATGCATCTCAATATTGTAGTTGTTTTGGTACTGGCATCGATATAGGCAATCACTAATGGAATAGACGCCGAGGTAAAGCAAACCCCGGAGGTTTTGACATTTACAGGGGCGATTATAGGTACATATGTACGATACCGCATTACGACTGCTACCTTGCCTTACGAGGCTCACATTTACATCCATACTATTTAATACCCTTGGAATCCTCAATATCGAATGATGACGATGACGTAGTGAAGATCTCGGTCAAGACCTTTACCTGCGGCATATCCGACTTTCCTCATCTATCACATATGTACATATCTGACCGAGGTATGTCGGTACCTGGTATCCTTGAATGCAAATCAGAATAGGAAACTACCAACTACCTTAATTGGACACCTTCTCTCCGGATTTACGGAGCTAAGCCTAGATGCGGCTTCATCCGCTTCAAGTCCTTCGAGCCCCCAGATCACGTTTTTGCTGCTCGTTTACTCAGAGAAGATATATATCACGGGGTTAACACTGCCCGGAACGGAGGAAAAGCTAACACGCCAAGTAATTCTTTTCCTTTTTTCTTTTTTACGAACCATGACCATAGCCACTATTATCATCTAGCGCCTTCATTAGACGCCTCTAGATTATTCATGTCTTGCATCATGCCCAGATAACCATGACGCGGCTTGTTGTCTAAAAAGACGCCTCTTTAGAATGACTATCCTATGACCACCAAAAGAGAAGAAGGCCTGCTTGCGTGGGCAACAATCGCACAATTCATAAATCAATAGGTAGCTATCCACAGCTGTATTACCATGCCAGGCTTTTTGGGAGGAGCTTTCTCACCTGTCTAGTAGCACCTATTACACCGCCTACTATCATCGATAGAGTCGTGGCTGACTAGTAAAGTTAGCAAGCACATCAACCATGATGTAATTAAGTTGTTATCGATGTTCCTGGGGGCTGAAATACGCAAATTTCAAGTCACGAAATGCGATTATAAATTAATGACAACAACTTGTGAGTTTTTCCAAGACTCAATTACCAGTCAGGTATGAACTAGCCGCGTCACGCGTCCATCGCTTATTGCGCCTACATCATCGAATTGGGTATTTGGAGATTGGAAGAGCATGAATTATGGCTTCACCGATTGTTCCACAAAATACTCGCAATCGACTTCGAAATTTTCAGGGATATGCTCGAATATACGAATTAGCTCTTCGGCTTTTAGCAATCAACGTCAACTTCCCCCTTTCGCCATGTCCGAGACCTTCGTAGGCTCCGATCCGAATCGGCCCGGAGCTTGCCCATCCTCGTCACCCCGGTGTGCCGCCGTTCATCAAGTCTTCAGTGTTACATTGTAGACATGCAACTTCAAGTGAAACATATTTAATGGCATCGTCCTCATCAGATGCATCAAAGTAGCATCCTATGTTTCTAAAGTAATACTTCAGACGATGAATTGTTTTACTTGGAATAAACCATTAGTCTTGGCGACCCTGGACAAGCTTCGAACTCTACCTAGGCATTCGAATCTTGCCGTATGAGAGGGGTTTTTTCTATCTATTACTTCACCCGTGCTGGCTTTCCTCCCTTTTGATCCCCCTGATCTCTCATGGGGTGATAATTTCAAGCGGCCGAAGAAACAAATCTTGGTTATAAAGGTTTCCCCCCTTTAGAATAGTCAGAGTTTTGCTTCGTAACCTCACGAAGCAATTGTCTACGTTCCATATCTCTTCGACGCCTCATACTATTTTAATCAATATTAAGCGTTTCCACCGCCGATCATTAGTTCTCTCAGACGTTGACGCCTCTGAACAAGTACTATCATCTTCTAAAAAGGAATAAGAAAGTATTTAAGAAAATATTTCGAAGGGGCACGGCGAGTATATTCCATTGCTTAAAGATACGATAAGTACAAAACACCTTTGTGGTTAAACGATCGCAAAACTCAACTGTGATATAATCCAACACGACGTTTACCTAGCAACAAATTTTGGACAACCGGAAGATTGGGCCAATAGAAGCATTTACCGCGATATCCACCGCCAGTTCATGGTGCTGGTTTTATTGATTGTTTTCCGTTGGCGTGGCCATCGCCTCTGACCCAACCAGCAGTGGCCACAACTGAAGCCCTTATGATTTGCGTACCCATGTAATTCGACTATAATTTAGAAGGCTCTTCAAGGCTCTGGTTTGATTTTGGTTTCCATTGCTTAGTGTCAATTATCACGGCTGCGGTTGTTGTAAATTGTTGTTATGGCTCCAGCCAGTTTGTTTTCATGATTTGGAGAGGATGAAATAGATTGGAAGAAAAAGATATGTATAGGAGAGCACGTCATCCCATTAGTATCTTGGTAATGTCGAGACGCTATTAACGCACTGCGTAGAATAGGAGTTGCCATAAATAGATGAGTCTGTGTGTTGCCGCCCTATGTAGCCGTCCCTACCTTAAATTATATTTATCGGCTTTAAAGAAGTGGTCGGAGAAATCGCGCTTGCGCTAAACCTCAGTGAACCCAGCTATAGGTCACATTGTACGTGCCTCTAAGACCGGCATTGGATCTTGTATGCGGCAAAAAGGGCAAGATCAACGTTGGTGGACAGCGGATTCGCCCAAGGCTCCGTAACGCTTGACACGCCTTACAAGATGGTTCATTGGCTATTGCTTCAATCGACAACTATCCACGAGCGTGACAGGTAAACAAACAGCGCGAACTGACACTTTGTCGGCATGTGTATCAGGGAATTGAGATAGAAGTTGTACGTAAAATCCAATACTCACACTACCGAGACAGCCTAATGAAGACGACATCCGGTACAACCGTCTGGCCAAGTATGACGGCATGTTGGCGATACCGGAGGTACTATAGGGGGAGCGGCAGGTAGGCCGCTTGTATGAGGTCTACTGTACCCAGCTTACTAATATATATATTTTCTCTGCAGAAAGACCTCGCACTACCAAGCAGCAAGCTGATAACACTGCGACAGCTTGGCAGCACGAAATCTCGATGTTTTTATACTAGACAGGCGAGACCAAGTGGCTCCTAAGTGGTAGTTATGAGAGGATGGAGACATCTCGAAGAACCCACAATCCAAGGTGGACAGGGATCATACAGGCAATGATTCATGCCGTCGATACGTGTAAAGACTGGTTGGTCGAGAGTGGTGAGTACTAGGTAAAGATTGGATTGTGCTGTACATTACAGTTGTACTCGGATGATTTGGACGTGATTCTGCATTGCAGAGGGGCCTCGGCGAGCGATGGCGAGTGACGACGCACGGATTGATGAATACATACTACCTGGGTCCTAGGTAGGTAGGTATGTTAGGTAGGTAAGTATCTATACACATACCTAAGAGAGGTACCCATTTATGCTGGCCAAAGATGTTTGTTTACGGAATGGGGACTTTGTTCGAAAAACAAAATTCTTACCGGCGTGCTAGTGGTGGCACAGATATGGCGCTGTATAATTCGTACGCCTTTCGGTACATACCTACTACTTACCTCAGGTCTTCAGGTATGCATTACTAGGGACGGTGTGTAGGAGCTTGAATTATACCTAGATCAATGACCGGATTTAGACAGTAGATAATATCTACTTACCTAGTACTTTCATAATAAAACATTCGACATGTAAGTAGATGAGTATAAAAGAGCATCCGGTATAAGTATGAATTGATATAAATCTTTGAAATAATGATTATAAAATTTAAAGAGTAAAACGAAGGAATAAAAAGTTATGACGAAGTATTGCTATTTAATAGAATGAGATTGGCAGATTGGTCCTGATCAAGAAAAACAAACATTGAAAACAGAGCTGGTTGATAAGAGGTAGTAGGTAAGACTTTGTACTTGTACGTTCGGAGGTCAAGTCCAGCAGGTCCAGCAAAACTTCGAGCATCTGGGCAAGTCCAGCCAAATAACATTGGATCGCAGCTAAGCTCATTGGTTCACTTTTGTCCCGCTCATAGAATGACAGTGAATTCTCGCACGGACCATCATGACCAACCCGACACCCGTCGTTGAATGCAGCATCAGAAGGTTTTAATGCCTGGAGGTGCCTTCTCGAAAAAAACCGATCTGGACTGTCTGGACTGGGCTTTTGGACTTGTCTCCGCACTGCGGTTTTTGGCTGCAACGCTACTTGCTACTTGTCCTACCTTACCACTTTACCACCTGGACAGGCCTGGCAACAACGACCAAGCAACTTTAGTAGCTTCCAAAGTGCTTACCGTACCGCACAGTACTGTACATCCCGTATATCCATTACATCCCCATGCTGCCCAGGTGCCCATCCAGAAGATGGATATCCACTAATCCACCAAGCTACAGTACCTAACCTACTACTTACCCTGGTACCTCCAGCGCTACCTACCTTCAACCTTACACCAAACCGAGCAGGCCTACCTAATCCTGACCTCGAACTTCTAAATATTAAACCCTTTTGGCTTGGCTTCTACATCCATCCAACAAAAAGCCCTCCTCGACACTACATCACCTAAAAGAAAAAAACCAACAAAAATATTCCCTCCGTAGTGCTTGTGAATATACTTCACGGGCCTGGGAGGCTTTTCTATAAAAGTTCTTGTTCTAAGATTGTTTTCCTTCCTTGCCGTCTTTCCCTCTTTCCCTGTCCTGCTTGTTCCAAACCCGGCTCGACGAGAAGAGAAGAGACCTTCTATCGTTTTGGGGGGAAAGAGAAAAAAAGGATCGATCCTAGGAAAATAGGCATACTGGCTTCTTAATTGATTTCTCTGACCTGCTTTCCTTTCTTTTCTGCACCGCAGGCGGTTATTTCGCCTTTAGGTTTTTATTTCTTAAGGAAGCCCATCATCCGATATCACGCCCGCCAATCCGAACGACGTATGATATCCATATCCACCAAGACGTCCACGTCTCCCACGTCGTGCCTGAGCACCCGTCAACAGCTCTGTTAGAAAGCCTCTCGCCCATCGCCCATCGTCCATCGTTCGTCGACCGTCGTCCATCCCTATTATCCACTCCCTTCCCTTCGGCTTCGAAGCCCCGAACCCGCCATTTGCCTGTGATAGCGCACCCTTGAACAAGTAGCCCGTTTTCAAAATGGTAGCCGCAGTCCGACGAAGAAAAATGATCGGCCACCGCCGTCGGGTGGAAGATGAAGGTGAGGAGGATGGAGGTCTCGATCAGCTCGATATCGATGACGATTCTTTGACCGACGGATCTATGGCTTCCGAGGACCCCGACCCAGCCGACGATAGCGATACTAGTAACGTTGACGAGGCCTCACCGACCACACCTGCTGCTCCGAAATTGACTAGTCAAGTGGCCAATGGTAACGGCAACGTGAAAAGGGCACAATCTAAGTCGTCCGGCAGCTCGCCCAGCAAAAATACCAGAAAGTCCACTCAAAATGCTGTGTCTGACACCGCATTTATGCTGAATAACCTGAACATCGATAGCGGAGCTACCCCAGTCCAGGTCTTGAACTTTGACGAATCTACCGAGCCTCCATCCAGGTCGTCGGCCCCTATAGTTGTCAGCTCTAATTCTGCCGCCACAAACACCGATCACCCCCACGAACCACCCGTTGATCGGCGACGTAAGGAACATGAAGAATATAGGCGCAAGCGAGACGAGGATCCGTCCTTTGTTCCCAACCGGGGTGCATTCTTCATGCACGATCACAGGCACGCCGGTCCGTCTGCCAACGGCTTTCGTCCTTTCGGTAGGGGCCCCCGAGGGAGAGGCCGTGGCGGCATCGGCGGCCCTTTTGCTCCCATCAAGTATGTTACCAGAAGCCAGCAGCAATCTGTTACCCCCTTTGCTAATCTACCTAGCCATCAAATGCACAGTCCAGCTGATCCTACGACCAATGGTCCATGGGCCCACGATATGCACGAGATAGTCGCACAGCCTATACACGTTCGACAACCGCGGCCCTCATTTACCGATGACGGTCCACCAAACGGCGACGGTTTCATTCCTACCTGCCCCCCAAGCTCCACGCCGATCAACCGGACGATGGCCACGGAGAAGCACGTCGGCAATGTGCAGATCAGGGTATTTTTCCCGGGGGTCAAGGAGCCTATTATCTTCTCAGGCATACAAGTACGACAATATACGAAATTGCCAGACCATCGACCACCATTAAGACGAGATAAGCCCGTCCGCATCTCCTTGCCCGATTTCCCCCCTCGGTACATTTTCCCAGCTACCGATAGGTCGTTCATCTTTATTCCTAGAGCCATGCGTCCGAACCAGCGATTACGGGGAAAACCAAGATCTGGCCTCGGATCTATTGGAGGTTTCTCCAGGAGAACCAGTGTCTTCGGTGGAAGTGTGTATGCGGGTAGTGCGTACACTCCGAGCGTCGCTCTTAGCCGGCGCTCTTCTATTGCCCCTGACTTAAGCAGGGACTACCTCGTGTCTCCCACTGGCTCTACCATGTCGAGGCCGCCTTTACCTTACGATGCATCTCGACCCGTCGTCAGGCTCCCTCCACAAGCTCGAGCGGAGCAACAGCTTCCTGCTGTCGACGGTGCACCGGCAGAGGGCCCGGGTGGTGTTGGACATCCCAACATCAATGACCCCACAGCGCACATGCAGCATCCTGTCCAGAAGCCGATATTCCAAGAGAACCGACCAGTGCCTCTTCCCATGCATCAGCCTCGGCCTCAGAAGGCGGTCTCGGTAGCTGGTATCGAGTCGCCCGAGATGCACCAAAATCCATCTCAGCCGTACCAGCAAGCGTTCCATCAGCAAGTCCCCGTTCAGGTCTCGCTGGGTCAAGAATCGCATGTTCGTCACCCCTCGTATCCATCTCAACATTCGACTGGCACGCCTCTCTCTCAAATCCCAGAGCGCGCTATCCATGCTGCTCCTTTCCAGCCAAACCAATTTACTCAGCAGAACTATTATCAGCCGTATCAGATGATGCAACCGCAGCAAGGCTATTATTACCCTTCGGCCCCCTATCCTGGCTCGTTACCCCCATCAGCCGCCGCGCCGACCTTCGTTCCGGGGACACAACAGCAAGGCCAACCTCAGGGCGAGACCCCTGCTGGCCAGCCAAATGGTCAGGGTAATCCCAGTTCGAATTTGGTTGCTCAGGAAGTCAATGGTATGGTCTATTACTACGATGCGTCCCAGTTACCACCTATGGCTACATACCCCTATCCGGGGCCCCAGGGTTACCCGATGCCTGGCGGAGTGGTTGGCATGAATGGCATGGTCACCCCGAGTCCAGATGGTTATTACTACCCTCCGTCAGGGCCTGGCGTTGTCTATTATCCGCAGTGATCTGTTTCCATATGGGGTTATTGACGTTTTGGCTTTAATCATTTAGCTAGAGATGGCGGGATACTTGGGCATGCGCGTCCCACTACAGAGGGATTGTGTATATTCGGTACCGTCGTTTAGGGCATCGGTCTGGCTACGAGTCTTGGGGCTCTCCTTTTGCTTCACCCCCTTTGGATTACCACTGGCAATGTACAAGAATAACCACTATCCTCATTCCTACGGTACTATAGCAACTTCGCGAGAGCTGTTCCCACCTAAAACTAGTCTCACACTTGGTTTTGCGGGAGGGGGTTGTCTTCTCGCTAGATCTTTGTGAACTAGTTTTTCTTTTATTCGATTCTTTCGGCTATGGCTCTTATTGTGTTTTTCTTCTTCCGATGACTTCTGGGAGGGCCCCATACCGCATAGGCGTTCGGCGGAGTTTTGTGCTTTTTCTCTACATTTGCCTTGTTTTTCTTCTTTCCGCATGATAAGCGAGCTATCGGCCTTTTTCTTGGAAGATCCCGCCACGCACGACGCCACCGCCGCCGCCACCACCACCATCATCGCGGATCTTCCTCACTAGGGAGCAACTGGCAGAGGTTTATCAGAAGGGGAGCTAAAGTGGGAAAGTAGTTGGGGGAATTCATCACGAACGCAATCAAGGCGGAGCTGAAGGGAGCTTAGTTCACACACACATTGCAAGAGCAAGGGACCGAAAGACCAAGACAAGTCAAGTCAAGACAAGAGAAAGTGGCTAGGTACCGCGGTTCAAGTCGCGGACGTAGGAAACCTAAATTATTTTACCACCCAAAACCCCCCCTTTTCTTCTGCCGTCTTCCCTGTCTATTGATAAGTGACGCTCGTATATATGTAACTGAATTGTTAAGCTATGGTCTGATATATATGTGTGTGTTTTCTAAATACTATGCTGATTATTTGGGATGCTATCCACAGTGAAATAAGATGATTACCTCGAACTTTCCCCTAGTTATCTGCTTTATAAATCGGGCTATTAAACATAAATATGAATGAATAAGTATGCTCAAACAAGACTTGGGTGATTATGTATCTATAACTTATATCCAATTTTAGTAAGTCACCTTGAACAAATACATCAATGCCAAGTTCGGCATGGAGTAATTTTTGGAAAGACTAATACAGAGATAGGGGTAAGGTTGTAACAATTCCATTCTATCTAGGTGAGCTAGGGGTTGAACTACGACAGCATCATCGTTCAGGTGCAATACAAAGCGAGAGTAGGTAATCTTGGGCTAACAGATTGCCGCTAACAGAAAAACACAGCCCAGTAACCCGAAGCGAGAGACAATGTCCATAGGGACCTACTTCAATCTGTGAGTCTGCATATTGCCAATGTAAACGCCGAAACACTCTCTTGTTAAGAGCAACGCTCTCTTGCTAACGGAGACCACCTTAAATGAGGTACTCATCCGTGGCATGATTATCACCGCCAGGGCTGTCAGGAGGTGGCTCGAGGCTCTGCGTTGGTTGAATCTTTGGTACCAGGCCTAAACGCCTATTGCCCTGATCCCAGACCTGTCGGGTGGTATGTTAGGACAACGCTGTCAGATAGGAAAACTACGGGGGGCGAATGATAGAACGAGGAAAGGAAAAAGGGACATATGAGGTTAAAAGGGGCCAGACACGGGACTCACAGCATAGACGCTCTTCAAAAATGTATCACCAAGGATATCGAAAGGCATCATGCCACGACTCTGTATACCTCCGTACCAGTTCTTCTTGTCATCGGTGAGAGCGAAGGCTAAGTCTTCCTTCTGGATCAGATATTCCTGATCACCAACAGCTACCTTGAATTCTGGTAGGTCGTCTACTTTCACGCTAATCGGGAAAGTGTATCCTTGATTAAGCCAATCGTAAGTCGCCCCGGGGATTTGATCGTATATCTTTTCAACCACTTTATCGGACAAGAGTGCCAGCGTGGTACCGGTGTCGGCGATGGCAGTGTTGCCGCTCAATTTGACCTTCTCGCCATTGATGGAGCATGACTCAGATGAGAAGGACCAGAAGCCTTCCTTGTTGTCAATTTGGGTCCATTGAAGATCCTGGCCAGACTTCTTCACAAGGTCTTGGTCAATGAAACCAAAAGTATAGAAAGACTCGGCATCCTTGTCACGCGAGCTGTAAAAGGCCGAGGTGAAAAGTTCAGCTTCCTTGGGAATGTCATCCTGCTTGATCATGTTTTCGACAGGAGTGGCTTGAGGGTCAGCTTCACCAGAATCCGTGACCGTGTTGATCTTTCCCCAAGCAAGACCAAGAAGACCGTCGCTTGTGCCTTGGGAGAATTGTCGAGATAACTTGGCGGCACATTCAATCGTCTGTTTCTTGATAGCCAAGTTTCCCAAAATCAAAGTGTCGCTTCCACAATCACCTGAAGCAGTCGAGCCATCTCCGTACTGGATCTTCCATTTCTTTCCGGACAACTTCTCGAAAGTCTTGGATTTCTTGGGGTCGAAAGCGTTGTGACCTGAGTGGGCAGTCTTACCCTCGAGAGTCGATCGGACCTAATGAGTATTAGATTGGAAATATGAGGATAATATGAAGAGATTAGACAGACCCATGTGTCGGCGGAACCAGTGTCGAAGTCCAGTAGTAATTTCTGAACTGGTTCGCCGATTCCAACTTCACAGATGTACATGGAATCGTTCTGTTGATCTTCGGCAGTAACCTCTGCAGTCTGGCCGTCATCATCGGGACTGTCCTTTCTGACAAGTGTTCGTTCTGTGTGGACGACGCCCCCAAGTGCTGCTTTGAGTTCCTGGGGGAGGAGGCCATGTGATCTCACCTTGTCGACATGGAGATATGGACCAGGTTTGGTAGGGTCAAAGCGGTAACGATTCAACGAATGGACATAGGACTTGGTTCCATGACGTTGGTAGTTCTGATTGTGGATGATCTTGACCTTGGTGAGACCTAGGTCTTCCTTGAACTTTTCTTGGGCGTCAAAAATCATGGTTACAGTGATTTTAGGGTGTGAGATCGAGTGCGTTTCTGTTGAACTGATGACTGACGATTGGTAGCTTATACGAAATGGAACTGCTAACAATGACTGATGCTATGTAGAGGATAGAGAATATGTTGGTATATCAAGATATTAAATGAGGATGGAGGCTTGAGGAGAAGAAGAAGAAACGAGACTGGAGAGAGGAAAAGGGATGACTTTATATGACTCGCTCTTGCTATACCATTGGAAAGAACACCAGCGACTACAAGCAGAAGGAACTTCAAGTATCGACTGTTGCTGCAAGAAGTCGTTCCTACCGTGACTTCCAGTAGACGCACAAAAGGGGGCTCGGATAGGCTCGGATATTGAGACTTCCTTCCCAGTCCGTGATACCTATAACAAGCGGTTTTAACGAGGAAGGAATATCGGGAGTTACATATACCTCATAACATGTACAAGCTTTGGCTCATTACATGCAGTATACTAGAAATTATGGCGACCGTGATGGCGTTGGACGTCACCAGAGCCTAATTTGATACAGCTTGTTTCGGTTCCTCTGTGGCAGCTGTACTTTCCCCTGTAAAATCCGCCGAGGGAAACTGCTATTATGGCAATAAACCAAGCTCCAATTTCCGAAACTTACTAGCAATCTTCTGTATACCTAAATATTTGACCCCTATTTATAGATAGTTATACATACCTAAGCAGCTTCATCGTGCGTTTTGAGGAGCTATCAAACAACTTTTTATCTTTGCTCGCCTCAAAGAAAGGTGTAGGTGAGTTTCGAAAACCGAGTTACTCCTGGGTATTTCAGAATCGGTGTGCTTGTGCTTGAGGTATGTAGAACATTCCTCTATTGGATGATGGCATATTGTCTTGAACCGACGGGAGGCTGAGAGTCAGGTACACAAGATGACAACGGTACTGACAGAAATGGATAGATAGCATGTGAAAACGGTGCTGCGGCGGAAGTTGATGTTGAATTTGTTTAGGCGGCCTCAATGATTGATTCGTGGATGTCTTACCGTAATATCTCAACCTTGATGTTCCATATTAATTATGGACATCTTGTTTCTTGTATCTTGCTTACATACCTAGTAGCTATCCCGACCTGTATCTATGAAGAAATCAGCTGATGAAGACTGTGTGTGTAAACACATAGCTGGTTCCTGGGTATGTCTTATGCTCCAATATAACCAGGATACTGCCGCGATCATATTGATGAGCGCATGGAAAGACTTTTAGAAATCATATAAACTTTGTACTAGTTGTATCTCAGAGCACGCCTGCCGGGTGGTTGAGTGATGGACATGACCACGGAATAAGCACGTATAGCGGACCTATGTATCTCTTATGTCAATGTCGTATGTTTCTGTCGGTTTGAGTGTCACCCTCTTCTTACAAACTCCTTTCAACGAAAAGAGGATATCACTTGGACGAGCCATAAGCTTCGGTATTTAGTGCAATTTTATTTTTCCATAGATGAAGCCACGAAGTCCATTACTTATCCAGCATTCTTCACCATCCACTAGGGAATCAGCGAGGACAGCTTCCTCGGTAGCGAGATTCCTGTTTTGGTTAGCACTGGTCATTCAAACCCCGAAGGAGGGTTATAAATCGATACCTCTCTAGGGCCCATCTTCTAGTAGTTCCGTCATTTCCACCGCTTCCTTGGAAGGCGTCGAACTTCCTTGGAACGGGAGGGGTGATCCATTTTCCGCCTCTCCAGAAATAAGGGGTACTAATGGTACCCTCCATGATATAACCATCGTCGTTGACAAGAAGCACTTCCTTCTTATCACCAGGATTTACTTGAGCTCGCTTTCTTGCATCATTATACATATCTCTAATGCTGGTTTTATAGTGAGTGAATTCGGACTTTGTTGTTTTGAAGCTATCAAGAAAGATGTCGTAGACGGGATCTTTGATTGGAGCCTTGCCTTCTTTAACTAATGCTGAACTCTCAGGGTCAGAATACGGACTCGGAAAGCATTCAGGGTATAAGTTATTCAGGTGCGTCCCCGGGAGGAATGATGTTTCGTAGCCCAAGCTTCCATCTCGAGCCAGAGTGATCATTAGTCGATGGGGTTTATTGACAAAATCAGCAGTAGCGCTTTGAAGGAATCTTTCTAAGTGTTCCAGACCCCCTTTCCCGGAAATAGATGTTATAGCAGCTGTCCAGTCCCAGTGAATAGCTGCTCTTAGCATGCGGTCTCGATGGAGGTCGAGCATATATAAAGGGGAAGACTTCGAGTTCCATCCGACGTTGGTAAACCCGAGACTTGGGACTTTCAAGAGTTCCGGATCATATCGGATGGATGTAAATATATGAAAATCGTCCATCACCGCTT
Source organism: Annulohypoxylon moriforme (assembly GCA_022695765.1). Taxonomy (NCBI): domain Eukaryota; kingdom Fungi; phylum Ascomycota; class Sordariomycetes; order Xylariales; family Hypoxylaceae; genus Annulohypoxylon; species Annulohypoxylon moriforme. The sequence continues at coordinate 390,075 of MU403102.1, forward strand.
AATACCTTGGATACTGGCTTGGTAGATTATGCTTGGTTATTGACCTAGGTATACATATTTAGAAAAAGTCATTTCGACGTAAATTGGATTGATATACCAAAAGAAGGCACAGGTGAGAAGAGGTAAGAAGTAGAGGTAAGAGAAGAGCTGCCTCGTATATATGCATTATTTGCATATATGGGGTGGGTTAAATGGGATATGAGCAATGGTGGGGGTAATCCTGTCTTCTATCAGATCGGTCAGGGCGGGGGTGATGACAAATGCGGTACGTACACGTACCTATGTACATATGTACATAAACACGATGTATGTACGACCTCGATGTACCAGGGTAGCAGGGACTGATGACGAGAGGATGTGGGCCAACAGGGTCTTAAGCTTCGATAGAACAGCGCACATTAAAGTGGGACGAGAGGCTAAGATAGATGAAAAAGGGTACATAGGTACATAACTAAGTAAACTTTTTTTGCGCCGTGCAGACTATTTTCGATGGATTATATCGATTTTTGGTAAAGCTTCCTGCAACAACATCATCAAACCCTCAACCCGACAAACGACATACGATCTTGCGACCTCGACTCGCTCCCTACTGTCGCATTACTCCCTTGAACCAACGCAATTGTCGATATCTTCCCCCTATCATCTCATTATGTCTCGTGCTTCTGCAGCTCCGCCGCCGACGCCTCCATTAGCCCGACCCGTTGCTATCCCGGTCGAATCTTCTATTTGGAGTCGCTTCACCAATTGGGCATCCGAGAACAAGGCCCTTGTATATACTATCGCCGGTGTAGCTGTTGTTGTCACTAGTGCTGGTGTGGTCTACTATCTTAATGACGCTGTTAGTTATCTAGATCCGACCTCATATCCCCCGCCGCCTGGTAGCTTACATTTATCTACGAGCAGAAACCTAAAGTCGCAGCGCAACCTAAGCTTAGCAAGAAGGAGAGGAGGAAAAGGAAGGAAGCAGAACGCCAGGCAGAACCCACAAAATCACCTACTACTTCGGGTGAGCAATCGAAAGCTCCCACAGTCGAAGCCGCCGACGAATTACCAGAGATCAACGAAACTACTGTTGCCACCTTCACTGACGAGCAACGCCGAGACTATGCCTTGCAACTCAAGAATGCAGGCAACAAGGCCTATGGCAGCAAAGACTACAATCGAGCTATTGACCTCTACTCGAAGGCTATTCTTTGCAAGCCCGACTCCATCTTCTATTCCAACAGGGCTGCATGTTACAACGCCCTAAGTGTTTGGGATAAGGTCGTCGAGGATACCACCGCCGCTATCAGCCTCGACCCCACCTACGTAAAGGCATTAAACCGAAGAGCTAATGCCTACGAACATCTATCCCAGTTCAGTGAATCGCTTCTCGATTACACTGCTAGCTGCATCATCGACGAATTCAAGACCGATTCCAGCACCAATGCTGTGGAGCGATTACTTAAGAAGGTCGCCGAACAGAAGGCCGAGGATATTATCAAATCCAAAGACCCCAACAAGCTACCAAGTCCGACCTTCGTCTCCAACTATATCCAGAGTTTCCGGTCGAAATCCCGGCCCGAGGGCTTAGAAGACGATGTCGAACTATCGGAGTCGACTGGTCTCGGCCAACTGCAGATCGGGCTTAAGGCAATGGAAAAGAAGACCCACGAAGGCTATGAAGAGGCAGCGAACGCATTTGAGAAGGCCCTAGAGTATGGCGACCTAGGCGAGCACGAGGCGCTTGCTTATAATCTGAGAGGTACTTTCAGAAACCTGCGTGGGTCGCAAGAGCAGGCTTTACGAGATATGGACAAGAGTATCGAGCTCGATCCCACCTATACCCAGAGCTACGTCAAACGGGCAAGCATGCATTTGGAAATGGGTAAGTAATTGATGCTTGGTGGTTCGGAAGAACCGGAAGAACGTCCGAACTGACCCCTGCTGGTAGGCGACCGGAATAGCGCTGCTGCAGACCTAGAGCAAGCCTTGAGCCAGAACGACACTGATCCGGATATTTTCTATCACCGCGCTCAATTACACTTCATCCATGGCGAATTCCAAGACGCCGCTAAGGATTATCAGAAGTCGATCGATCTCGATTCGTCATTCATCTTCTCGCATATCCAACTAGGTGTGACGCAATACAAGATGGGCTCCGTGGCGTCCTCGATGGCGACGTTCCGTCGGTGTGTTAAGAACTTTGATACTGTTCCCGACGTGTACAACTACTACGGAGAATTACTACTGGATCAATCTAAGTATGAGGAAGCGATCCAGAAATTCGACACTGCCATGGAAATGGAAAAGCAGACCAAGCCCATGGCGATGAATGTGTTGCCCCTAATCAACAAGGCGCTAGCACTCTTCCAACAAAAGATGGAATTCAGCGAAGCTGAGAAGCTATGCGAGAAGGCATTGATCAGTAAGGATACAGTTGTAAATATAAGACGAATTAAGGTGCTAATGATTTACAGTTGACCCAGAATGTGACATCGCCGTAGCCACGATGGCCCAACTTCTTCTCCAGCAGGGCAAGATCACCGAGGCGCTTCAGTATTTCGAGCGCGCAGCTGAGCTTGCCAGGACACCCGGAGAGATTGTTAATGCGCTTTCGTACGCAGAAGCCACGAGGACGCAGATTCAAGTCCAAGAAAAGTACCCTCAACTTGCGGCTAAGCTTCAAGGAATGGGCGCTGGAGCTGCTGGCGGAATGGGAGCCACATTTGCGGGCGCCCGCTAAAATTTTGGTCCCCATATACACAGTCATCGATACCTACACCTACCTAGGTACATACTCCTAAAGACAGTAAGACAGGACGACTCCACTCATCTCAAGGCGACTGCGCGAGGCTTAATTATTGGGGCAGGGTGTGTTTCGGGTTCGCACGAAAAATTGACGAAAAGTGGCCGAGGGTTTATGGGTCTGAACGACGATACGATGCGCTGGTAATGATGTCGTCCTATTCACTGTACCTGTACCTAGTATTGTACATATTAATACCTCCCTCTCGTTGTTGATTAGAGCCGGACGCACATCGGGGAAGTTGCGGCCGTTGCTTTAATGCACTCACGTCATGACTAGTGGACCAGAAAAAAAGGGGGGCTGGAGGTTATAGCTATCGTTATGGATACTACACGAGTGGCAGGCTTATGTATTTACAGAATACATTCGCAGTATCTGGATAGCTTGACCTGTGGTGTTCGCCTTTACGTGACATGTATCTAGGGTGCGCGATACGAAGCCAAACCGCTAAGTGACCTTTAAATCACACAGTGCCAAATGAATTATACTACTGCCCTCACACCAGATTTAATGGCTAAGCCCCTTGTAATAATTGGGGGGCTCAGCGCCGTCGAGCGCTATAATTATAGGTGATATTAGGTAACGAGGGTTCAACAATAAGTGAACTTCAAGGCTTTCAAAGCTAATAACTTTATAAATTCTAGACTAAAAAAAAACAATTAATATATTTAGATTATTTAATTCGGGAGCTTTAATTCAACTCCGGATTTAATATGATTGAATTGATAATGGGCTGTTGATAAAGTGTTGTTGAACTGTTGTTGAATTGTTGTTCAGCCGTTGTTAAAAGTACCTAAATGCCTCACAATCTGATTGGTCAATGTCACTTATAACTATAGCGCCTGGCAGCCTAATTCTTACAGAGGTTTTAGCGATAAAATACAGTGTACGTTTGGATAGTATAATTCGCCTTAGCACTATATGTTTTGATACGTCATTTGGCGGTTTAGCGGCTAAACCCCAGTAGTTACAGGGCACGGAAAGACCATGGTTCGTCGATTGTAAAAAGAAATGTTGAACGGTTAGGTATTTGATATACGTGAAAAACTATAACGAAACACCTCATAAACTAAAACCATTTGCTTTGTATGTATATTTAATAGGGGTAAACCTAAGGAGGTAGGTAGGTAACCGTACTTCAAGTGACAGCTCCTCATTATACTAACAAAAATGATGGATGTCCGAAACACACAAAAAAACAAGTAAAACCCCGAAATTTCTAAGTCCCGACGTATAAACAAGCTCCCAGAATATTGAAAACCAGAAAAGGGTAGCATCCGGAGTAAGTACGTAGGAAACCAATTTAACAGAATATGCCCCGTGCTAAACATCATATCCATCGGCTATGTCTGCCTACCTAGGTACCTAGTAGGTATGTAGGTCGTTAGGTAGGCTAAGTTTAAGTACCTAGTAAATAAGTAGCTTTTACTTTACTTGAATCTTCGCGATCCCGTCGGTTACAACGCCGTGGCTGGACCGCGAGTCGAGATCCGACTCTGCCGTAGACCCAGCCGAGGAGGCGGCGGATCCCGCGGACGAACTTGTGTTGTATTCATCAGCAGTAAATTCGCTGACGGGGGTCTCGGCGCCTGATCCGGACCGGGAGATCCTCTTGCCGCTGCGGCCTTCCGTCTCCTGGGTCTTATTGATCTTGGTGATGACGTCAGAGAGTGTGTCGCCTAGCTGCTCGACATTGTCGGCGTCGCGGGGGACTAGGTGGCCTAGGCCATGGTCGTATAGTTGTGCTGTGTCCTGGTTGCACGAGTTGTATAGAGCGACCGATGAGTAGACGAGAGGATCGTTGGACCCAAATACGTGAAAGGTAGGAATGTTGATTGAGATTCCGTGTTCGTCCGCTAGCTTGGCGACGAAGCCATCGCCCTCAGAAACCAAAGGCGGCGAGCCGGCGAAAAATATGGCGAACTGTGAGAGTGAGCACGAACTCGTCAGCTGCTTTGCTTGGGTGTTTAACGTGACGGATTGGGACGGTTTAATGAAGGAAACGTAGAAATTCTATCATGAAAGACATTCATTACCTTGATACGTCTAGGAATGCCCCTCTCTTCCCACCTCCTGTTCTCCTCTGCGCAGATCGACGCCGCCATCATAGCACCTTCCGAATAGCCTATCAAGCCATCGATCTCGGGGTCCTCGTCGATGGTCTTAAACAAGCGGTCCAGCGCCTCGCGGAAAGACTGCCATTTGAAACCCATCGGTTCGTCATTCTTGTTGAACAGCCGTAGTGTGTCTTCTGGACTGAGACCACGCGGAATATGCCGAACCCTACGGACGGCCTCGAAGGCGTCACCCTCTGTAGCGTCGATGAACCTATATAGTGGCCGCGATCCAAAGTAGTTTTCCCATCCGAGTGGCGGCTCGACCTCGTGCTCTCCCTGTGTGAAGGCAAAGGTCGCTAGACCCCTGTCCTCCATGTGCTTGGAGAAGGGACCCAGCTGGACGCCGAAGTTCTAAGCTCTACCGTCAGCACCGGCGCCGACATTATTTCCCCTAAGAGGGACTAGGGATGATTGGTGACTTACCTTGGCGCTCCCGTAGGCACCGGGTAAGCAGAGGAATCTCATTGTAGGTGAAGGGATCCGGAAGATGTGGTTTTCGGTTCTCTTTTTAGCTCTTATCCAACTTATTATATCGGTTTTATGAGAAAAAGAGGGATGTGTTGCGAGTACGAAAAGAAGACAACGTGCCCTTTAGCTGCTGTTCTTGTATTAGGTTAGGTTCTTGCATGCCTTAGGTAAAGCTACCCCTTGCAAAAGTCCGGACGCCGTACAACTAGTAGCAGCTATAGATATATCCACGTTCAAATGGGTGTCATAGTCGGTAATCTCTTAGAGCCACAGGTTAGGTGATGACTCAGAGATTACCTTGCGGGCTGTGGGGGCTAGGTACTCCTGAATACATATCAAGCCATGGTTACGTGAATCTAAGTCAACCGAGATCATCCCTGAGGATTCACATAAATCGATCGAAAGGTTAACCGAGATCATCCATGAAGGAAACTCCTGTAGAGGATGGCCATGTGAAGAAACGATAAGCAATTCGCCCTTGAGGGCTCGCGGTCTAGAATCCCTGTTATTTTGAACCACCGATAGAGAATTGACGTAAGCCGAGTGGAAGGGTGTCTTGGGCGACGGAGAAAATCTTGAAAACGTTGTCTCCATGTGTTCGACTCTGAGAGGTTCCTATCCCAGTACAACAAGCTTCGGGGATGCAGCTAAGCAAGGCACGTTGCGGCCTCAACAAACCGGTGTATTGTCCTCGCGATAACAAAGCCGGTGACAACTTACATGCTTGCCTGCTCACGGACTTCCGATGCTCTACCTACATATCTTGTACGAGCTATTACGTAGTATAGCCACATCAGACTAGGTTTATGATGTATCGCACCGACCGAACCTGAACCTTGCAAACTGGTAATACTATACGCTGAGACAGTGGCTTGTGAAGCCTTATTATACTGGAATGCTCTATTACCAAGAGTTAGCTTAGACAATACATAGAGAAGAGGGGGGAGGGGGGAGGGGGAATTTCCCGAGATGTATTCACTAGCCGACTAAAATTTTAGGATGACATAAAGGAAAATGGTATCTTACCAACAATAAACCAGGACAGGCATCAACATGTCTTGCGGGGGGCCGGAGTTATGTTATTTGATTTGTGAGGGTGTCACTTGTGTCAGGTTGAAGGCAAAAGCGGCTCATTGAGAGACTTTACATGGTCGGACTTTAATCATGAAATCGAACTCCATTCGTCTCAAAAGAGACAACCTGCTGTCTGCTGAAATCCCGTGTTTCATTGACAGTTAAACCCTTGGCGACAGTGTCTCTGGAGGAGTGCTGCCACGCAAGCTTAACCCAATCAGTAATTATCTCGATTTTTTGAAATGAACCAATCATACTAAGACCAAATTCAAGTGCGTCTTCTTGCCATTTGATATATCATGGCTTCTAGCGCACTCAGTCCTGGTGATTCTACGATTATTTTAAGGTTATTAAGATAATACTCCTTGGCACCAGTCTCTCACTCCCTTTCTCACGCCTCTCATTATGGAGTCTGAAGCGCCGATGCCCATTGCCATAGTGGGCATGTCGTGCCGCTTACCTGGCGACGTGTCTTCGCCAGGCGACTTCTGGAAGCTGTTGACCAAGGGCCGAAGCGCGTGGTCTAAGATACCCAAAGGTCGCTTTAATCAGGAGGCTTATAACCATCCCAATCCAGAGAAGAAGGGCACGATAAACTCACAAGGAGGGTATTTCTTATCTCAAAATCTGGAAATGTTTGATCCCGGCTTCTTTGATATGACGCGCAAGGAGGCCGAGACCATGGGTAAATATTAACCTGAAAATTGAAGTCGCGCCGCGGGGCTAATTTCTTTCAAGATCCTACGCAGAGACTCCTACTCGAATGCTCTTACGAAGCTCTCGAGAATGCTGGCATTCCTAAGGAGTCTATATCGGGACATAAAGTCGGTGTGTTCATTGGTGGCCCTGACAATGAACATAGGTTCGGCAACCTTAGAGACCTCGACGACTCGCCAATGTTCGACGCCACAGGTAACCAAGGGGCATTCTTAGCCGGACGAATATCATACTTCTTGAATTTGTGCGGACCTACCTTCACTGTCGACACAGCATGTTCATCTAGTATGCATGCGTTACATATGGCTGTTCAGAGTATACGAACAGGAGAGTCTGAGCAAGCTATTGTCGCCGCCTCTCATCTCATCACGCAGCCCGACATTTGGGTATCTATGGCCAAACTAAGGTCAGTTAGATAATGTTCCTATCTTCGAGACGTTAATTGACTTAATTTTATAGGTTATTTACCAACTCAGGGAAAACTTACGCATTCGATCACCGCGCGAAGTCCGGGTATGCAAGGGGTGAGGGAGTAGGGTGTTTGATCCTTAAGCCATTACATAAAGCGCTGGAGGATAGCGACTATGTTAGGGCTGTAATTTCCCATACTGGAATTAGTCACAATGGCCGGACAGTCGGTGCGTATACTCAGCCTATGATATCTGCTCCGCAAATAGGAGGCTGACATGAAATGCGTGAAGGAATTGTTTCACCTAGCCCAGAAGAACAAGAATCTCTGTTACGAAACGTACTTTCGCAAGCTAACATTGATGCCGAGGATGTCGGATTTTTCGAGGCTCATGGAACCGGCACTAGAGTTGGAGATCCTATAGAAGCCAGAGCCATATACAAAGCAGTTAGCCAGAAGTTAAACGGATGCAAACCGTTAACTATTGGGTCAGTGAAGTCGAATGTTGGCCACCTGGAAAACGCAAGTGGTATTATATCGGTCATGAAGGCCGCCCTTATGCTAGAAAAGGGATTTATTGTACCAAATGCCGACTTCGAGAAAGAGAATCCAGCCATTCCCTTATCGGAATGGAACCTAAAAGTCAGTCTATGGAAAGGTTCCCTTGTTAATATTATTTGATGACTGGTCTTGAACGAGTCGAGGACTAACATTTGCATTTAGATTTCACAAAGGCAGCAACCGATTCCTCGAGACAAGAAGTATATATGCGTAAATAACTTCGGGTATAGCGGATCAAATGGACTCGCAGTACTCAAGGCACTGCCAGAGGAGAACGAACTTGAATTCCTGGACACTACCAAGTTCGAGGACCATATAAAAATGAAACGCTTGTTCGTACTAAGTGGCAACGATGAAGCTGCGGCAAGAAAGAGTATGGAGCAGCTGGGGATTTTCCTCGAACAGCACGCTGAGCTCTATCAGAGTACTATGCCCCGAAACTTGGCCTGTAAGTTTGTATGTCACTCAGGCTTCAAATACACGCAAATTGACCTGTGATTAGACACATTATGTCAACGGCGTTCCCATCTACCATGGCGTATCGCTTTGGTGGCTGATATGTGCGGGAAGTTAGCAATAGCCCTCAACAGCGAAGCGACACCAAAGCGAGCACCTGCTAAATCACCAAAGCTCGCTTTTGTCTTCACCGGACAGGGTGCGCAGTGGCATGCCATGGGTAGGGAACTGCTGGAGTCACACGCCGTGTTCGCATCTGCAATCCAGAGAGCCGATGAGCACCTTCTATCCATCGGGGCCGACTTCTCACTGTTAGAAGAGCTGATGCGGGATGAGAAGGATACACGCGTTGGCATGGCCCATATCAGCCAACCGATCTGTAGTGCTATTCAACTTGGACTGGTAGACCTCCTGGCATCATGGGGAATCAGCCCTTCTGCGGTTATTGGTCATTCTAGCGGGGAAATTGGCGCGGCATACGCAACCGGAGCTCTAACACTAGAAGCAGCAATGTCTGCTGCGTACTATCGTGGCCAGGTAATCATTGACCTGAAGAAGAATTTTCAAGACGTCCGGGGTTCGATGATGGCGGTAGGCATAGGCGCCGAGGAATTACAGCCCTTCTTGAAACAGATACGAGATCCTTTTCAAGCGGTAGCAGCCTGTGAGAATTCACCCAGTTCGACAACTGTATCGGGAGATACTGAAGCCATCGATCAACTTTCCGCCATGATGACAAGCAAAAAGATTTTTAACCGCAAACTCTTCGTCGACGTTGCCTATCATAGCCCACATATAAAATTAGTCGCTGAAACATACTATGAAATGATTGCGGATGTCGGGTTGAGAAGAGGCCGCGGCGGTATTGAGTTCTTCTCTTCTCTTTATTCTCGCAAGATTACTACCGACGAACTTGGCCCACAGTATTGGGTTGACAACCTGACAAATCCAGTACGTTTCACGACAGCGTTGCAGCTACTTTGCGAGGAAAGTGAGCCAGATATTATTATCGAGATTGGTCCACACGCTGCCCTTAAAGGTCCCGTTATGCAGACTCTTAAGGCTCTTGGGCAGCCGGCGTCGAAAATGCCGACATATATTCCTACTCTCGTACGGGGTCGTGATGCTACCGAGACAGCTCTTGAGCTCGCTGGCCAACTTTTCATTCGCGGATATGAGGGCATCAATTTCTTCAACATCAACCACAAACGCTCTGAAACGGAGAAGCCCGACATCATTCCTTTCCTCTACACATATCCATGGTCGCGTCAGCGTTGTTGGTACGAGAGTCGGATCACGCGACAACATCGGCTCAAGCCGTTTGCACGTCATGACCTACTTGGAACGCTGACTGATTGGAGCAGCGACCTAGAGCCGACGTGGCGCAATTTCATCAGACTAGAAGAGCTTCCATGGTTGCGTGAATACCGTATTAATGATCGTCCTGTATTCCCAGTATCCGCCTTCATCTCTATGATTGTAGAGGCAGCTAGTCAACGAGCAGCAATGAAGGGGTTTGAAGCGGGTAGCTTTGATCTGCGCGACATCGTTATCCCAGACCAATTATATCTTGTAGATGATGAGCCAGTTGAACTACTGGTTAGCTTTAGAAAGCACGCTGCATCTCAAGCAGGCTGGGATGAATTTCACATCTCCAGTTTCGAGTCCAAACGAGGATGGTTGGAACATTGCCGTGGTTCCGTCGAGATAAAACCTCCGCAAAGAGATACCGCCGCGGTTGCGCGTCCCAAGGAGTATTTCAACCCCAAATCAGACGACGATGAAGTATCAATGCCCGCAGCAGGCTTCTACTTCAACCTTAGTTCTGGTGGTATTAGCTATCCCCATACTTTTTGGAATCTGGTTAGTGTTAAGATGGGCACTTATGGGGTTAGTGGTCAAGGTGCTCTCCAGGACACGAAGCTTATTATGCCGTTGGCATATGAGTCTTCGTATTTAGCTCATCCGGCTATACTGGAACCTCTTGTTCAAGTATCACAAGCTAATTTGGGATTTGACGGAGACGCAGAGCCACAGCTGCCATCTGCCATCAAACAGATCCACATCGATATTAGCGACGATTGGGAGAGAAGCTTTGGGTCCAAATTCGTCGTTCAATCCACCAAAGACACAAAATCCGGAAAATACCTGGCCGAATTGTTTTCACCAATGGAAAGTGAATTGCCTACCGTCTCTATGTTGGGGCTAGAGCTCACGACGCTCAAGACTGCTGCTTCCGAGCTATCTAGTCCTAGAGAGTTGTGCTACAAGATACAATGGGAACAAGCTGAAGCACGACATGCCAATGGTGTGAGCCACGCGCATATCAAGACCCACGGAGAACGCATTACAGTGGTGACAGAGCGTACTCGAGACGACACACTGGTAGCATCACTGCGCGAGGTTATCGAGGCCCATTCCGGGATTACTGCAGATATCTCAAGTTTGACCCAGATCAGCAATTTCAATGGCTTTTTTATAGTCCTCTTAGAGCTTGATCGTCCTGTTCTAGCATCGATGAATAAGGCCGAGTTCGAGAAAGTCCAGAATATATTAACAGGAGCTGGAGGTATCCTATGGGTAACATGTGGTGCATCCAAGTTTTCTATGAACCCAAGCACTAACATGGTTTTGGGGCTATTTCGCACGGTACGATCAGAACTTGGAAAGATGGCTATTACCCTGGACCTCGATCCAGATAGTACTTTGGATGTCGAGGGCCAAGCCTCATTAATTGAAGATGCCTTCAGGCGAACCGTACTAGCAGACAACCCCGAAGCCGAGGTTGAGTTTGCTGAACAAGGTGGGGATCTCGTCGTGCCTCGTTTTATCGCTGACGAAGATATGAATTTACGAGTTCATCGTGAACTAGGTAAATCCGGGCCATATCTCCAGCCACTTCGCCAGAATGGGCGGCAGTTGCGAGCTGCTACGCAAGCGGATGGTTCCCTTGATACGCTTTACTTTGAAGATGTTTTCTTCAATGAAAACTTGGGTAAAGATCAAGTTGAGTTAGAAGTTAAAGCCAGTAGGCTGAGTCAAGACGATATTTCGGCACATATGGACACCAATACGTCAGGCGAACCTGAAAGGTCATGCAGCGGTATCGTCACTCGCGTAGGCCAGGATGTTGTCAATCTTAGTGTTGGTGATAGAATTTGTGCTTTGGGTGGTGGCCGGCTGAGCACACATGTTTCTGTAGCAGCTAACGGTGCCGTCAAGATTCCAGAACGCATGAACTTCGAGGACGCGGCAATGATACCATCTGCATTTGGCACGGCATTTTACGCGCTATCACAAGTCATCCGCGTTCGAAAATTGGAACGTGTGCTCATCCAGGTAAACGACGCTAAGGGATTGGCGGCGATACAAATTGCGCAGAATCTTGGCGCCAGTGTGTTTGTTGCCGTCCATGGTAGCGAGAGAAAGGAGTTTGTTGTGAAGTCATTTGGCGTTAAGTGCAGGAATGCGTTCGATACGACCAGCATATACTTCAATCGTGACGTCCAAGATGCTACTGGAGGAGCTGGCATGGATGTGGTGCTCACCAGTTCGTCTGGGTTGTCAGAAGCAGCCGATACCTTGGGTAAAATTTGGGCAAGCATTGCGCCCTTTGGACGTATTGTCCATATGCAGGGAGCACTTCATGACCGCTCTGATGGTTGGAGCGCCAGACCAGACTTTGCCGAAAACATCAGTTTTACGTCAATCAACCTGCTGAACTTGGCTACGACTCGCCCGCGGCTTATGAGGGATATCCTCCGGGAAGTTGTAGGATACATTTCAAAGGGGACTTTGAGGCCACTGAGAAAGCTGGTGACATTGCGAATGAGTGAACTAGGTAGGGGCTTGCAGATGATTCAACAGGGCATCCTACATCCTATTGTGATTTCCGCTTGGAAGGGCGACATGGTAATGGTAAGATCCCTATTCATGAGATCTTCGAATGGTCGTTAATTGGAAAACTACTGATCTTTCGGATAGGCATTGCACTATGCGTCCAAGTGCTTTTTAAATTCTGATGGGACTCACATTATCATCGGCGGCACTGGCGGATTAGGGCGTAGTATGGCCAAATGGATGGTCGAGCACGGTGCTCGTCATATCGTACTTCTATCGAGGAGCGGGGGAAATGCCAATAACCTGAAAAAACTCATCAGCGAGACTCAAAGCAGAGCTAGGATAATCGTCAAAGTATGCGACATTGCTAACGAAGAACACGCGCACCGCTTGGTGAAGGAATGTGTCGAAACACTTCCACCAATATGTGGTGTGGTCCATGCCGCAATGATGCTTCATGTAAGTCCGAATCTCACTCGACAGTAACCTCGATTAGGAAGCAATTACAAGAGAGGACCTAACCATTGGCAGGACGGACTGATAAAAGGAATGACTCACGACTCGTATGTTTCAGCAACCCGAGCAAAGGTAAAAGGCACCTGGAACATCCACAATGCGCTTGAGTCTACTAATGCACGACTTGACTATTTCGTCCTCTTGTCAAGCGCTGCGGGCATCGTTGGCAGTCGTGGCCAAGCCGCATATGCCGCCGCCAACACTTTTCTTGACGGATTCGCCTCTTGTAGAGCAGCGCAAGGCCTGCCTGGGGTATCCCTCGACCTGACGGCTGTAGCTGACGCGGGCTATGTTGCTGAGAATGCAGAGCGAGAGGATGAGATCAGTAGGAATTTTGGTGGGCAATCCGTTTCCGAAGCCGAAGTTTTGGGACTTTTGGCGGTGGCCACATCTGGTAATTGCGGCGCCCAGTGCTTAACTGGCCTGAAGCTTGTTCCAAGCAACACGGGCGCTTTGCCTTACTATGCGGAAGACCCACGGTTTAGGCATCTTAAAGCGGAGGCAGATGCTTTGATACGAGCTGCGGGTCAAGATGCAGGACAGGCTGTATCATATAGAAATGCGTTCCGTGCTGCAGCTAGCAACGACGAGGCTCGCCAAGTAGCCATACAGGGCGTACTACAGAAGCTATCCGAGGTTTTGTCGGTAGCACGCGAAGACGTAGATGCTCAGCGTGGTATGGCATCGTATGGACTGGATTCGCTGACAGCAATTGACGTTCGCAATTGGATTACGAGAGAGCTTGGTGCGACTCTTGAGATTCTAGAGTTATTAACGAGTACGAATGTGACGGATTTGGCCGACTTGATTGTTTCGCGGACGAAGGCGTAATTTTCCAAAGACTCTTTTATTTCCTATTGGCTCTGATAGATAAATAGTATAGTCCGTCATACAAATAGGATGATCGGATGCCTTTAAGATTTCATAAGTACATGTGATAAGAAGAGAAGGAAGAAGACTGGCAGAATGGCCGGGGGGTGAGGGTGGACTGAGACCTTGTGTAACTTCGTTTACATAATCCAAACAGCGAGTCTGTACCGGATACCTACCTAGTACCTAAGTACCTTTTTCAATCGAGGTACATCCTGCCGATTTCATTTATGTAGGTACCTATTAATATTATTCTATTAAAAAAGCAAAAGATATACCTAGGTACAATTGCGTAATTTTTTCATTAATACTTGTTTTGCATTAGGAGGTGAGTATATTGTATAGGTACCCACCCATATCGAACTATGGTCCGTCCTTGGAGAAAACATCAAACAAGAAGATTCAGTATAGATTTAACTATTTCCTTTGTACTTAAGCCGTCGGGGAAAAGTCGAAATGGTATCATTGAACACTATTTTCTGATGCATTATTTCAGTCAATCCAAACAGCTCTTCCACCCCCACTAGAATGTCAAATATGTGATGGATACAACCTCGCAATGCTTTTACTGCCCAGGAATGAAAGTCAAAATAGCTGTAGTGACCGATTATATAAAATTGCGCGGCATATTCCTCAACTACAGGTGCACCTCTCGCTGTAACTCGTGACCCCCGATAGTCTCCTCCTATTAGATGTCTATTTTGTGATATAGGAAATCCTAGGCTTTGATATCCGTCTTGGAATCACCATTAGTGTGGGTGGTATGGGTGGTACGGTTGGTACGATAAGTATCGATGCTCATTCGGCTCATCTGGCTCGCCATACTCAAACCTGTACCTTTTCTTGTCCTCAACGCCTTTTCCCATCGTTTTTTATCCTTGATGGGAGCGCCAGTACCATCTAGACCGAGTACCTCCATGAGCTCCGGCATCTCGGCGTGATCTCGCGTAGTCCGCATGCGGTGACACCACGTCACGCGCTTCTCTTCTACTTTCGGATCTTCCTGGTCGTCTGCCTTTTTATCCTCATTGGTAAATTCAAGCTTCTTATCTTCCTCGCTGAGCGGCGTCGTGACGGGAGTTTCTATCGTCATGCTAGCCGGTTCGAAAAGGAACTCTCCTCCTACTTGTCGTTGGTCGCCCATCTTCATCACCAGACCTGTCTTAACTTGCTTTAAGCCCTGAACTACGCCGGTCACGACCGTGTGTGCCAGAGATTTGCCCTGGAGGTAAGCTGGCCGTGATCCCATTGCCAAGGTGCGCACCATTCCAAGTTCGGAATACAGGCGACGAGTTGGGTCAGCATAGACTGGAAATGGACATCCGGTTTCTTGCAGGTATGAATTGATTAACTCCGGAGCGCCACACCCTATGACCGCAATAAAGGTGCTGACGGGTAATTGCAGGAGGGCATCCGGAGTAACTGATGCTGAAAGAGTGCGTAGATACTCTTGGCAGTTCTATGACATCAGTTAATATGCGTGCTCAGTCGGAGAAGAATTGTCGGCAACTAACCCCGCAGAAGAAATGTCGAATGAATATAATGAGGACCCGACGCGGAGAATTATGGCCAGCATATAGGCTCTTGAAGGTATGTGACTTTCCATCGCTGTCGAGAACTGTGTATGTCTCTATTTTGCGCAGCGTCTCGATTGTTGGTAGGTCATTGGTAGTTTGTACCTCGCCTTGGAAATCCTGGGAGTCTACCGGGTCGTCTTGGGGTTGAGCATCAGCTACCGGCCGTGCTGCCAAGTCGGTATCGCTAGTAGTTGTGGCAGACGTGTCTATGATCGTAGTAGGCTTGGCATCTTGGGTGGGCTTTTCTATTACGTCTGATCCTTTTGGGATATTCGAGACTGGTGTCGTTACCATTGTCGGTTGTTTGTTTTTCTCATTCAGCGATGACCGCGGATTCTTTTCATTTGTTATAGGAGCTCTCGGAGGAGTAGATTGTACCGATGAAGCCATCTGGGATATGCTTGCTCTCAGCTTTTAGTGGGATGGATACTTGACATGAGATGGCGGGGGTTGGGAAATAATCCAGATTTACTACCGAGTACGAGGGGTGACAGGATCGGACCCGAATGCTTGCTATCAATGTTATCAACCGTTTTTTGTTTTTTGTTTTGTTTTCTTATGCTCCAGGCGAAGAGTGGTAGAAGTGGCAAGTATAATTAATTGGCATCTCGGGAAAGAAGATGGAGGGAAATCGATGCTGAAACTTGGCGAGAGTTGGTACGGTCTATGTCGCGGATATACAAGGGATACTCACGGGTATGTAAGCCTGGAAGTGTACCTAAGGTACCTAAACCGGATAGGTACCTATGCTCAATGCCTAAACGCCCAACCCGCAGTACTTAACGTATCGTATCTGGGTACAACGCGGGGGTCAGAGAGGCTGTATAGAATTTATGTAGGTACACGCTATGCAGTACTAAGTGGGATAAGATATTCCGTTCAACTTGTTATCTTGATATTTCTACCTATAGCAGTTAACCCTTGCAAAACGAAGTAAATAATAGCCACATAGAATGAAGCTCAGTAGAATCTTGCCAAGGTATGGAATCTACCTAATTAAAGAGCCATTTATGTAGCATAAAAGTTATTCTACCGTGTTATAGAACATCCCGACCACGTGGTTAAGGTTTCAGGGGAGGTTACACCCGCTTTTTAAGAGTTGCTGCAACCCACAGCGTACCTAGTAGCTCCAATTAAAATCCATACCAGAAGGCACTTTTCAGCAAGGATCAAAACCTTGAACTACCTAGCTCCTAGATATACTAGCTGAACCCAACTATCTAAGTACCTATATAGAGATTTATATTCTACTGCTAATGGAGCCGACTGTTTTTGAGTACTCTGCCTAATGGGTAAGTGAATTGTTTTTCGCGCAGCATAAGAGCATTGAATTTCAGGCGAACGAATGTATATTAATAAGCAACGTCTATTGGTTATGAATCGAACGCAGCAAATTCCAAAGGACTTATGGGAATGCTGAAGCCCTGGTCGAACCCTCACGAGCGAAGGACCTACGCTTGACGGACCAAGCGAGGCTCGGAACGGCTCCTAATAGCAGGGCATTGGCCATATTGCTTGCTGTCGTTCGTGGTGACTATCTCGATCTCTGGCACCAAATTTCGCCGCAGCTGTCTAACATGACTGCTACAACTCATTCGGTATCCTGCTACGGTCCTCTTTGTCGTCCTCCACTGCCACCAGACCAAAATCCTAAGCTCGACAGCTTATGTCATAACGCCTGTAAATTGGACTCCGGCGGGACTTGCCGGTTGGCAGCAACTTGAGCTCAGTTACTTCTGTTAAATCAGTTACGAGAATTGCAACTGCAGAGGAGCTGGATCGTTCCAAAGTTTATGGGTCGGCAAGTATTAAAGCACAAGCTGTTCTGATGTACAGCTCGGATTGGAATGATTGCGAGTCAGAGGCCTAGACTGTAGGGCATTAGGACTCTTCGACTACTGGATCTTCTTGTTCTTGTCTTAACGGTTGTGCTGTCCTCTTGTCATAAGCAAATCAATCGAGTCCACCGCCAACCTGGCTAGCGAACGCTGTGCTAACCGATTTCTCATCGTCATCATATCGACGTCGGAATCCGTTTGAGAAAGCCGGGTAAGAACTATCGGCAACGTGCTGCTTTAAACGGTCGCTCTGAGTATATGACGTTGGTCGAGAGCGAAGAGCATCTGGAAGCCCAGCCCCGAGACTGGCGCCACCTTGTCCGACGCCTTTGCTACCAATGACACTAGCAGTACCGTCAGTGTATTCAGAGGTGGCGACGCTCTCACCGGCGATACTCTCTGTCCCTCTTCCTCTACCCTTGCCACCGACACGGCTACTTGAAGCCGCGTTGAAACCTGGAAGCCCAGGCCACTGTTCGGAATTAAAGTTGGAAAACATTTGCGGAAAGGCAGTATTACCAATCCCGGCCCCGCCAAGAGCCGAGCTATGAATGCTGGACGTATCATCAGGAATATACGAAATCATTGAACTTGACTCAAAGTCTTGACCCGAATTTTGGCCGCCGTTGTATCCTGCTGAACGACCATTGGTGTAACCACTAGAGACGTACGAAACCTGCTGAGGGCGCGGGCGGTACGTGTTCTTAGGCCGGCTAAACTGAAGCAAAGATGTTTGCAGATTGGTTAGAGGTCCTTCCACGAAGCATTTGCGCTCTTTGAAGTGCACTAGAAGGTGGTGCCATAGTTCGTGTTTGGATAGGACTTTCGGGTTGCCAATGATAACAAGACCAAACTTTGCACGAGTAAGAGCAACGTTCAACCGGCGCGGGTCAGAAAGAAATCCGATGCCTTGGTTGTCATTAGATCGTACACAGGATAGAACGATAAAATCCTTTTCACGGCCTTGGAAAGCATCGACAGATGCGACTTCCACTTCTTTGTAAGATTCCTTCTTAAAGGTGCCAGTATTCTGCATCGTAGTGACAATATAACTTCGTTGACCTTCATACGGGGTAATAACACCGATATCTGAAGGTCGTACACCCGCTTTGAAAAAGCGAGTTACAAGTTTTTCCACGTTAGAGGCCTCAGTCCGGTTGAGGTACGACGTTCCGGATGCAGAAATTTCTTCATTACCCAAGTTGGACCAGAACATCATGGGCATTTCGCCGACCGGCCAGGGAAAGTCGACATCTTTACGGAGTCTGTTGGGCGCTGAGACACCATTCTGAAGAGAACCTTCGTAGAACATGTTTGAGGGAAACTCGGATAAGCAAGGATGCATTCGGTACTGGATGTTCAGTCGAATAGGGGTAAATCCAAGTCGGACGAGACGCTCAAAAAGCGACTGGTTTAGACCGGCTTTGGCAGCCTTCTTGTTCATAATTACAGGTCCAAGCTGCTTATGATCACCGACGAGAACCACTTGTTTACAACCTAGAACCAGAGGTATCATACACTCAGGTTCAGCAGATTGCGTCGACTCGTCGATGAGGACATTTCGAAATTTCATTTTGGCCAAGCGCGGGTCTCCAGCACCAACGCAAGTACAACAGACCACATCTGCGTTGTTTAGAATCTCACGTTCAGCAGCGCGAGTCAGCTGCTTGTATCGTTTCTCATCCTGGCTCGAGAGTTCGCCAGCAGTGGTCTTAAGCTGAGAGAGTTTCATCAGATCGGGGTTGGTATCGAGCATCCGGACTTGCTCATGCAGAGCCAGGAAGCTAACAGAAGACTCAACGTCTTCACGAGACTTCGCTGTAAGGCGCACGACTTTCAACCCCGTGAGGTTGATCCGTTCACACAATTGGTCCACAGCAACGTTTGAGGGCGCACACACTAGCACTTGGCCATTATTCATCTTTGCTAGGTGATAAATAATTGTTGCAGAGGTAACGGTTTTACCAGTCCCCGGGGGCCCCTGAATTAGACTTAGGGGTGTTAATAGAACGTTCTTGATGGCGCTGATCTGGCTGTTGTTGAGCTCAGGGAGACCAGGCACGCTAAACTTCTTAGGTAGGTTGGTCTTCATGGGAGCGACAGCAACTTCGTGACCAAGAAGTTTATGGAATATATATCCGGAGACACTCATCTCATCCACGGCAAAGGTCTTCATAGCGGCCTGCATGCGATCGTAAGATGTGGCTTTCCAGACGTAGTCGGCCGAGAAGTTATGGGTGCATTCGGTTGGTACGGACTTATCGTTCCCCGTCTTGCGCAGTTCCAAGGTAACCTCGTCAGATTGACTGTTAGGAATCTTAACTACGTATCCAACACCCTCCCAAGGAGGCCGAAGCTCTCCCTTGTATTTGATACGCATTTCGTCGCCGACGGCTAGCTTAACATCTCCAGACTCTAATTTCGGGAATGTAAAACTAGCGAGGTGCTTCGTGTTAAGACCTAGGTCCCAGCGAACAACTAGACCGTCTTCGGATTGCGCTTCCTTGAGTTTCTTGTCATAGTCGGACTCCATCTTCACAAGGGGTCCAAATATGTTCTGGTATTGGTACGGATCCTCGTACTTCAGGAGAACTGGAAGCGGGTCATCATCGATGCTAGCCGCCTTCTCTAAGTCAGCAATAGTAGCACTAGCATTTTCCTTCCACATCTCTTCCAATTTAGCAATCATAGGAGGTGTCAGGTGACGAGCACGCAGTTGCTCATTATCGCTTGGTGGTGACACGAGCCAAGGGAGGAAACTTCGGTCCTCGATTAAAGGTTGCCATCTGGAGGTATCCCAGCTCATGTCTTTCGAAGAGGGCGTAGCGGCGCAAGGCTGACGGCATAGGAGAACAACGACCGTGTCCGATTTAGCGGGGATAAATCCAAGTAAGAAAACGTTTTTCGTTCCACAGTTATAACATTCAAGAGTAGTGTCACCGAGGGTAGACTGTGGGTGAAGCTGTACTTCTTTATGCCGGGCTCGAACTAGATGGTTGACAATATGCGACGAGCTCGCATTGCCTCGAGCACTGCAAAACCACTTGTTGCAGGCAAGACACTTCACGACCGAACCCGGAGAATGAATACCACAGTACCTATAATGGTACATTAGCAAACTACCTGGGCAACCAACCTATAACCTATCAATTATTAAGACCTACGCGCAAGCATGTGGAGGCAGTTTTTTCTCCTCCTCAGGGGCCTTGAGATTCAGACCCTTCATAGCCCCAACGGGGACGCTAGCTATACTTTCGGTATCGTCGTCATCGAAGGTCTCGGTTTCATTGTCGTCGTCGTCGTTCCGTCGTCTTGCGCTGCCTAAGCCTCCGCGCCCACTGTATTTTCCATAGAGAAGGCTCTCGTCGGGATCCAATGTAGATAGATCATCATCGCCGGCGTTGATAGCGGCGGCGGAGTCGGATACAAGGTGATTACCCAGGTGGGTAAAGGCGCCTTCCATTATAGCGCCGTCAGCCGGCTGGGGGACAGCCGGGTTTGTGAGGCAGTTACTTTCCACCTAATGGATATATATTAATACGGTTTAGATGGTTTTGCTAGGGTTCACTCAGATTTACAAATTGATACGATATAGGAAATGGACATGTGAGTGAAAGGTTTGAAGGTGAGGGGGGTAAAAGGGTCGAGCGATTGGCGAAAGTAACCAAGTATTTGATTGTGAAAGAAAGAGAATAGAGGGAGTGATGAATTGAGGGAGAATCGACAGTTGCTGAACCTCCAGGGCTGACTTACCTAAGTCCTTACTAGGTGCAAAGTGATGCGTAAAACCAAGGCTTTAATTAATCCTCGTCGCAGCCTTATTCGGCGCAGGGAGAAGGTTGACGGGTTTGTGTTGTGAGGAAGAAAAGAAGGATGTGATCTGATCACATTGTGGAATTCTGAGGTTCAGATTTCTTAGATTGCGATAACTTTCGCGCTTGCATCTTTGAATGTGGCGGCCGGAAATCCAGGCGGGATAGGTGGGGCTTGAACGCTTGGACCAATGATCTCTTGCCCTGCGCTGACCTAACCCTGTTTAAGTATCGGGCGAAGTCTGATAAGCCCCGATACCAAATTTTCCCAATTGATGCTGGTGGACAAGCCCCAAAAAAAAAGTTCATCACCAAAAGCACCTGCACTTTCGCTGGGACGTTGACTATATTTACTGATTTAAAACTTTCAAGGTTACCATTACTCAAATCAACCTTAAGCACTTTAAGATATATAATCTTGGAACTATACAGAATCAATCGCGCAAACATAGCAGCCACCACATCACAATAGACCTTACATACTGCTAGGCCATAATATCGGACCTAGCACGTCGATAAAAACCATGATCGTGCGTTGATCTATCCAGGCTTGTTATGCAAAGCTTCAAGCCTGCAAACCTGCTAACATGATGGGATTACAGCGCAAACAAGCTCGACAACGGCGAGACTACCTCTACAGAAGAGCCCTACTATTACGAGATTCCGAGATCAGTGAGAAGAGAGCAAAACTCAGAGCCTCCTTAGCTACCGGCAAGCCTTTAGACCCATCTATCGCAAACGACAAGGAACTCAGGAAGGACTACCAATTCGATGAATCTCGACCCGACCGAAGCAAAGACGAAGAGTTAGATCTCGATGACGAATATTCCCAGCTCTCTGGGATCGTTGATCCTCGAGTCCTAGTCACAACCTCGAGAGACCCCTCTGCTCGCTTATCGGCATTCGCCAAAGAAATCCGTCTGCTACTCCCAACTGCCATACGGTTGAATCGCGGTAATTTGATCTTGCCGGATCTCGTTCGTTCGGCCCAGTCCAGCGGTCTAAGCGATCTAATTCTTCTCCATGAACATCGTGGTGTTCCAACTGCGTTGACGCTGTCTCATTTCCCTCATGGACCAACGATATCGTTTTCATTGCACAACGTCGTGTTACGCCATGATATCCCCAATAGCATTCGAGGAACTGTTAGCGAGTCGTACCCACATCTAATATTTGATGGTGAGTATCGTATTCCACACGCTTATTCTATTAATGAAACTAACCTTACCCCTAGGCTTCACTTCTCGCCTTGGTGAAAGGGTTGTCAAAATTCTGAAGCATATCTTTCCACCGCGAGAACCCCTAACAAGCAAAACTAAGCTCGGAAGTCGAGTGGTCACGTTTAAAAACATTGAAGACTCGATCGAAGTACGGCATCACGTTTTTGTCCGAACAGGATACGACAGTGTCGAGCTTTCCGAGGTCGGGCCTCGAATGACCATGAAGGTATTTGAGATCCGCAGTGGCACATTGGAGAACAAGGATGGCGATGTCGAATGGCACCTGAACCAGTATACAAGAACCAGTCGAAAGAAGGATTATCTTTGAGGCTAGTCATATCTTTTAACCCGCGACTCAAGGCGCTAGTATCCCGTGCTTTATATGCAGCTAGAGGAATATGTGACTCCATGGGGAATGATGGATTTCCACTCGAATCCAAGCGAACCTCCATATGAGCTTATAAATATCCAGCAGCAGCTCATCGACATAGCAGCCGCTTAGGATATACATAAATTCCACTATGAGCAGCTCTATTCCGGATGGCCTATCCATGTGCCGAGGTTTAGTAAAGACTTAACTTTGAGTGGATGGCAATACCCTGAGAACTGGTGTCAACCAGACTCTGGCTTCATCCAACGCCATCTTATAAGGAGGGATGACATTAAAAAGTTTACATGATATAGGATCATGGTATAGCTATGGCGGTCTGGTATAGATTGTCTTGGGAGAAGACAATACGCAGCCAAAGAGAAATACGTTTACCGTACGATTGAGCGATTCAAAAGTAGGGCCACAGGTTGAGACAGGCAGGCTGTCTAAGCAGATATGAGATGTCAGCAATAAGAATACAAAGTGAAAGTTAAGTCTCAGACGAAGTTGTCTTAGCAATCTGTTGATAGATTGAAATTGAATCTACAACGAGCAAAGGCATTTGAAAATGCAGTTTTGTTAGTATGATTTGGGAGTCATACTAGTAGACATCATGACAAGACAACGCAATGCTGTTTCTGTAACTACCTAGTAATAGACAGTAGATCCTCAGGTACCCCCGCCCATAAAAGCTAGTTCCTTGCGACCTGTTATTCAGGTCAGACAGATATCAAGTCAAGTTTTCATAATTCCCAACTAACGAATAATGACTAGCTAGCCATAGCGGCGTTGACGGTGAAGCAAGTCTGAGCCTTATGAATACGACAGCAATTCAATTCGAGTCAGCCGTTTCGCAGCTGCCTAGCCTAGCTGCATAGTATATTCAAAACGATAAGCTACCAATTCATGGGCTGTGACGACATGTGAACATCTTTTAAGTTCACAGCCCCAGAGGCAAGGAAACGCTAGGGATTTACCATTGGCGGGTGAAGCCTTAGTATATCCATAGGTGCAGTTAAAGCTAAACCTAGGGGGGTAGTAGAGATGGCAGGGCTCCAGAACCATGCCTATTTTTGGGGTAGTCAGGGTAGTACAGCTTACCATATTACCTGCAGTCCATTCCCGCCACAGCTGGGTAATGTACTTCCTTAGCTCTAATTTCCACGTGCATATGTGGAAAGGCTTCTATCATGGATCTTTAGATTGGTAGTGGGGTACTTATATGCGAAGTACCCCATGCTGTCCATACAAGACCTTCAATTTTTGTTCAATTGATCCTAGCTCTGGGCGAACTTCGCTTCTTTGTCCAAGCCACCGGTGGTTCGTCGTCAATCATCAATCATTCAGCACCATAAGACCCATTTGCGAAAACCAGATTCGCGGATTAATCCTTGAAGCCCTTGAAGCCCTTGAATAAGAAAATTCCATTCAGTTTCTTTTAAGATTTTACCCATCACTTCATATCCATTCTTTTTCTTCTTCATTCTCGACTTTTGTTGTTCTCTTCCCAATTCCAATTCTATTTGAATTAATCGTGCAGATTACCTGCACCCGTTAATCTCGTGTCGGGGAGCAAGACAATTTGGGGAGGGTGATAGGCTGTTAGTAGCCTAGAAAGATTGCCCAGACGTCACTTCGGTCAACTGTTCGCAAGTTTGCAGGGCCCGTGTGTACCGTAAGAAGCAGCTGTAAAAAGCTGTAAATTGATTCAATCGATTCAGTCCCATCCCTCTCCAATTCTCATTTTCTCCTTTTTACATCATCATAATCATCACCATCACCGTATCCGATCATTACACCGCTTCCCGCCCGTCGCGCCGACCCGAGATCTTAAAACCATTAGGCTTTTTAGATTTCATGAGGGCGACGGCCTAAAATAGCCATCATGTCTTACGGCCAATATCAAAACAATCCATACCAAGAAGCCCCATCAGCCGAGCAGGGCTATGGTTATGGCCAGGTAAGCGATAGCATGAACAATCAAAATAGCCAGCAATGTCGGCTTGGCTCAGCGCATATTAATAAACATCTAACAAATTATCAGGACCACGAATTGCAAAGTTATCCTCAACAACCTGCCTCGGACACGCTCTCACAACAGGACTTCCTCGGCCGGATTCAATTTCTCCGCAATGAAGTCGGTACGCTCACAAACAATGTCCGAACAATTGCATCGCTGCACCAGCGCGCGTTAGCCGAAGCAGACGGCGGCGCGGCATCCTCGCAACTCGAGCGTATTATCGCCGACACCCAAACATTGAACCGCGGTATCCGAGACCAGCTTAAATTCCTAGCGAATGACGCCAACAAGACCACCGATGCCAGCCGTAATGTGAAGGAGCGCCAGGTCAACACAATCAAATCCGAGTTCGAGCGCGAGTTGCGCAGCTACCAGGAAGAGGAGGGTTCTTACCGTCAACGGTACCGCGATCAGATCGCCCGTCAGTACCGCATCGTCAACCCCGACGCTACCGAAGACGAAGTTCGCCAAGCAACCGAAGCCGATTGGGGTAATGAGGGTGTTTTCCAAACGGCCGTATGTTTTACTTTTCTTTAACTATCAATATTTTGAAGGCAATGCTAATAATAATATGCAGCTCCGCACCAACCGTACTGGTCAAGCATCAACAGTTCTTGGAGCCGTGCGCGCTCGTCACAACGAGTTGCAACGCATTGAACATACTCTCACAGAACTAGCAGCTATGTTCCAAGACCTGGCTGTACTAATAGAGCAGCATGAGCCATATGTACAGCAAGCAGAGGAAAATGCCGTAAACACCGCCAAGTATATGGACGAAGGCAACACACACGTAAAGAAAGGTATCATCCACGCCCGCAACCGTCGCAAGTGGAAGTGGTGGTGTCTATTCATCGTCATCCTTATCATCATCATCGCC
The DNA here is from genome assembly GCA_022695765.1 of Annulohypoxylon moriforme. NCBI lineage: Eukaryota > Fungi > Ascomycota > Sordariomycetes > Xylariales > Hypoxylaceae > Annulohypoxylon > Annulohypoxylon moriforme. The sequence continues at coordinate 415,605 of MU403102.1, forward strand.
GTCGCAGTCGGCGTTGGTGTCGCGGCTAGCAACGGGGCTTTTAAGAAGAACAACTAAGACAACCCATACGAAACTTAGCCGTTTGTACTTTAGGATGAGCGGATGACCAAAACGAAACGCGCGTTTTCCGGGACACGAGATGACCGGGGTGAAAAGAAGGGAGGGGAAAAATCGCCGGATCATGCGGAGACGGCAGATCTTGGGAGAACCATATTAATTGCCGACTTTCCGTCCAATATCTATCTATATGGACGTCGGCAGACCTTCCGGCCTCCAGTCAATACGGAGGATGGGGAAGGGATCCTTAATGCATCGTTTTCTTATGTACGCATACTTTTTGTGCGGATTCTTTGCTGCTCGGGCGGCGTGTCTATTGGATCTTTTTCTCAGGGTGACGGTCCAGAATTAGACGGGCTGGTATTGTAGATAGGTAGATACGTATGCCCGTATGTTTATTGCTTCTTTTCTCAGATCCTCCGGTGTGTTTTATACCTTCGTGATTCAAGTATTCATGTTCAAATATCACCTATTTGAACGCTCTTTTAGGACAATGTGTAAAGCATGAAATACAGCCCTGGTTAAACATCTCAGTGTAACAGTACCTAGATTGACTACTTGCAATTTTGTTTGTATATTCACTTCGTTCGAGGAGCATAGAGGATGAGTTTGTCTCGTGTTGAAATTTTTTTATTTTAGAGGTTAAGCATGAAAAGTTTTAGGTGATATAATCCCTCATCACCTTTTCAATCAAAATGCATCATACTATCATACAACAGTTTTTGTATTGATGAAGAATAGAACATATTTTACAATGTATATCTAATACAAGATAATTTTATTCGATACCGGTCCCTTATCGTTAAATATCCAACGCTCGGATGTTGAAAACAACAAAGCTGGCCGCCGAAAATCCATTTTCCGCCACTCAGGTAACTACGAACGCTCGACAATGCAGTTGCTCGTGTCCTTGCAAGCCACGCTTGGGAGCTTTGCACTCGGGGCAACCATCGCAAGCAGCTTGTCAAACAAGGGAGTTCCTAACCCCGTCACCGGGTCCCACCCCTCAGTAGCATTCCAGCCCGCTCCTGGGACATAAGGTGCCGGTAAGCCACTATAGACTGTAACATGTTAGTGCTTATTCCAAGATATCAGATAACCCTAGGCTAAGAATCGGTATATAGGGGCACGAAGGAATCTGTGTGCATGAGAGTGTAAACTTACTATCTGTGCCCGTACATCCCTTGCTACCACCAAGCTTGATGTCGGTGAGACCGCCATTTACAGCATCGCTGTAAAGCCATGGGTTTAGGAAGCCCAATGGCTTCTGGCCGCTCTTGATGCGTGCATTGTTGAGCAGGCTGATGATAGAAGCGAAAGTTGGTGCCGAAGCTGATGTTCCGCCTACTTTGATGAGCTGTCCTTGGGAGTACACGTTGAAGTTTCGTCCTTGAGCTGCAACATCGGGGAACCCACGTCCACTGGGGTTGTACAGTCCTTTGAATGTGTCGCCAATACTGCCGAGGTACGTAGCCACGGCTGATTTCTGGTAGTCAGGAATCGGGAAAATATCCGAGAAGCCACCAGAGGAGAAAGACACAGCTTGTTCAGGTTCCACGCCGACTGTACCGCCAACCGACGTGACGTAGGGGCAAGCCGCAGGGAAGATGGGCAAAAGACGGGTAGTGTTCTTGCCATCGTTAGTTTGACACGCGCTACCCGGACCGGTACTAAGAGAAAATTAGTTAGTTCGCTGATAAATCCGAATCTCTCAAGGTATAAAAACACTTACTCTCCAGAGCTGAAGAGCACTGAGACACCACGAGCACCTAGTTGGCCAAACATTGTGCAAACCTTTTCGACGTATGCTTTCGGCACTGACTGTTCATCCTCGCCATAGGACGTGGTCAAGGTATGAGGTAGCTCCTCATCAGTGAGATTCAGAAGGTAAGTTAAATACTCGAGATACGGCTCGTTGGATCCCTTTACAATCGTCAGCAAGTCAATGTACAATATTCAATAAGTTTAATTCACTAACAGTGTTGACGTTAGGTTGGCTGGAAGATGTTAGCTTATGGTCAACCCATGGGGAAGTTTTGAGCTTACTCCAAGTCAGGAATTAACGGACCACGGCCACCAGTTGAGTAATATCGAATCTGGGTATTGAAGCCCAAGGACGTCGCATATTGTATATCCAGATTAGCCTCAACATCATCATCGACCGAATCAGTCTGGTTGTTTAGGCCACCATTGACTGACACGGTAGTGAAGTTCTGAGAAACGGCATAAGGAGCAAATTGCGCCAAAAATGTATCCAATGCGTCATGTTTGGCGTATTCATCCAAAAAGCCGCTGACGCCGAAAATAGTTGGTACGTTTGGATCCGCAGTCGTGTCTCCCACATTATAGAGAGCACGCAAGCATTCAGGAGTCACGGTAGTATTACAGAAAGTCGCGTTGAGATTCTGGCTGGGGATCTCAGCAGCGATCTGGAATTTGTGGGCCATCTCTTGCTGCTCGATGACCTCGTAGACTTGGACAGCTTGGGGTTTCATCTGGCCAAATCTAGTGGTGGGCTGGATCATGGTGATGTGTGGTCTCACTTCATCGGGTACGGAATAACTGTTTCGAGTTAGCAAATTTCAATGCTTCACCGTCGATCAGGGATTAATGCGTACTGCAGAGTCCGGACTCGCTGGGCATTCGTGCCAGCGTTTTTGTACACTTGAAAATTAGTGTTCAACAAGTATGACGCCCTTAGTACGGTGGTTCTGAAGTTAATCCATTCACCATCATTCTCGATATCGGACGAGGAGATCCCGGCTGAGTGAAGCCAGTCTAACACGGCAGCAGTAGATTCTTCTCGCGGCTTCATCATCTCCCTAACCTCGTCGCGAGACATGTGCCGTCCGTACAGGGGATTCTGTGGAGTAGAGATGTCGTAAAGAGTCTTCTCAAAGTGACCCAAGTTGGGCTGTTCGAGAGCAATCCGTAATTTGATAACTTGAGCCGGGTTCGCGTTCTTGACCTTGGACCAACCCGTGGGAACCTTAGGTAAAGATTCGACCATGACATCTCTACCCTCGACAACAGTCTGGAGAAGCGCAATAGCTGCGCAAAGGAGCGAATAGGACTTCATCGCGAGCTATGTTATACTCCAAGAGCAAGGTAATGCGATACTGATAAGCAATGGAATGACCAGCTACCTCTTCGTCAGAAGAGCCGGGTGCTATAAAGAGCGAAAGAAAAGAATGGAATAGACCTCGGATGAGTTCGAGGAATAGTTATTCTAATAAGTATGAAACATCCCTGTATGGGATTATGTAAAGACGAGTGATTCCAAGAATCCGAGTCCTCTTTAAGAATGTTAAGAGGAACAAGTTCGAATTAATCCTCATAACATAGCTAAATATACATACTACATTCTACTCCAAGTATGCACCTGCCCAGCTATCTCACTCAGCCGGCTTCCGACGTACTACTATTTACCTGCTGTACCTACCGTCAAATTAAAATTAATGTCTATGCTACGGTTTCCCATCGCGGATTCCCTTCCTTCCACCTGCCGCAATGGACACCTAGCGACTGCCCAATAGGCCAATCAAGAAAGGGAGAAGCCCGACGTTATCTGTACCTAAGCCATGCTAAACATACTAACTACCGGGGTAGGTATCCAGTAAACGTACCCGGAAAGCCGTTAGGTGGGATTCGTGTATTCGAAAAGCTGCGCTATGCAGGTGAGACCACAGGGTGAAGATCAAATTAGAGAAGGTCGATCATTAACTTGATCTGCGAATCTACGTGAGCGCCATTCGGAAATACCTGCTCTCTCCAATAAATCCATGCTTCTCCTAAGTATTCAGGTACATACATGTATGTAGGTAGATACTACTGTAGCAGGGTAAGTACATATGTAGCTGGTCAATTGACCAATTGGCACTGTACAGATAGCACTAGCAGACAGGCGGACTCAGTACCTAGTATGATGCTCAAGGCTGCTGGGGTATGATAACAAGCAACGACTAAACTCCTGGCAAGCTCTATTCTTAGCTTATGCCTGTCTTTAGTTACTGACCTATTATTTGCTTGTTTAAACCTCTTCAAATCCAATATCCTTCTGCGAAAGTGTTCGGTTTTCGCCATGTAAAAACCTTACAGTTATTTTTGGCCGTGATTGCGTATGAATAGCAAAGAGATTATGAGAAAGGAAAGTAGAGGCCTCTGTTGAAGACAATGCAGCTAAGGCTCTCGTAATGTCTCACGTATTTAGACCCGTTCTTTTTCCTCTCACTCCGAATCCACCAGATCATGTTTTTTTTTCGTTTTTTCCCCTTCATTAGGAAGCTCGAGACTATCGCGCTATAATAGTTGAGAGTTTTGTTACACCTATTACTGAAAGCTCTTACCATATAAGACCAAGTTATCTCAGTCTAACCATTGGTAACAACAATTGTTTGGATTAGACCAAACATCGTCGGCGGAAGCTCTCCCGGTGTCTTGGTCTATGAAACATCTTTGACCGAGAGTTCGGTAAACTCGAGCCACAAGATTCTTGACAAATACCGAAGAAAATTTGACAGTCGGTAGCAAGATGCTCCAGGAAAGAATATATCTTATGAGCTCAAGTTCTAAGTCTAACTAGCCAACTTCTACACATCCTCCTTCGCACCTAGCAATACGCAGACCACACGAAATATTTACAACCTAATGCCTCCAGTTAACCCCGAGCCAAGCTGTTTTGATTCGCAGTTACATAAACTATAATTATGTTCGACATAATAATATCGTAAGGTATGCTATCAATTGAGACTTTTGTTGCGTGGAATTATCGATGGTTATTGGATTGAGCTTGTGCAGGAATCAGGTCTCGCAACAGATCCTGTAAGATAGCACCTACAAATGCTACCACCCGATTAATTAGCAATAGCTATTTCACATATGATGGTCTCTATCATGATTTTTCTGGAAATATAAATAAGTAGATAATCATCCTAGACTAAGGTGTCTCTTTTTTTTCTACTTTTACTTCTCTATCTTCACTCTCTTTGCCCTACGGAAACCCCGCATATTAACTGATTCAAAACTGTTAATTTATTGACTGTGGCAGGCTGCAAGCCTTCAGGCTTTTCTTAAACTTCGTCACTAGATGAAAATGATCAATGTGTTCTACGTTACAAGCGAAACAAGACTACCTACCCTAAGGCCATTCTTCTCAGTTTGATTTGCGAGATTGTGGTTGGGAGTGCAATTGGTATAGGAGTTGCGTATGCGACGAGTGCCAGAAAATTGTCTTAAGCGCGTTACATGGAACTTTTATATTGAGCCACCTCGAGAGAGAAGATGTGCAGAGGATAAAATGAAAATTCAAGAACGTGTATGTTGTTACATAGGTACCTAGTACAATACACATACATTTAATATCGATTTGACTAACTATAGGTATGTACCTAGGTAAATAGGCGCATTGTAGGTAGAATTGAGACTTTAATATGGCTTCAATCTTATCAGCCTCGGAAGTTTTGCCTTGGTGTTAAAGTGCCCATAACCTCAACCCCGGAATAACGGTCATTAAAACAAACTTCTCTTCTAGCTCACCGGTTTGTCCACTACTCCTAACTCGATCTTGAAGGGGTTCATCAGTGACCAATTTCTGTTCCACGCAAAGACGGCGATGGCTTCCGGCCCTTCACTTGTAGTTCTTGGAGATGTTCCTCTCCCCGGTCTCACCAATTTAAACACGCATCTCCACGGTGGATCAATTAGACTCTTGCCTTCATCGCCTTTGCTCTTCTATCACTCGAAAGTCGCGCCGCGCTCCTTGTTTTTGCCTCGTCTCGGTTGAAATATGGCGGTGGTGCTCAGCCGTCAATTATAGCGTTATCTGATATTGAGCGCCCCTGATTTCTCTATCTTGCTACCTACTAGGTATACTATGGAAATGTTGGGGGTGCTTAGGGATATATGTAAGGTATAACTAAATTTCTATATGTAGAGATATATCCAAGTATACTAGGTAAGTAAGCTTGGCCTTTGAGGGATGCTCGGGATTATCTAGTTCCGGTCTACTTGTGTAATCCTATTAGATGTCGGCGTAGTTGTTGGAGTCGCCCCTGATTTATATGTTAACTTTGTTCGTTCGTATCATGCTGTGTTGCTGCTTGGTGTTTCAATCTTAGGGAGTAAGCAATTTATCCTCTCCTCCTTATCCTCGAATGATCACAGTAGGGGTTAAAGTGTGGATCCGCTGGGTGACTGCATATAAATAATTACCATCGTCCTTAATACCTGAAAACTAAACTTAGACTATGTAAAAGCCAACGTTATTCTATATGAAAAAGAAAATAAGTAAAATCTAATTGGTATAATTTTGGCAGCTAGCCATAAGAAGATATGACATGGTACAGGTTCACTCGAGATCATATGAAATTCAACTTATGATATTGTGGTTCATTGTTATAATAAATTCATCAAGTGTTGACAGGTTAGTTGACGGAGTAATCCCTTCCACTGTTTGCTACACCTTCTCCTGTCCTGGAAGGCCAGCAAAGTCTCCATCGATAGTCCAAGATTGCTTGCCGAGGGTATCGAAGGATACCCTTCTGAACTGACTATTGGATGATCAAGTTCTCATGCGGCTAAGCCAACCCCCGTTGTGTCTACGATCCCGGTTGATCCGTTACACACTTTTGATAGGTTATGTAACGATTATCTGTGTCGTCTCGACAGTCGGGAGACAGGCTTCTAACCTACTTTTACATAGTTTCCTATTGCATGGTCATTAGTTGAAGAGCATGCTATTTTTCAGCATAGTAGGCACATACCAGGAAATTGGCCCTGTTTCCCATGACATTTCCCCACCCACCATTCGTTCTCATTTTTAGTTTTACTGACAATTTCTATTATATCCCCCGCCCTAAAACTTATGTCACCTTCAGCCTGAGCGGAATAGTCATATAAAGCTGTAACCGTCTCGACAGCAGGTGTTCCACTGAGTCGCATAGGCTTCGGTTTCGGCGGAGGAGGTTTGGGCTTCCCTGCCGCAAGGGCCGCCAATCCCGCTGAGCTGGGACCACCCAGGGGCGGCGACATCGGCGACTTTGGGCCGGCTGTAGACACGGAATAGGGTGGAGGAGGGTTCTCCACGACATCGGATTGGGATGGTTGACCATATTTTGCCGATACTGGACTCGGTGTTGACGACGGGCCGGCAGTGAGCAAACCTGTAGGTCGCGAACCAGCTTCGATTGCTGGCGGCTTGTTCCCGTACTTTGGTGGCCTCTTTTGACCGCTCGTCTTAAAACGAACAATACTTAGCTCTTCGGTTCGCTCCTGAATGTCTGCCCTCTTGCTCATGAATGCTTCTTCTACGTCGAGCGTTAAGTCGAAATATCCAATATCGCAATGCTGCATCTTCTCGTGGAGTGTATAGAAGATATTCAATTGCATGTAATAGAAAGACTGGAATAGTGGCTTGATGAATTGGCGCTCGAGGGTGAATAATTTAGGTAGTTCCTCTTTAAGAAGGTCGTTAAAGTAGTTGAATTCCTGGGTGGCTTGCTCGACATCACTTTCTGCTTTCCACAAAGCTTTTTCGTCTTTCGCACTCTTCTCCTTTTTATCTTGAATTTTCTTGAGTGTCGCATTGTGCCGGTCAAAGTCGAGTTTTTTGTGTTCGCGCTTCGTCGCAGTCTTCCTGATGACCTTGAGTACGTCGAGTAGCTCGTTCGCCGGGCGGATAACTCGCGAATCGATCATTTCAAGTTCGGGCTTGAGCGACTCCTGTAAGTCCTTGACGACGGCTTCGTACTCCATGCAAGCACGGATACCGTCGGGATTGCCCTGGATCTCTATGGAATCTGGATCAGACATGCGGCCGGATATAGGTTTGTAAATCTCGGTCATGGCTTTGCTAAACTCGATTTGGTGGTTGAGCATGCCATTGATGGCATCGAAGTACTTTTTGCTTTCATCGTGGAGGCGTTTGGTCTCGACCTCGAGCTCATGGAAGCGTCGTTCCGCATCTATGAACACAGGATCTTTGCTGTGTTCGCCGATGTTGAATTTCGCTTTGAATTGTTGAGGCGCCTACGTGTTAGAAAGTTGGTCAGCTGAAGATAGCCTTTCTATATTGGACGCATCGGTGCTCACCCGGACGATGCTCTTCTGAAAACCTCGGATGCTCATCGCTCTACGAGGTTAAGATAATGCTGCCTAACCAAGGGGCGTCCGGTGAATATTATGGAATTGGATGGGGGTATTGTTGATTTAAGTTGACGATATTCCAGGTACAATAATTATCTAGGTACCTAGGTGATGCCCCGAAAAGCAATGCCAAATACGTCGTATATCGTATGCGGTATCGATCGTCGAGCAGACTGGAAAAGGGAAAAAAAAGAGGTAGTAGGATGTGAGGATGTGAGGATGCGAGGATGATAGATGATGCGTGTTATATTTCAAGACTGGTGGTAAGAGTTGTAAGAGTTGTACTTGTAGTAAGACTTCCAAGGGTGTAGACTTGTAGGTTGTAAAGTAGAATTGGGTAACTGGGGTTATTGTTCTTCGCCCAGTGACGACGTCGTTCCTTGTGGCAGTGCCTTAGCTCGGGCTTCACGGAGAGTCCGCAAGCCTTGGTGGGCAGGGTGGGCAGGGTGGTTGTGTGTGGCTTGGACGTAGAAATGTTTACCTCGTGCCTTAGACGCTTAAATGAGAACTTGAGAATAGAAGAAAGAGAAGTTTACCAAGTTACTTAATAGCTTAGGTAACTCCTGACTCGTGAACCTCCAATTTTCACCCCAATCATGTTACACAGGTAGATATACTGATAGATAAAAACATCAGATATCCGAAATTCCACATGATTCCAAGGTTCCTTCTTTAGATGGTAGATGCGCTTGCCGTGTTCCGTAATGTGGGAAACTTTCTTTGTATTATTAGGTGGGCTGTCACTTTAATCCATGCTAAGCAGCAGGGCCTAAAAGCTCGCTAACGTCATCAAACTTGAAGGAGGGGCAAGCGTCATTGTGGGTACCAGTAATTATGTAATGTCATACAGTTCGATCTGTAGCACTGGTGCGTGTCATAGTTTATCCGTCCCGATATCACCGAGCTTCAGCGTTTTTGCAATGTCGCCGAACCGACCGAGCTTCGGAGCTTTTTTTTTCGCGCCTTTTTGACAATTGCTTTGAAATTCGCCATCTGCCATCCGTTATCTACCATCCAGCTTAATACAAGCTCCCCACAACTCCTCCCTTTCTTCTACGCCTACAGAATTTTCTCCATATTACATTTAATATTTTGTTCACGCATCACAAAATCATGGCGAACGTCGCCTCTTCAGCCTTAAGACAGGCTTCGCGCCTTGGTCTCAAGCAATCCCTCTCTTCGACCCCTCTTCGAGGAATCCCTTCTATATCAAGAGTAACAGCCATAACCGCAGCACAAGCCACACGAAGAGGTTATGTATCGGAATCAAAGCGCGACAATGCACAAGTCAATGTCGAGACCGCAATACGGCTAGACAAGAAGGACTTCATGAATGAGAAAGGCGAGCTCATCACAGGAAGACCCGGTGCTCCTGCAAATGCCACGATTAGCCCGATGGCCGAAGTTCTCAAGGAAGCAACCGTTTTAGACGAAGGCCAACGCCCCATCTATCTCGATATGCAGGCTACGACACCAGTCGACCCTAGAGTTCTTGATGCCATGTTACCTTTCTTCGTTAACGTTTACGGAAACCCTCATTCGCGAACACACGCATACGGTTGGGAAAGCGAAAAGGCCGTAGAAGAAGCGCGGGAGCATGTCGCAAAACTTATTGGCGCAGATTCTAAGGAAATTATATTCACTAGCGGCGCGACGGAGAGTAACAACATGAGCATCAAAGGCGTTGCGAGGTTCTTCGGGCGATCGGGCAAGAAGAAGCACATTGTCACTAGTCAGACGGAGCACAAATGTGTCCTCGACAGCTGCCGACATCTTCAAGACGAAGGTTACGAAGTTACATATCTCCCCGTCCAAACCAACGGCCTGATCAATATGGAGGAGTTAGAAGCCGCAATCCGACCAGACACTATCCTTGTTAGTATCATGGCAGTGAACAATGAGATTGGCGTTATCCAACCTTTGGAAGAGATTGGCAAACTGTGTCGTCAAAAGAAGGTTTTCTTCCACACCGACGGCGCTCAGGCAGTTGGTAAGATTCCTTTGGATGTTAATGCGATGAATATCGACTTGATGTCAATCTCATCGCATAAGATTTATGGACCCAAGGGTATTGGTGCCTGTTATGTTCGAAGACGGCCGAAGGTCAGATTGGAACCTATTATCAGTGGCGGTGGTCAGGAACGAGGTCTGCGCAGTGGTACCCTTGCGCCGCCCCTCGTCGTGGGCTTTGGCGAAGCCTGTCGAATCGCTAAACAAGAGTTAGCAGTAAGTTCTTATCTACAATTTCTTCTCCGTAGCACCTCCTCTGAGCAACTGATGAACCGCTTAAACATGCATGGCTTGCTGAATTCCTTGACCGGAATTGTTTTGTTGAGACACAGCACACGCGTCTGAATTTTTCCCCGGATATATATCCCTAATTATGGAATACCTTCAAGAGATTCATGTAGCTAACGCGTCTATACAGTACGACTCGAAGCGCATCAAGACCTTGTCAGATCGATTACTGAAAGGACTTCTGGCCTTGGATCATACAAACCAAAATGGCGACCCCGATCGTTCCTACCCAGGTTGTGTCAACGTTTCCTTTGCGTACATTGAAGGCGAATCGCTTCTCATGGCTTTGAAGGACATCGCGCTGTCATCTGGTAGCGCTTGCACTTCCGAGTCATTGGAGCCAAGTTATGTCTTGAGAGCATTGGGCAACAGTGATGAGAGCGCGCATAGCAGTATCAGATTTGGCATTGGTCGATTTACTACAGAGCAGGAAATTGATTACGTCCTCAAGGCTGTTCAGGAACGAGTCACATTCCTTCGCGAATTAAGCCCTCTATGGGAACTTGTACAAGAAGGTATTGACTTGAACACGATCGAGTGGAGTCAGCACTGATTCATCTAACCCTTATGGGTCGCTCTCTATCCTCAATCTCGTCTAAGGCGTAGGGTGTCACGGTTATGAATGGATGCCACGATATGGTCGATATGGCTAGTTCCACAATCTCTTTGAACAGGAAACCGAGACCGACGAGGCCTCATTTGTACTTTAGGAGTTAGGCTGGTTGGTACGTTGTTTAGCTCGCCGCTCATTGCGAGCATGCATTAGGCAGGTATTTGTGGTCTCGGGTCGCTTAGGGAGTGCGGCTATTACGAGAGGACCACTGGCTGGGAAAATTCATATGAACAAGGGCAAGTCTGTCGATACCTATGGCACAACGTGTTTCAATAAAATAAGAACTGATGAGTAGAGTCTTCTCTGATTATAAGGTGTCTATATAAAAGGTTGTGGTAATGGGTATTTTCTACATTCCACCTTCACCAGTCGTGGTTCGTCTTGGTTATGTGTCTACATGGAGTTCCTCCCCACTATGAAATAAACCTTCCGACTTGTAGGGCTGAGAGAACGATCTGATCCAGATTGCTGGAGAAACCTTGGCAAAACCAATAGAAGGGTTTACCGACTTATGTTTCAGCGACGTAATAATGGGATGAAAGGTACATCCGTACCTACCTACATATATGACCAATACTCACGTACGTCATTGTAGAAATGACCAGAAATTCCGACAAATAAGTCGGGGCTTCAAGGCACCGAAAACTAGGAGCACTTCGATTTCTATGATGAAACTGCTGAAATGTAAAGTGGGAAACTGACGCAATTTGCTTGCTGTGCTACGAATGTATCATGTTAATATATCACGCTTGAGCACGGTACTTAGGAAAACTTAGGTGGCTTGAAAGGATACCTGACCCAATGCAAAAAATGACATCAATGAAGACGACCCAGTGCCACAATGTATGACGTCGTACTTTCCTAAAAGAGTAATTTTCCTCTCCACCTTTGTGCTACAGAGGCCAAACAGCGTAGTTACTGGCATCAGAACTTAGAGATCACTACCTGCTAAGTACCTTCATCAAAGTTGTTTACCGTATAATTGCCTTCAGGTCTTAACACGCAATCAAGAACCTATTGCTTTTTGCCTTTACTATTTATATCACCCCAAGCCCTCGTCCTGTATCTTATTCTCCATCATCACTCAGGACATTCTCAGTCAAACAATACATAAGCATCCAACTGATCTATCTATACCAAGCTTTACTTTATATCGATATCCAATATGTCAAACGACAACACATCTACTCTCAAGGCGGTCGTCGATTCTGCCACTGGCACTGTTCAGAATGCCTTCGGTAGTGTGACTGGCAACACATCTCACCAAGTATGTTCCCTCGCTCTTTGAATCTCGCATAATTCCCCATTTACTAACACGATTTTCTCTCAGGTTGAAGGTCAGGCCAAGCAAAACAAAGCTGAAGCCGAAAATGAAGCCTCCCACGCTACTGCTAAGGTTCCGGGTTTTACTGCCTCGTCCTCTGGTGCAGTCACCAAGGATGACCCCAATCGAACTTCCGGCGCATACAACCAGACAATGGGATCGGCGAAAGAGTTTGTTGGTGGATTAACGGGCTCCGAGGTAAGTAATTAGTGCAGAAGGTCAATCTGTTTGCGGTTATGAGCAATTCTAACGCATATATGTAGTCTTTGAAGGCGACTGGTCGGCAACAAAACCAGGAGGGTCAACAGCAAGAAGCCAAAGGTCAAGTTAACGACTATGTTGGCGGTATTTCTGACCGTGTAGCTGGTACGGTTGGCGGAGCTGTAGCTGGTATCACAGGCAACAGGGCCGCCGAATCGGAATACCAGCGGCAACATGATGCTGGTAAAACAACTCAACGGGGAGCCGAGGAAGACATTGTAAAGAAGGCCGATGCCGAATCCGCAGCCTCGCGCAAGTCCTAGACGCTTCAATGAGCTACCATATCAGAAACGACGTTCTGAATCATGGCAGTAATATTAATGATACCCATGCGCAATGAGTTGAGTTGGGATATATGGTACTGGCGGATTGTGGAGACGGATTGGTACGGAAAACTGCGTTCATATCCGAAATAGAATCAATACCCACCTATGTTCTCATAATGTCTAGATGCTTATGTGACCACTGAAGATCTTGGCAAGGATGTTCGGGGACAATACTAGGTAATCTATTACGATGATTACCGAGAAAATATGTAAGTCAGCCATCTGTCAGGCTTGTCAGCAAACGGACGAGTAGAAATCGAGACCAACGTAGCGAGTTCTTCAATACCCCCCTGTCGCGGCTCTCTACAAGGGTAACACCTGATTTCTGCAGCCCGCCTTATAGGGCAGAATACCATGTAGGTACAGCAATTGTATCTGTATGTTCCTAGGTGACCTTTCGAATTGTTGCGGTTTCGCTGTACGTAAGACTGGGCTCTTCCTTAGAGCGTCTTAGGCAGTGGGCTTCTCTGTTCGCAAGACCTTGTCATGAGGTAGTCTTTGACCGAAGAACAAGTCGGATCAGATACCTGTATGGTTAGAAACATCGTGCACATTCACATGATTCTAGCTATATCGGCATAGCCAAATGCAGATCAGATGAATCATCCAATTTCCCGTGTGAGGCTACTTACCTACACGATTACCTGATAGAAGCAAGCCATGTCACCTCCCACGATCGTCGATGGATACGGCGCTGTAGACAAGGTACATATAACCCCAACTTTGATTTATAGTAGTTCCACAAAAAATCGTGAAAATCTGAAGAAAAAAAAACTTCATGAAAGAAAATTTTTGAGTTAGAGTAGAAAAACCTTAATAAAAAGGAAATTATTAAATGGTAAAAATACTCAATGCGGGCTTCTGAGTGGCGGTTAAACGATGCAGCCACATCCGGTTTGTATCAGGTGAAGGTCTTAAGTTTTGTAAGAGTCCGGCGAGAAGTCACCAATCGATCGAGCTTGCACTATGGATGTATATTGTAGGTAGGGCATGTACCTGGACCTTGACTACCCGCCGTGGGGCGCCCCGAATCCGCCTAGGACTTTCCGATGTTTCTGCTATGCGTATGTACGTGTAGCGGTACAAAAGAAAGTAGGTACATCAGGTACATGTAAAGGATCCGATTGCCCAAAAGCATCCATGGATTGAACATTGAACCTTCTCTAATGTGGAGCCGCCATGCCCTATAACTGATCCGTGCGGTAGGTAAGTACTACTTTTCGAAATAATCTTGGCCCCCAACTTTCAACTTACCCTGAATCAACCTCAATTCAGCATAGAGCCGCAGACCATACCAGGCTCCAGAGTCTTCAGGGCTGACTACGCCGTGGGAGCAGCCTATTCCCTCATGCACGACAAGCTTAATCATTGCCAATCACTAGCCCCCAACTCACTTATGTTTTTCCCCCTAATATTTTTAGGGTCTTCAACCTGCCAACCGGGGCATGGCCCGCGGCCAGTCCCATCTTCATCGCAACAATGGCCCCTACTTTCCTCAATATGGGCTATATGTTCTGTATGGTCTGTATCGGCTGGATGGCTGGATGGGTAGGATGGATCGACTCATGGTGTGCCGATATTTCCTCTTGACCATGACAGCATCATGGGTGTACCTTATTATATGCTCGGGAGTGTCACTGTATCTTCGGTGAAGACAAACACCTCTGGGGCTATCCCAGGGCTATTTTGGCGCTATTCTTGGGCTGTTCCTTTGGAAGAAATCTATTATCGTCTAGTATACATTATCATATCATCGCTTGATATTGCTAAGCCATGTACTATTCTGTTAGTAAGTTTTTATATGTGTGCTCAGTGTCTGGGGTGTCTGGAGCTAGCTTGACCATGTTTCTTGGTCATGTCGTTGGGTTGTGCGTTATAGGAAGATAGCTTGATCTACGGTGTCGTCGAAAGTATCTAGCGCTTCCCTTCCCATACGACCTAACGGTGGATGGACAACCTTGGAAACCCGCACTATTCACCGGGGATTCAGACGTCCGTCCGCTCTCCCTTCTAATTCGCTTACCGCACCGTATTATCTGCTATTACGAGCCACCATATCCTGTCAACTTATTGGTGGAACACATCTTAAGGCTCACCGAAGGCGTACTCTACTCACACCCTTACACATGGCCGTTCCTGAGACCATAAACTGCAGCCCAGATAGTGGAGCATCATGCAGTAACTCGGTATAGGCGTAGGAATTTCTTGTCTTGTCTCTTGGGTTGTCGTCAAAATGACTCCTAAGACGAAACTGGCACCTACTTATTTCTGCAATGTGCGGGTCGATATCTATACTCTGTCAGGCAGCACTACCCGCTACCTCAAATCTCGATGACCTACGCTGGGCACAAGTGCTGCTGATGCTCGCGCGGCTCTACTTCCAAGGGTCCTTTACAGGAGGAATTCGCACAAACCCCTGCCGGAAACACATTTCCACTGTTACTATGAACCGGGACAGATGCGTCGGTGCCACTCAAGAACGCTTTAAGGAATCGGCTTAGGTCGCCCATCTCCGCGCGGCATCCCCTTAGGATTCGAGCTCACAATCTACTTGTATCAACGGCCCACTTGTTTGGAAGTCATCCTACGACATAGTTGTGCCATCTGCTCACTTGCGTTCACATACACACAACCTCGTGAACATTGCCTAAAACCTTAAAACCCTTTCCCCGAGTTTTCGGCGTCCTCCATCGTGGAAGCCTGAGGTAGTTGACGGTTCGACTCCTTCTTTCGGCTATCTCCTGGTGGTTTCAAGGGAAAAAAAAGTCGAGTGACACCGGCCGTCCTTTTGGTTGTCTACCACTCAGAACGCGAGTTTCAGGGGTTGACTCATCAGGGCAGGTCCGGTACTAATAGATTGAGGTATCTCCCTTGTAGCAGCTACCAGTGCGAGATTTTCATACCATACTGGTAGACAACAACAAACCACTTTCAGACGGGCGTGACCAAAATCTATCATCTTCAGTCCGAGATTAAATTATCCATCAACCCACGAACTATCTCGACCATGGGTAGAAGAACATCTACAGCGATGATGCGAATTGCGATCGCAGGTGCCGGGGGCTTTGCCTCTCTTCTAGCTCAGGAGCTCTCTCGTAGCGCCTACGCCATAATCGTTCTTTCAACGAAGGTAGTCGAGCCAGCGTTACTACCATACGTTGGAAATAACTAATTAGTTGATAGGAACACCCAGAATTCGAAGCAAATTACGACTGCCAGGTAGCCGTAGTCGACTATACCATCCTTGAGGACCTTCAGTTCGCCCTCGAGGGCGTTGACCTTGTGATTTCCACCATCTCCGGCGCAGAACAACTTAACCTCATCGATGCAGCTAGACGAGCTCGTGTTCGCTGCTTCGTACCATCTGAATTTGAGGGTTCCATAAGTCGTAGGCCACCAGCAGGAACTGATCCTTTTGACAATGATTCGTCGACGGCTTTAGTGCAGCTTCAACATTGGTCACAGCCTAGACAGCACTCGATGAAATACACCGTCTTCTCATGCGGAGTCTTCTACGAACGATTCGCCCCTGGCGGTCTTCAGGCATTCAATATGGGCGTCACCTGTCGGATTCGAAACCAGGGCGACTACATGATAGATGTAGGACAAGGAATTGCCGAGGTTCCAGAAGCCACACCTCAAGGCCGTCCCATCTACATTGTAATGACATCAGCAGTCGATGTGGCGCGGTTTGTCGCAGCGGCAGTCGAGCTTGGTATCGACACTTGGCCGAGAGAGTTTAAAATGCGTGGCACCCGCCTGACGACTCAGAGACTTCACGAGATTTGTAGCGAGGTCCGAGGAGGTGAGTGAAAATAGAAATAGAACTACTATTGATCGAGTGCCATTGCTAATTGATTGAAGTCGAATTCGAAGTGATCACGAG
The DNA here is from genome assembly GCA_022695765.1 of Annulohypoxylon moriforme. Taxonomy (NCBI): domain Eukaryota; kingdom Fungi; phylum Ascomycota; class Sordariomycetes; order Xylariales; family Hypoxylaceae; genus Annulohypoxylon; species Annulohypoxylon moriforme. Next base: position 432,512 of record MU403102.1, read on the forward strand.
ACCATACGATCAAATTGAGCAATGGCTTCGCTACTACGAGCAGAGTCGGGACGAGGCTAAGTGGTACTCGATGCAGCATCTCCTACAGACTGCTAATGGCCGCTACACTTTTGGAGACACAAATTTGAACGATGCGGTGGACGTGCAACCTACGAACTTTCGTCAGTGGCTATACAACACTTGGGGCCCAGCGTAGTAATACTAGTTTTCCCGGTTCAAATGGGCTAGGATGGCTAGCTATCGTGTACGCCACCTAGATACACTCGGGAAGCCGCCCATGTACTGTCAACTATTCTGCCTGCGATCGGCATCTCAACTCGTAGCTCGTTCCCCTAGCTACGGCGGCCCTCCCAAGTGATCTAGAATGCATCATGGCGGAGTTGAAGAGAAGCATGCTACTTATTCTTATTTACCGATATTTTTTACCTAGATCTTCGACTTGTATACCTATATGCACATCAGCATTTAGTGCTACCTGACTATTGACTGTGAGCCTGCCGGCTAGGCGTAGCAGTCCGATTCAGACGCCCCTCCTTTATACAAGACTCGGTCGAAGTTCCCGCTGTTTCTGAATTTTAGGTGATATCGTCCCATGTAGGGGATCTTGTGAGACAATCTAACCCAATTCATGGCACGGCATTCTTATTAGCGTCCCACTTCCATATGTGGCTGCAGGTATGGTATGGATACCTAGTATACCTACATGGCATACTGCGCCCCATTCATATACTATACCGCCTCTCCCTCCTATAAAAATCGTAAAGCGACTGCTAAATCGTTACCAAACAATCGGGTTTGTAAGGCCAAGGCAGTGCCCCCATGCTAGCCCTTTTCATTGGGTATCAGATGTCTCCTGTCTATCTCGCTCACTCGCTGGATAGCTATCCGCTGACGAAGACTGCAATGCTTACACAAATTCCGGATGGCAAGGAAACGCACGATGATTTGACCATTCTTCACTTTCACTCGTCGACCTCTTGGAATCCACTCAACACGTTTATGAGTTAAGTTACGAGCGGGTGCTGCCTTGAGCAACGTCAGACTACCTGATCATATATGCAGTCTCACGCGAATATATACCTTGGTATATATAAATTTACACATATAGCATTTGCCTTAACGGGAGGGCACCTAGGACGGAGCCGTATGTTGAAATCGGCCATGATTTTCGTCCCTGCAGCCTTAGCTCTATTAATTGTTCGTCCCGTCTTTCCACTATTGCCTGGGATAAGCCCTAAATAAATTAAAATTCCCTTTCCCTAACGCCCCCCATAGGCCATTTTGCGTCTTTCAAGTGCAACATGGGGCACATATCCTGCCCTACGCCGATGTGCGTCAGCGCCCACCGAGGGCTGCAGATAAGCCGCTGTAACACTCTCAAGTCGCGGGCGAAGGAACCGTACCATGGCCGCTTGATCTCGAACCCCATTCTATCCAGTCTTTACATACATCGCAGAGCCTCAATTTCCTGATTGAAAAGAAAAATTTTTTTATGTCGTTTCTTCCCCCCTTAAAATTTCCTCCGGGTTGAACCGCGGGGTAGCCGGTTGAATGATCCTTCGAAGATTATCACGGGGACGTGGGCTTTGACCCGTTAGGAGGCGTAGGTGTGGCGCGCCCCCTCCGCCATTGTTTTCAGGCAACCTACAGGACCCCTCACGCTTACACCTCCCTTCCTTTTTTTTTTTTTTTTCTTTTTTTCCTTTTTACTTTTTCCTCCCTTTAGTCGTCACCGAATTCATCAACGATCCACAGGCAGTACTTCTCCCACTCAACTCCCCACTGCTTGAGTCTCTGCGCCTTGATCCCGCTTCCGGTGCTTGCTTCCCTGATATCCCTGCTCCATTCGTCGGCTGTTTGGTCCTCAAATGCTGACCAGCGGATACTATTCTCAGCGAGGCTACCCAGCCCCGCCAACCCCAGGTTTTCCCAACCCTGTAAGGCCTGCCAGAAATCGTGCGTCGACCCTGCAGTGTCCTGACCGAGCATGGCAGGGTCGTCATTGTTCAGGGAGCAAGCTACACCACATGCTAAAAGGGCGGGCAGAGGATGGCTCATGACGGAACTGCAGAGACGAAGAACTTCGTTGGAGATAGGACAACTCTCTACTAAGATCTTTTTCTCCTTGACAAGGTCGATAAGCAGTGGGTGCTTGTATAGGCTAAACCCGTGACCAATACGCCTTGTGCCCAGAAGCACAGCGTCGTATAAGTTGTGGTCCGTATCGCTGCCGGATCCGAGACACTCCCCGGCGTGAAAGAAGAAAGGGATATTGATGCCCTCTTCAGCACATTGTTTGCGAAACCAAAATAATTCCGGGAGCAAGTCCCGCAAAGGCCGCCCGCCGTCTTCCTGACCTACCAGATCATAGCCAGCAATCAAATGTGGGTGTGTGATCTTGGTTGTGATACACTGCTCCATATTTTGCACAATATCACGTGTGGGGAGAAATCGTAGCGCGGACCAGATCATGCGTACTCCCCAAAATCCCTTCCCTTCCTCAGATGCCTTAAACCGCGCTACCTCCTCGTCTATGACTGTCATCATGGCGCTGTAGTCCTGCTCGGCTGTTTCGCTGCCCTGTACATAGTAGTCCAGGGCCCACGAGAACCTGATTTCGCACCAATTAATACCATCCGCCTTTAACAGGCTCATAAGTCGTTGCAAGAACTTGCGGTAGATAGGTTCGTAGTGTATCATAGAGCCAACGACACGGAAGCATTTGTAGAACTTCTCCCATATGTGATCGATACCGTGGTGCTGGGAGACTGCATCCGTCCGCGAGATGACGCACCGCCCGTACAGCCATTTTCGGAAACCGGCTTTGCCGCCCTCGGGAAATGCATCCGCAGCCTGCGTTAGAAGAATATATGTCCCCTCCTTGTAATCGGAGCTCCATATGCTATCATCCGTGCGTGGCTTGCTGAAAAAGCGGAAATTCAATTTGGCTTCTTCCCTAGCTCCAGCCGTAGTGAGAGGCTTGTCAGCTGCCAGATGCATCCCCGGAGTTTCGAAAAGCACATCTATTAAATACTCGAAGTCGACCATAGCATCCAAATGGGCGTGTAGAAGCGCGCCTTTGGGCATTTTACGAACGATACTCCATAGCTTAGTGCTCTCCATCCTCTCCTTGGACAGAGAAAACATCATGCCCGGGTGGACGGTCATTTCTGCCTCCTGAGCAAGCGAATCTTCTAGCTGCGGCGTCCATACCGTCTTCTTTTCCTCATCCCGGATGCGCGCTACGATATCACAGGCGCGTTTAGCAATAGGAGAGAGACTTTGCTTGAATAGCGCATCTAAGGTTTGCGCCACCTATGTTAGTGAGTGAGAAAAGGGGGGTTAGCCAATCTGGTACAAACCGCTGCGTTTCTTATCCTCCTGCACTATGAGAGCCTCTCGGCCCTGTATGTACTTCTGCACGAAAGGATCGGTCTCTTTGGGGATATCTTGAGAGACCTCCGCCCATTCTTCATCGGTATACGATCCAAAATCCATTTTTCTACTTAGATGGACTTTCCAGGATTAAGATGTGGCGTAAGAAAAAAAGGAGGATATGATATTCGATCCTATCTGTATCCCTTTTAGGTACTTACTAGGTACGTACGTACGTAGGCCGTTAGGGGTTAGATTAGGTAACCAGAAGATTAATGGAAGGGACAGTTTCGGATAGGATAGATTCTAGGTTTAGTCTTGGTTTATATACCTGCTTCTTGACGAAGACTATCAAAGATAAGTGACGAACTAGTGGAAGTTTTGGAAGTTGCGCAGGTAGTGATTGTTCCAACTCGTAAAGTTCCAGTTCTGAGTGGATTCCCATCAGGCGCTATCTTGTACTTAGGTAGTATGCTGTACAGCGTATAAATCATTGCCCCGCGATTGCCCCAAGCCCCACTGACGGGGTTTAGTGGACCTTTCTGTGCTACAACTTACAAAATTTACTGACTCATTCGGCGTCTCGATAATCGGCATTCGACCAAGATTTAAGATTCTTTCCTCATCTTCGTGCTCCCGGTACTCATCGACCCCGTTTCGACCCAATCAAGAGCCAATACGACACTGCACAATCGCAGAAAAGTCTGTAAGATGACTGTTTAACCATCAAGTACCGAGACGGACTTCCATCCTTGCCATTCTCATTGATCCGGCAGTTCCATTACCGCCGGAGATCGACGGGATCGAATCCGATCCGGGCTCTATGACCTTTAAGGGATCGGGATCCGCCCCGGATCACTTACAGTGTCCCGTTGCTCTTATATACATGTTAGTAAGGACGCTCGTTATCTTAAACACATTTACTCATCTATCTCCGAATTGTGGCATTTATTCGATAAATAGGCCGTTTCCTCAGACGACCTTTCAAAAACAGATTCATCCTTTCTACCTTAACAATGAACGGATGAATTCAGAAACATGCCTACTTACCCTAGTAGGCTTGAGAACGGGAAAGTTATTGAAGTGAACTATTAATTCGTACCTCAACTCTTTCGTACAGGAGGACATATGTAGGTATGTATAGGTAACTTAACCTAGCAAACACGACCTCCAGGCCAGACGTGGGTTAGAAGCTATCCCCGAGTCTAATTTCTGACAAAGATACACCGCTGGCTTTTCAAGCCCTCACTACTCATTCTGAAGATGTGGTAGCTGCTATTCCTACAAGTCTATTTGATCTTGTTTTGACGTATCTCTGCTTACCAATTATCGGGGATAACTTGTTCCCTCGTTGCAATTCCCTGTTAACCCACCCCAAGTCTCTTGCTTGTAACTGTGCTATTAGACTCGTTGAGGCTCGCACTGTCTCAGCTTCTGTCTTCATCGAGTTAGGAGACCCACTGAAATATACCGGTGAGGTCGACTATACCCTCCTCTACGTGGTGTTTGAGCCGCAACCTTAGCTAATTGGTTAGCTATAGGTGTGGCTGTTGGTCCTAAGGACTAGGATAGCCGCTCGCGAGAACTTGCTCTAATAGTTCAGTAGACCCCGGGTTCTGCGTCGGACTCAGACGAGCTTGGAATGTCCGGATACCTACCTGCATACATATTGGACGCCATGTTGAAGGCAGAGCTGATAGATTCTCCGATTTCCCTTTCGAGAAGAACCTCGGCAGAGAAAGAAAGTTCGAAGAGACCTACCTAAAAAGGAGAGCAATATCCACGTGTAGATGATCACATACCTCGGGCACTCCATGCGTCGAGCATGCAAAGTAACTCTGGAGCAGAATACTACTACTACTACCTACTCGGCATAAATCTCCGTGTGTGTCGCGGAGCTACGAGCGAATTTATTACCAACGAGCCGGAATTTGGGGGCTGATCGTGGCTTACACCACCTACATCATCTTAATCTAAGTCGTCTATTGTTATTCCAGTTCGCCCCCAACCACCCCCATTTCTCGAATTCTCTCTTGATTAACAAAACCCAAAATCTCCGCACATCCAACCATTGTCGGGACCGCCGCTTGCCACGCGTCTCCTTCCTCCGTATCAACCTTAGCGGGTCCCGGGTCGTTGGTTTGGGTTGATCAGTTTCCGCCAGAGGCAACGAGCACGTCTGATAGGCCGCTTGCCTTTGAGAATCATTAAACGTTCCCGTCTCCTAGCCCAACCTTCCTAATTTGAATAGCTGTGCCGATGGGGATGAAAGACGGCGTTTCAGTTAGAGAACGGTAGAGTCCCATTTTGTTAATACGAGTGCTTGTGTGACTTAAGAATTTCTTATTACGGTAGCAATAGTATGTGAACGGACATGGCCTTAGGATTTAGAAGCCTAGATGGCTCGACATGTTTCTTCGAAGGCACTATGATACACGCACTCCCCTTTAATTAGCATGTGCAAAGAAAAGAAATTTCTGTTTCCAGCCCCCCTTTTTTAATCAGTACTCATGTGACCCTAGACCTGCAACGCAACATCTTCACGAGCAGCATGGCTCCCCTTTCTCCAGGCTTCGGTGTGGTCCTTCCATTGTCTCTCGACCTTCTCGTCTCCGACCTTACCCCAACCTCCTCCACCAGGGGTGTGGACTATGATGCGGTCACCAGGCTTCATAGGAGAGCTATTCTTAGCGCCCAGATTAATGTAGCGTTCCTCGTAATCGACGTCACTCTGTTTCTGTTGTAAGTGCTCGCCCTGCACCGCTAAGTCTTTCTCAGGATCCGTCTTCCGCACGCGGCGGACCCAGATGTTAAGCCCGCATTGGGCATCCTCGCCACCCGCGAGGCCGTACGGGTGGTATACACGGCGCTCGCTGAGGATCGACACTTGCATCGGAATCCGGAACTCGATGTCACGGACCACACCGTCACCTCCGCGATGCTGGCCATTGCCGCCCGAGCCCTTGCGAATGGAGAACTGACGTAGGATGACGGGATACCGGCGCTCGAAAATTTCGGAGTCCGTGATACGCGTGTTGGTCATATGCGTATGGACGCCGCTTGTGCCCTCCCAGTCAGGCCCGGCACCGCTGCCGCCTGCGATTGTCTCGTAATAGCCGAAGCCCTTTATCTCCTTCTGCCCCGAAACGTTACCACCGAAGCCGAACGTCAAATTGTTGCAGTCTCCTTGGCTGGCCGCGCACGCCTGGAAGGCCTTGAAGATGACATCTGTAACTCGCTGACTGGTCAGGACGTTGCCACCCACCACAGCGGCTCCTGTTGAGGGAGATAGGAGTGACCTAGGAGGGATCCTAACAGTGATGGGTTTTAGGCAACCCTGGTTCAGCGGAATGTCTTCCGATATGAGGCAGCGTAGGCAGTAAATTATGGCGCTGAATGTGATAGCTTCCGGTGCGTTGATATTGGCGTAAACCTGGGGGCCTGTCCCTTCAAAGTTGAAATCTGCCTCCCCCTTCTCAGGGTCGATAGTGACGCGTAATTGAATCGGGGATCCGTCATCCATATAATCTATCGCAGTTAAGTCTCTCCCCTCGAATCTCTTATAAACCTGTTTCAGTAGCTGTCGGACGCAGAGCTCGGCATTCTTTTGTATGTTCACCATATAGAATTGCACCGTTTCTTCACCATATTCCTGGATCAAGCCCTCGATGAGGGAAATACCCTTCTGGTTCGCGGAGACCTGGGCCCGGAGATCGTTGAGATTATCTGCTAAGCATCGGGTTCCGCTGCAGCCAGGATATTGTGCTGGTTCGGTATAGAGAAGTTCCGTGATTCTCTCTTCTTCAAATTTTCCTTCGCTTACTACTTTTTCGCTCTTGATCGATGCGCCTTCCTGAAAGAGTTCCCTCGAATGCGGCGGCATGCTGCCCGCTGTGATCCCACCGATGTCCGCGTGATGCGCACGAGACGCTGCGTAAAATAGTATCTTATCACCCTTCTCGTTGAAAGCGGGCATGATAAGGGTGATATCTGGCAAATGGGTGCCGCCGAATGACGGATGATTCGACATTATCACGTCTCCCTTTTTAAGTCTGCCTTCCCAGATCTTTGCCTGCGTCTTGACACAGGTCGACATTGATCCCAGATGAACTGGTAAGTGAGGGGCATTTGCTACAAGCCCACCCGTAGAATCAAATATGGCACACGAGAAATCGAGGCGTTCTTTGACGTTTGTGCTTACGCTCGTCTTTTGGAGCGCTCTACCCATTTGTTCCGCAATAGCCATGAAACGATGGCCAAATATACTTAACATGATAGGGTCGGCTTCTCGCTCAGCTGACTCCTTTTTATGTGAGCTGGTTACATATTAGCTTGGTCCCCATAAGTAAATATGACATGGATAATAGACTCACTCATCTTTGCTGTCCTTCTCTAGGTCAATAATAACGTGAGTCTCAAGAATGAGTGCCTTTGCCTTTGGAGTTACCACGATAGTCTGTGTACCGTCTGCTAGCATAGCAGGACCGTTAATCTCATCGCCGACTGATAAGTCTTCGAGCTTGTAGATAGGTGTTTCTAACCGACCACCCTCAAAGTAGACTTGGGATTTGCCATGTGCTTTGTTATCACCGGCAGCTTGCCGCTTGACTTGCTTCAACTGTTGATCCACAGTCTTATCTTGGTATCTGAAGCTTCTCCCTATACCACGAACTCGTACATCGTCCACAATTATATCTCTATCATCTAAGGTGAATCCGAACTCGTAGCGATGGCTCTTTACGAAGGCCTTATCGAATGCCCAGTCCTGGCCATTGTAGGATGCCTTTGCCTCTTCTTCGTTGGGCTTAATGATCATAAGGGCTGATTCCGTTCCGCGATATCTCATGTTCAGGTACTCTTCGAAAACGATCTCGTTATCTTCGAAACCTTGGTCTAGTAGTGTTGAACGTGACTTTTCTCTGAGCCTTTCCATTTTGGCCTTCAGTCCCCTGATTACATCGCCATTATCTTGCCACACTGCCGAGTCCGGTTCTTGTCTCTCATCCACAACGTCTGCCAAAGCCATGCCATAGGCTGACAAGACTGAAGAATATCTGTGGACTAGGATTTGTTTGATACCTAGAGCCTCTGCAATGGCAACAGCGTGTTGACCGCCAGCGCCACCAAATGTCGCCAATCGATGTTTTGAGGAATCGTGTCCTTTTGCTTCGGTGATCGACCTAATCGGCCTCGTCATGGCCTCATTTGCTATCGTTAAGAATCCATAGGCTACTTCGTCTAAGGACATATTCTTCCCAGTTTCTTTATTGACCTGATCGGTCAGTTCTTTGATGACCTTCTTGCTCGCCTCAAAGTCTAGGCCCTCGTCCTCGTTCTTTCCAAAGATTTTCGGGAAGAATTCAGGCAACAGGCGACCCAGGAACAAGTTCGCATCTGTTACCGCAGCGGGGCCGCCTTTTCGGTAGCAGGCAGGGCCGGGATGGGCTCCTACTGACTCAGGCCCAACAACAAAAAGACCGTTCTTGAAAAAGAGCCTGCTACCACCACCGGCAGCAACGGTATTAATATCTAGCTGAGGGGATTGGATCGTAACACCCGCTGTTGTCGTTTCGAAGACGTGCTCGTATCGGCCCTCTCCGTATCTAGAAACATCAGTGCTGGTGCCACCCATGTCAAATCCAATGACCGGAATTTTGGTCTCTTCATCGTAGCTCGTGATAGCATAGCCTACCACACCACCTGCAGGGCCAGACAAAATAGCCTTTAATCCGGTAAACTTTTCGACGTCCACCAATCCACCATCACTCTGCATGAACTCGCACCTGGCGCCTTTGCTGCCCTCTTGCTGAAGTACACTCTTCGTTCCCAGGCCGCCCGCAAATCCTTTTTGGAAACCGGCGATGTACTTTTTAATTGCCGGCGTTAGGTACGCGTCGGCACAAACACTTGTCGCCCGCGAGACTAGTTTAATCATGGGCATGAGCTCATGGCTGAGTGAGATATGGCCGAATCCGATTTCCTTCGCGATCTTGCCCACTAACGCTTCGTGATCTGGAAAAGTGTAACCATGCATCAGACACACAGCTATACTCCGGATACCTTTATCGAATATGCTCTTTAACTGGTTCCTGATCTTCTCTTCCTCCGGCCGCTGTAAGATGCGCACTGCCTCTCCCGAGAGACCCATTACGAGGTCTGCTTTCGCTACTTCCGCCGTTCCGGCTTTCGCGCCAGCTTTGCTCAGCCTCCGTTCGGGATCTTCAGCGTAGTCCTCAAGCGTAACTCTCTCATCTACCTCGACAACGTCCTCATACAGGACGTCTGGTTTCTTGATAGCGAGGTCGAAAATCTTGGGGCGGCTTTGGTTGCCTATCACAAGACAATCCCGGAAACCCTTGGTCACAACCAGCGCCATCTTCTCGCCCTTACGCTCCAGCAGAGCGTTAGTTGCCACCGTAGTTCCCATACGTATGCTGTCAATCTTGGAAGTATCTAGGACTTCGCCACGAGGAATTTCTCGTCCTTCGAAATGGCTCATTATGCGCCGGATGCCTTCCAGCGGCGCATCCTCATAATTGGCCGGATCTTCAGAGAGAAGTTTAATTACAACATTCTTTCCACTTAGCGTGCCAACACAGTCCGTGAAAGTACCGCCACGATCAATCGCGATACGGACACCGCGGTCCTTGTAGTCTGTAGAGCCCATCTTATCTCAAAGGTACTGGGTGGTTTGGAGAAAGGAAGTTATGTGGCAAACAATACTCTGGTCCGAAAGGTTAAGGTCTCTATATGTATGTAATGATATAAGTGGCGTTATGGTTACAGTTTCGCATTTTTATTCCAATGTTTAAATCAAAGTAAGCAAATCTTGATGTTTCTCCAAATACGTACCGAAGTAAAAACGTATACGGAGCTCCGAGGCTAACCTGGTCGTTTGGGAGCTATGCGCGCCGGTGTCGCGGCCGGAATCGATAGGCATTGATACGAAAATTAATTCTGGAGACGTCGGAATGATCGGAATGACTCACTTCACCCCACCCTCAACTGGTCCCAAACCAACACAAAGGCGTACAGATCTGTACATCTTTAGCTTAATCGCCTACCCCGCAGTGGGTTTATGCATTTACATTCGCCGGCCATAGGGCAACAAAGGCGACGAAGTGGCATTGCGACTATCCCGTGGTAGATGAGAGCATCTTACACGCATACCGACATAGGTTTGAGTATGCTCTGCTTCCGAAAAAATACCTGCCATAGGTAATAATTACATAAAATCCACAGTAAAATAAAGGTCATCGAAACCCGCTCGAGATATGCTCCTTTCGTCGATAGATTAATTAGTAACATTTCTTCATGATTAGTTGGTAGTTAGGTAGGTAGTTGGTAATCCGTCGACTCCTGAAGCCTCCTTGGAATGTTCCTTTTCCTTTCCTCGCAACCCGCATTGTACTCGTACAACTTGTCGTATGATATTCATACATCTTATATGCATCGATCGTCACGGTAGGGGAGAATGTACTTGACTCGTGCAAACGTCCCACCAATCCGTTTCCGAAAACCCCCTATTATCCTCTTATTATACGCCTGCTTGGTTGCATAACGCCTATAACAATCAATCCTAGTGTGTGACAACTCGTACTGCTTGCAACATGATCCCGAAGAAGAGACCTCTGGAGACCTCTTCAATCTGGAGGCAATCGAAGATGCGGCCAAGAGCCTCACTTGTCGCCGATTGTCCCATAATCCCCATTAACGCGGTTGGGACTCCGCTTTGTATAAATAATCTCCTTGCTTTGACCCTCAATTCCTCCTTCTCTTCGATTGTCATCTCCTTTGGCCAACCCTTAAGCTCTTCTTCGGTAGGCAGAGAATTCTCCCTTAGTTTGCGCAAATGCGTGGCGATACCAGTATCTGACGTATTTGCCTCAAGAACTGACTCTTGAACTAGGGACTGGATAGACGTAAGCGACGGGTTGCCCGGTCGTAGAAGAAAGGATTTTGCCGCTGTCAAAAGCGTCCTTCGGATGTTCCAGGCCGACGATAGGGTGTAGAGTTCATTAATCACGGCGAAAAGGAGCTCGACAGCCACACGAGTCTCCTGTTCCGAGAGTGGCGCATATTGCCTATTAGGTCGTTTGGCCTGTACGCTACTCGGCGTTGGTTTTTCTTGCTGGCCCGAGCCGGACGATCGAGTCGGCGGAGTGCTGTATGGAGCAGACATAAGCCTTGAATTTCCATCAACGCTTAGACGCGTGCTCGTAGGCGAACCATAATCATCCGTAATCTCATCTGGTGGAGGTGGTAGTTTTATGTTCGTAAAACTCAATTCAGACGGAGATCGCAGAGGAGAACGTAGAGCAGCAGCACTCGAGGCGCGACTATGCACCCTGCTACTTGCTGCACTAATCGAACTACGCTCCCATCGATCGGCCCTTGCTGGGTGAAGGCTGTCTTGATCCGCATCTACCTGGATACTGGGGCGTCGTTCCATGGGGGCTATTTTTCCTGGCTGAACCGAAATCACAGACGACCTCTGACTGTCCATACTGTCCCTAGACTTTCCTGATCCATTCACCGACGAGGCGCTATCCATCCTCGGGAGAGATGACATTGATAGTGGACGGGTGCTAGTGGGACTTTGACTTTGTTGTGCTTTGATAATGTCCCTGATCTGTTGATCGTTCGAAAATGAATTAGTTGACTTCCTCGGTCCGAGGCCGATGTTGCCGAAAACACCAGTAACTCCGCCAGCAAAAACTTTTCCGCTGTCTAAAGCACCCTTGGGCGCGTTTTGAATAACATCGAGCATCCCTTTCCCTACTGATTCGAAGGAAAAGCCTCTATTTGCCACCCGAGTTTCTTGGCCTTTGTCGAGGAAACGCTTGAAGGCTTCGGACTCGGCCAGCGCCTTCTCAGCACATGCCGTCCGCATATACCTTTCTATCTCACCACGCAAGGATGATCTCGTGTGGACTTTCCAACTCGGGAATGCAGCGAAAGCTTCGAGAAAAGCCGTCGAGCCTGAGATCGTTGCGATTCGTCTTAGGCTCTCATGAAGGCCCTCAAATTGGGTATACGTTTTCATTATCATCCATCCTGGGTAGTGTGAAGTCGCAGGCTCAATCTGGAGTAGATACTCCCACGAGGGCTTGGAACGAAGCCGGCCTTTGTCATTGCCCGCATCGTCGTGAATTGTAACTGTAGCATTGTGAAGTGTCAGAGGCGGGGGGTTGCGTGATTCGCCTTCGTCGGGATCTTCCCTCGCCGGTGGAACTATTTGGTCAAAACTTGTGAAACGGCGATGAGGCTGCCCCCTTTCTCCATTGGCGGGTGATGAACTATGACTTGAATTATCCATGTGAGATCCAGGAGAGATAGGAGACCTGAGCAATTCTTCTTTGTCTCTAGTTTTGCCTAATGTTGTCTCTTTAGATCCGACTCGAGAATCTGAGTCGGATTCCTTAGATCTTTCTAAGGAAGATCTATCCAGCTCCTCGTCGATCTTTAAACCAAGCTCCTTAGAATTCTTCCCTATGGAGCTCCCATTCGGTGTTTCCTTAACTTTATCGGCTTCGGCGATCATCTCATTGAGCCTCTTCATCTCTTCCATAGCCCTTTCCATCTCTTCGTCGGCCTTGGACAGCTGCTTCTTGTGTGTGGATTCTTTGCGACGAGCCCGATCCATTTCGTAGGAGTTACGGTTGCCTCTAGAGAGTCCGATGTTCCCAACGTTACCGTCAACATCACCAAAGGCCTTCTGATCTTGGATTGCATCGTCGATAGCTTGCGACAAATCTGTCTCTCCGGACTCGAGAAGGTACACGATCCAAGCATTTATCCATTCCGCTTTAGAACATGTCTGTAATGTACCCTCGAGAATTATAGTAGCAAGTATTTCTCTTAAAAAGACCCTAGCAGGATCGCAATCATAAGCAGATCTGTCCAGGTAGCCGAGCAAGTCCTCGGCGACAATCTTGAATTTCCCTGCTTGTTGTCTCTGGTTGAGCAAGTTTGACAATGGGGCTTCGGTATTAGAGGCAAGGTAATTATATATAGCATCTGCCGCGGTCATATTCGTATCGGAAGGGAGTTCCGAGTAAGCAGACGCCATTTCGGACAAGAAAACGATGATTATAGAACAAGAATGTGTGAGGAAGTCGACGAAAGCATCGGCGGGTCGCTTGCGGCTTAATTGGTTAGAAATAGATAAAACGAATTTGACCAATACTTTTCTACAGGAGAGAGGAAATGATTTGTCTGATGGCACGATTGGGTTGTACCACCAATCCACATAATCGCGAATGACAGCGTCGACGAGAGCATTCAATGCCTGTCTTGTCTCTGGTTGAAAGTCATCGAAGGCCCCAGTCAAGGCCTGCTCATCCTGCTCGTCATTTTGTTCAGTATGGATGATCGACTTCGTATGCGTAGAGTCCAAAATACGGTCCAAGAAATCATAGCCCTTTTCACCCCGGATTGCTCGCGATACTTCGGGATGCCGAGATTCCCATGTTGCGAATAGTATTATGCCGGCAACGGCTCCAATTAACAACAGACCGATCTGACCGAGGATAAAGTATGTTACGGCAGCAAGTCCAACTGCAATGGCGGCAATGGTTCCAGGGGTCGCCGTGGACAGAAATTGTAATAGTTTGGTCACGATATCTTGTTGAGTAGTTGATGGCGGTAAGGGAGATGGCGATGCATCTATGTTTCGCTTCTTCGGATTTGTCGGATAGCTTTGGAGGTTGTCATTGGACTTAGTTATCGCTTCGTTCGAGTCTCGCTTCTTTTCATCTTGCGATATAATAATAGGAGATGCGCCGAGTTGCGCATCGTCAACGGTATTCATCTGGACTCGGTCGGTGGAATTATTAAAGGGCTACTTAGAGTCTAGGGTGTGATAGGGTGTGATAATAGTGGGCGCATCGCATTTATATAGAATGGTTCAAAGTCGAGGAGGATTGATTAAAGAGAGCATATACATAGATATAGAGGGAGGTCAATCTAGAATGAAGTGGACCGGTAGCCCGTATTACAACATAGGAGGTGGACGAACGTGGTCTGCGTATTCGATGGCTGGATGGTAATATCTTGGATTTCGAGCTCGAAGACATTCGTCGTCGATAATTTTGGAAACAAGTTCATGTAGTCCAGGGGCCTAGCGGGTCTACTCTGGTGCTCTAGGGCAGGTGCGTTAGTATTGGATACCTGTAAATATAGTACAAGTCAAGCATTTCTACTTGTACCTGTACTATCAACTATATCTGGGCATCCCGGCAGTCCGTACGACTAACCTGATGTTCCCCTATCCTATCGGGCTCTTTCTTGATTGGCCTTAACAGACTAAGCCACAAACAGTCTAGGGTAAGGTCACTAGAGCGTATCCGTTACCAGAGGTGCCTACCAATTTATCTGAGGTCATTGATATAGGTACAATTACCTACCTGAAAGGCGCGTCTCTCAAAGCATTTAACGCGACAAGTTAGCTGCAATCCCACATTCTTGGTCCTTTCCTTTTGGATTGACACTTCCTTTCGCACCTACTACCTATCACCTTTATTCCTCTTACCTCGTCATCCTCCCACTTAAAACCCTTCCTGCTGCATCCTCCGATCTTCCATCTACAAACGCCATCCCTATCCTCCACATCTTGCGAAGAAGTCTACTACAATCGTCACAATGGGTCGTTTCAAGAACCTCAAACGATCGCGTCGCGATGACGATGAAGATGATGACGTACCAAGCGATCAAGAAGTCAAGTCAAGCAAGAAATCCAACAAGAAGGCCAAGACGAGCGGCGATTCCGGCAAAGATGACGAAGGCAATTCCTTCTGGAGTGTACGTTATCGCGCCAGCCTTACTCTTTGATATAACACTAACATAATTTCTTGAAGCTGGGCGGTACCCGTAGAGTTACTGTTAGCGAGTTCAAGGGCAAGACTTTCGTTAACATTCGAGAGTACTACACAGACGCTTCCGGTAGCCTCAAACCAGGAAAGAAGGTAAGCTACATGATTTGGAGTAGAGATATTTTTAATCTTCGTTATCTAATTACTTATCCCAGGGTATCATGATCTCTCTTGAACAATACGACAAGCTAGTCGAGGCCATCCCCGCCATCAATGCCGAATTGCGAGCGAAGGGGCACGAAACGCCAGCTCTCTCGAGTGCACCTACTGCAGATGCGGATGAGCCAGAGGAGCCGGAAGAGGCTAAGCCAGAGAAGACGAAGCCGGAGAAGACGGCCAAGTCAAAGAAAAAGGCAAGAGCTAATATCGAGGCTACTAGTGATGAGGACGAGGATGAGGATGAGGAAGCGGATTAGGGGTTCGTCCGTCGCGGAAACGATCTTGTCAGGTTCATCCCAGGCGATTTCTCGAGCAGCCTCCACCCCGACATCACACCTCCTCAGAGTGACTCGAAGGGAGGCTGAACCCCGGTCGAAAACAGACACTCATTGAGATGGTTGTATCTGGTTGTACTACTACAATTTGCTGGGCTAGGTGGTTATTATGGCTACTGGACAGGCTTTGCTTTTCGGTTAGTTCGCTTAACTGCAGGATTGTCGGTCATTCCTCTTCGATACCCATCATTCTCAGACCCATCCTTTAGGCTACTATGCTCCTAGCACGAATTGACCTACGCAGTTTTTACATGTGTCTTTGCACTAAGCTACGTATGTGTTGTCTTCTAATCCCATGCTTTAGCCTGCGTGTTTACCTATATAAAATGAGATGACGCCTGCAGTCAGCTCTCGGCACAGCTCAAACTCGCAGAATAGACCCATCTGCAAGCTTGACAATCGAAAACGAAAAGATTTGCAATCTAAATAGCTCCGATGTTCGTGATCCTCCTGGGAGAATGCGAGTATAAAGGAGCGGTTGTGCCCAAGTTAGACACTATTGATGGCCATTGCCTTCCTCCCTAGGCCTGCAGCCCAATCGGCTTTCGCGGGACAGTTATGTAAGTAACAAGTTCGTTTGATCCATTTTGCCTCTTACTCAAGCTTCTTGTATGAGAACAAACGTGCTGGTGGATACTTTCGGCTTATGACAAACCTCACTTTCGTACTCAGCAAACAAATCATGATACAGGGTCAATTTGGAGATACCGACGCTCGCTATAGTCAAATGAGATCAAATGTGTGTCATTTGTTTTAAAAGTAAGTTATGACTAAAAATTATCAACACATAGGGATGCTTTCCTCGGGTAAGTGTCTATCCTCAATTTTTTGTTTGCTCCCCCTTCGAGACCCGTACACATATCCAGTGCTTCCACATCTCTGCAAAATGATGCCGGAGGTAAACGATCGTGGACCTTAACTTGTTAGAAATTATCAGCTCAATATTATATTATATTAGTTTCAGTTTCACAAATGCATCGATCTCAAAATTGAAAACGTACTGAGTCACTGCTCATAATGGTGTGAATGACTACAGCGACATGACGAAAGGCTCGCCATGATGTTGCTGCCCATCTTATAAAGATGGCATACAGTCGCATTATATTCCCAGGACATAGCAGAGCCCACAGTCCCTCGTCCGTTCAATGAAAACGGAGAATCGGCATTTCCTAGTACGATGCATTCTCTTCACTCTCTCCTTATTTTTGCTGGCGGCATCATCATGATCGGTACGTCCGTTGGTGATGAAAACCTGATGTGGAAAGATAACATCGTATCCCACACTTTCCAATCGGAAGGCACCAAAGCCGGCTTCAGCGGCATCCTCACCATTAATTCCAATCTAACCCACGAGTACCTCAAGGATGAAGTGGGAATCGACATCGACAAGCTACAACGCCACCCGGAACTCTTCTCCAACAGCCCCATCGGGAACTATACATTCCCCGAGGGTAGCGGTACCGACGGTACTCTGTTCTGGAACCTAACCGGCCAGAACGGTACCAACTCCTCAATCGCTGCATACGAACATCTAACGTGTCGCGACTGTTTAATAATATGTTCAACGACTTGGATTATTCCCCTGGGATGGATTATGTAAGAGCATAACACTCTCTTCGTATAAGCATAATGTTCTAGATGCTAATCTTGTGAAACACAGTTGCCGTAAGTCATTTTTTCCATTGCTGTCATATTTTCAATACTCAGGACCCACCTATCAGCTCCCTAATTGTCTACCTGATTTAAGACTAACTTCGAGAACAAAGTCGCGTGTAGCGCCAAAATGCATTGTTTCTCATAGCTTCCCACAGGGAGAGCAGAATCCACCGGATGCTATGAGATGATGCAAGCGTCTTGTTTGCTACACATTGTGTATTCGTATCATAACCAGGTACCTGGGCATTTGGGTTGATAAGGGTAGAAATTCCAAAGGCATCATGTCTCCTTTCCTCCATTACGCTATATCAGTTCGTAGTTACATGGTAATTATTCCTCGCAACTTCATGCTGCACAGTTACCTGACTCTCAAGTGTGTGTGACAGACCTACCTGTACTGCGTGACAAAGATCGTCGTGGGTAATCAGGTATTACCAAGTAGCTAGAAGACAAAGCGGTCAGTCGGGTAAAGTGATGAAAAGCTACTATATCTTGTGTATCATAAGGATGCGTTGATGTACGAAGTAGACATTATACACTTTTCCTAGACTTAGGCACACTTGTCCTTCCGCTCGATCGAAAGCTTGCGAACACAGGCACATCATCTACAATGCTGGAGAGTCGAGCAGCCAGGATGACTGTACGTGCCCTTTCCCCTCTAATTAGGCAGTTAACATTTCATAGTCGGAAACCAATCATATATATATTTTTTGGAGCAAGCCACCTAGTATGTACCTATATTTACACTAATATTCGCGCCTATCAAACCACTCACCTACAAAAAGAAAAGCCTTAAATCAAGAACAGCGGTGGCCTAAATCTACTAGCAAGGCGAAGTAGTCAGTTACTAGCCCTCTCGATATCGTCACGGGCTAAGTACCAGCCATGGGGGTAATACATGAGATGCGGGCCGCTGCGTCGTGGTGCCACAGACCACCATTATCAGCTAAGAAAAAACGTTTCATGTCCATCGCCCGTCCCCAACCGAAGGTATCACCAACATCTATCTTCCTCTATCTCTCCAATAGTATCGGAATCGCGAGCTATCGTGGTTGAAGTGGGCAGTTCTTCCAGACATCACGGCATCGTCTTGGCAAGGGAGCTTGATCGTGAGCGGTTTCACGAAGTCGGATTTCCCAACCCCCGTACGATGGACGCGAAAGGATGAGTGGATGTAGCAATGCCCTGTAATAGTTGAGCGAGTAAGTGCTGTGTTACACGGGATTTTGTACGAGTACGGACTAGATGGGTGGTCTCAGCATCTGAGCCGCGGCGTCATGCACGAGAAACCAAACCATACCGGTGGTTCGTTCGAACCACAATGTGTATATGGACTGGCGATGTGGGATGCGGGGCTTAATTGGGCAATTAGTATGTATTCGAAAAGGGCGAGCTGAATATGTCTGACAAAGGCAATCCCGTTGCAATGGTAATGTAGTAATTCCCGGGAACGCTGTCACGAAATTTCCGCTCAATTCCTTTTACAGCCCAATATGTGATACGATTGGCTGGGACAGTTGTATGTAGCTTAGAATCTAAGTTCGCTGTGTATCAGGCAATAGCTTTTAATTCCATCATCGAGTTCATGACCAATGATACCAGAAGAGACATTTCCAACACACGCCCACAGTAGACACCACATCCTTTTGGTGAATAGAAGAAAATCGGGTCGTCATCATGTCGTAAATAGGAAAATAATTGTGCTACCAGCCTCACGTTCTCTACGAGACTGATGGATGTGATGAACAAAGTAAAACAAAAAGCAGCCTCGGTCATGAACATTACTCGCCTAGAAGTCGTGATAGGCGGGAATTTTTTGCGTTGCTCGAGTATCTCGTTGTCCTCAGCGTCAAAAATAAAATAAAAAAGTAATCGATGATCATCTCAAGAAAATTAAGGTCCACCATGCGACGCGTCAATTCGTGAAGCATTTACACGGCCTTCTGCGGCAGTTAATAACAATCAAGAATGAAGTCGTAATTTTCGTCATCGTATCTTCTGGTGGATGGGCCCAAACATGCCGATGATGAATCGTCGCAGCGAATACAAATGATTCTGAAGGGAATAATAAGCAAAGGAGTGTGTGTATGTGTATGTCGTAGTCGGCGTCGAACTCTATGGCGCGAAGGTGATTCATCCTGGTAGAATCAATTTTTTTTTCGCACAAGTGCCCAAAACACCGAAATTAATGCGTAGAATAACTCATCAATAGCCTACCGAACAATCGGATCGACGTTATCGCCGGCGAGCCACCGCGGAAGCCGGACGGTCCATTGTACCATACCCTGGTGCGGGCATGGGTCCATCAATTACGGTTTTCCGACGCTTCAGGTCCAGTGAACCGCTCGACGGTCGGGGTAGGTCGTCCTCATCATCGCGACCTCGCTTCAAAGCGCCGGGTGCACCGTTCATGACTGGCTGAGCAGCATACCCATTCTGCATCGGGGTGCCCATATCACCCTGGGAGCTATAAACATCTGGCGCAGGCGCACCGTTGGTGGGTGCCCGGTCGCCGCTCATTACATTATAAAGGTTACTTGAAGGTGGTACACGCGGCGGCGTACTGTATCCTGCTTGCTGGGTATAATAGGGTTGTGGTGGTGCAGCGGTCCTAGGCGTTGCACGGCCCGACCCAGCTTGATGATTTGGTGAGCCCGTCATTTCCGGAGGCATATGTTGATGATCGCCCGGCAATGCAGTGACGGGTGGTGGGTTATAGCTATACGATGTTCTATTGGCGTCATAAGCTCCGCTATCGTGCGTATACTCGGCCTCATGCTCTGCTTCGTCATCGCCAGAGGGGTGGGGCACACCATCACTATGTTGCAACATTCCGTTTGATGGCTTTACATCGGGAGGCTCACTCGGTCCCGTGCCGGCTGGTCGTCCAGATGGAGGCCCCATCTCGCTCTTAAGGTAGGAACTTGGTTGACCATAGATATTTCTATCTTGCGGACTGCTATTCGACGGGGGGTAGGGGGATTGCTGGGTAGCTTGGCCGTTGTATACGGCACGAGAACTATCGTACGGTTGGCCGGCTTGGGAATAGGGCTGCATGCTTTGCAAAGTAGTGCCGGGTGGCGTAGTCGCAGGCGTTGCGGGCATTGAGCGCGCTGCATTGCTAAGGCCAGTATCAATGGACATGGGATTATTACCTTGAGCACCGCTCATCCCTTGCTGACCCCACTGGAAGCTCTCAGAAGCACCCATACTTCCCATAACGCTTGATGCGCTGGTGGGCGGCGTCGGGAACGTGTGAGCCCTGTCGAGCGAAGGTCGGCCTGCATTGTTATGCGACGGGAGCGAAGGTTGAGGACCAGGGAGTCCCATGTGATGGTGATGCTGCTGTATCGATGGTAAGACGCCTCCTGGAGGTGTAGGACCGGGTCCGTTGCGCATCTGGTTCTGTTCTTGTTTTCGGCGTTCGGCCGCAGCCATTACCTGGTTGGTCCGGTTCTGGTTTGTGGGGTGGTATAATAAAGCCCCAATGTTGTGGACGAACAGAGGATATAATAACTCGGTGATTTTTTCTTTATTGGCAAAATCCAGAGCTCTTTCAAACGGAATCCTGAGACGATGTTAATTGAAAATTGTCCCATACTAGGGATCATATTTGAAAGCTTACCAAACACCCTTGAGGTGCATTGGACCAATCTTGACGACATGGCGCACTTTTTCGCTTTTTAAAATTCCATCTCTCCTACCACGTGTCATACCGGCAACATTGAGGAGCTTCGTTCCGTTTATCATGTGGTTATCTGCCAAAATTGTAAGCTCATTCCTCGAATTCCACAGGTTTCTATTATCGAATTCCTACCTTCTCGACGCGCAACACAGATCCCCCGTGCCTCAACTTGGAAACACAAGCTGCCTTCATCTTCCCAAAGCGTGGCAGTGACTCGAGGTTTCATCCCCGGCGGCGCGACTTGGCCTGTCGTGTCAAAGCCTTGGTACTGATTCTGCATGCCCCCTTGGGTTGCCACTCCTGGAAGAGGTAGAACATTTTGGGCGCCCATCGAGCCAGAGACCGGGGGCGCGGACTGAGGGGATGTCAACCCGTTTGTATAGCCATACTGATACGGAGGAGCAGAGTACTGTGCTGGTCCCGGTTGTAACAGCGTCGGCTGCTGATGACCATACTGAGGTAGGGCATTTGATGTCACGGTTTGCGGTTGCGGTGCTGGACCAGCGGACATGTGAGGGGGTTGATAGTACATGTCTGGAGGCGCCGGATTCATCGCGGAGTAATGGTCGTACCCACCAATTGCCTGGGAAGGGGCCCCAGATATCGCCGTTGTCACTGGTAGACTTGGGGACGGCGTCTTAGGGCCGTTTGACGAGGGAGCCGAGGTGAAAGAGGATTGCGAGTCTCCGTTGGAGCTCGCCGAAGATGCAATGGAGCTAACCCGGGGAGACGATGTACTCGAGGAGTATGCCAATGGCGCCTGCGGCAGGGGGAGCGAAGGCAACCTCTCACTTACATACGGCGTGCGCTGGGGAATGTGAGCACCGTAGTATGGTGGTACGTCGGACGTTCCCCGGGTTTGCGGCTGGGAAATCGGCGGTAGATCCAGTTTTACGACGCTCAATGATAAAGCCACGACGGGCTAAACGGGATGAAGCTCAAATACAAGTCGACTGGATACGACTTATGTTTGAGCAGAGGAGGCCAACACCACGATTGGGCTCCAAATTTTTTTATCCAGACGACAAATGAACCACAACAAGACGAGGTGGCCTGGTCAATTGACTCGTCGGCAAGCCAATCAATGTGAACAGAGACTGGTCTGGCGGGTGTCACGGTTGGGAGGCGCGTACGAAGAATTCGACGAGTTCTAGTTCTGCACTTGCGGGGAAAAAGACACGGTGGATGTGTTTCCTCGGCAGAACAGTATTTTCGTACAGCGTGATCGTAACAGGTCGTAAAGCTCTGGTGAATTGGTCAATTACGGATTTCTCCCGTGCGGTCTAAGGAATTAAGTCAGGCTCGAGTGTGGTTCTTTGGGATGATGTATGCTAGAGAATTTCGGGACTGAAATCGCGGAGCTTCGGAATTCATAAGCTGATGTTGGTGCTGGCGTAGTGGAGTGTATGAAAGAGAAGGTGGGAAGGAGGGGGGATGGGACAGCGGGCGGCAAGACGTCGTCGTCGTTGGTCGTTTGAACAGATTGAGGTCTCTCGCACACGAACGGATACACACAACCACAAGCACACATCGAGGTTTATTCTCTTTCCGAACAAGAAATTTTCTGCTTCCTCTCTTCTTTTTCTCTTTTTTTTTCTTCTTCTCTCTCCTCCCTTTGGGCGAGGCTGTCTCTCAACTCTAATGCAGGAACATCAGGTCCCAGATGCGCAGGGCGTAATGCAAGGCAGGAAAGAAAGTGGAGGTGGGCAGAGTTTGCGCAAGTAGGAATTGGGAATAGGATGAACACATACCTTCTACCTTCTCTCCAAACCTCAATGGCCTTCGCTGCTCAAAAATTAGGGGAGGTCGGTTCAGCACACCAAAAGAGAGAAGAGAAGAAAAGATAGAGAGGGAGAAAGGGAAAAGAAAATCCCAAGGTTTTTTTGTCCTCTCGCAATGGTAGTGGTGGTGAGGAGGCAGGAAGGTAGATAGATAGTGGAGGTACGAAAGTTAAGAGAGGTCAAGGTAAGAAAGGACGGACACAGACTTGCAGACGGGACTAGACGCTAACTAGTAAGGTAGGTGTAAGTTAGCCAGGGTAGCAAGGGTAGTAGGTAGCAAGTAGCAAGTAGCAGGTAGCAGGGGAGGCAGGGTTAACTAGAAGTGGTGCAGGCGGGCAGGGCAAGGCCAGGTTCAGAAAATTGTAGGTTGCTGCTGCTTTTTAGGATGTGGATTGTGTGGACTGTGAACTACTGTACCCTGAACTGTATGTAGACGCTTAGACTGGGTACGAAGAAGGTAGCCCTGGAGGCGGTAGGGATTAGTAGCAGCGAAAGCCGCTAGCACTAGACGGGTCCGGGTGTGGTGCGCCTGCTGGGGTTTGTTGTTGAGCCGGGGGTGTGTGGAGGGGGGAAGGAAGGATTGAATAGTGGATAAGGGAAACTGGCGACTGGCGAGGTTGGTGGTCGGGGTGTTTTTTTTTTTCCCTCTCAATCTCACTCTCTTTTTGGGTGTTCTGACTTTCAATGTTCCTTGCACTCGCGACTTGCAAGCAGCAAGGTCCTGGGGGAAGTACGTACCGACCGTGCCTACCTGGATGTAGCATGGGGTCTTGCCTTTGGCGGCCTAGGGTTGTACAACTAACACCAGCGCTCTCCTCAGTGTGGCTCCTTTCGGTGGCGTGTAATCATCAGGGTTGTGTGTCTACCGGGGTGAGGGGCTAGTCTTGTAAAATCGTAAAAATCGTACGCACAGTATAGGTCCATATTTATAAACTGTAAAGGAAACCTAACCTTACATAGTAGTTATGTACGTACATACCTACCTACCTTAGTACCTACATAGAAACTTCCTAGCATTTGAGCATTGAAATTATTACCTTTACCTCGAAGGTAGTATCAGCTTATGAACCTTAGAAATGTTGGTCGAGTCTATCACTATTCATATGTCAGAATTAATATATTGAATAACATAATATGAATAGAGTAATACAGTTCAACGTTGTTTAGTTCTATTCGTCGAGTACATTCTCGAAACTAGTGAGGTTTTTTTATTTCTCTCCCTCTTTCATTTCTTCTTTTCAACCCCCCGGGCTCAAGTTACCATGCTTGTCCCCTGAATTCAGGAGCGGATATAGATAAGATGCACAGTATGAGCTAAAAATGGCAATTGAGTCAAACCAAATGAGGTAAGTAAGATCTCTCTATTCTTTTCAAAATGCACAAAGCCTTGCTCGTCTGTCATCTGTCATCTCCATCGAGAATTGACCCGTTCAATGTTCTGTTCTGATCCATAAACGTATGTCTATCATGAAAGACTGAGATACACGATAATCATTAAAGGCAAGACCGAATAACCGGGGCACCTCTATACGATGGCCAGAATGTCAAATTGAAGCACTAGATGCACAAATGGTGGAGGAGGATTTTGGTTATTGGACAATTCCCATCCCGAAACGAGCAAAGTACATATCATGATCCAAGGTGGTCCACGGTGTTATATCGAAGCTCTCTCTAGACTTTTACTTCCAGCTAAGCTACCTATCTAGTAGCTACTAGGTAATTCAAAGAACACACAAAACCCTGCCTAAGGCCACGAACGACCCCACAATGTAATCCCCTCGCAATGCAAGGACACAAAATATACCGAGAAGAGTATAATTTACTCAAGCCGCCAAGAGCCCCATCTTTTCACGCTAAGATGAAGAACAGCCGACGAGAAGAGAGAAAAAAATAATATCTTCGATGCTTTCAAGCATCATGTATGTATCATATGTATAATAGCATCAAAGTTCCAGTTGTCCAAAGTATATCGGCCCGTGTATTTTAAGAACGGGTTTGTAAAGCTTTCCAACCAGGATAGCAAACGTTACCAAGTCACTATTTTTACATGTAACATCCTGAACATCCTACTCATATAGGTAAGTACCTAACCTAGTATTTGCTTACTTACTTAGGTGCGTGGAGAATTATCGTCGTTCTAGTCGGTAAGGAAAAGGCTGGGCTGGAACGGCTGGAACTTTCTTACTTGACTTTCCATCGATTTATTCAGATCGGTAGAGGCCTAAACTTTTCAAACACGAGCTCGCTGTTAAATCCATATGGTGAACCTGCCGGTAAAGTTATTTTCAGACCTAAATAATAGAGGTCGAAAGGTCAATGCTTCTACATACAACTACTATATAGGACGGTCTGGGGACAAATCCAGGACAGTGCAAAATGGCGTTACCTACGAGGCGTGTCAACAGACTATATCAGGAGTGGTTCCAACAAGAGGTCTTTGTACGGAGAGAAAGGGTATAGATCGTCGTCCGGATGGGCGCAAAGAGCAACAGAACAACGGTCCTATCTCTTCAAAGACAATTCCCTACCACAACCTACCAAGTCCGAGCAATATGTGCTATGGCACCGTGTCACAGAAGTACTCATTTAATATATGATGTACTCGACCATCTGAGACGCCGGTGAATTGGGTGGCTGTCATCACGTAAGTACGAATACTTTGCGCGAATACATACCATACCATACCTAGTAGGTACTCATCATATTTCCATGCCCTGCTAGTCATCTTATGTAATTCCGAGTAAGACGCGGAACCCTCCCTTTGTGCCTTTTACTTTCGAGGCCGTCGCCAGAGTCAATTGTTCAATTGTTGGCCGTCCAGATCTAGTGGCCCCAGCCTTCTCCAGTTTCTCTAAGGCTTCATGGCTTTGCCGAACTTTGTGGCTTGAACCAACTTGTTCGATATTACTCCTTAAATGTTCGAGGCTTTCTGATCTCCGCCTTAATACAATATAATAAAATAAAATACTATACAATACACCTTTGCCCCGAGAAGCGGCCCTTGTAAGACGAGGAGAAGAATTGCTCGGCCATTCTCAAAGGCTCGACGGCTGGTCGGCTTGGCGTGACCCTATTCCTTGACCCGGTGCTCCGCATCACCACTTATCTCCGCATCGATATCGGCCTATTTTTACGTAGTATGGAGAAGATTCTCTTCACCCCTTATATTAATTAACCATACCTACCTCTCACTTATAGTCAGGCTCGGGCAGCGCCTTTAGAATTAAGCCGATTTCGAGGTCGTATAGTTTCGCGGTGGCTTTATTGTTGTTGCTACAGCTAAATCGGTGTGGAGTTGGCGATTGGCGATGATTGCCGGGTTATTCACTATGACAAGAAGAGGGCGGTTGGGGTTAGTTCAAGCGCCCAATAAAGTGTTAATATGGAAATAGACCGTTTCCTTTCTTGCCAAAGGCGTGTCTGCAACAAGGTAGACCGGTCATCAAGCGTTTACTCCGCGCACCCCTCGTCTAACCGGGCTTGTACATAGCACGTTTTTCCTTGGCTTTTTGGCCTTCCCCTCTTTTTGTCTTTTAAAGTCGTCTCTTTCGCTGGTCAAGGGCTAAAGGTTTCTTGTTGGTAATCAGCATCCCGGTCACTTCGGTGGACCTGTCAGGGTTGCAACGTCGACTTGGCCAGGACCGACGGATTCAGCCAACATACCCCATCGTCATCCTCGTCCTGACTCCTCCCTACGGACCGAAGCCAGATCCAGCTGGTGGCTCCGACGAACCTTGAAATGCTCGAATTCAATTCATTGTACCATGGTGTTGATCACGTACATTTCCGAGTCCTTAATACTCACGTCACGTTAGTCACTGCTAATGGGCACGTATTTCTGGTACCTGGTGATGCCAAACAGCTATTATCTTTTTACCCCGAAGCAGAGATCTAGTGTGGCTGTTAGTTCCTTGCTGTTCGTCAACTAGTGTGTAGCTAGAGGCGTTCAGCTAGGGACGGCAGCCAATGCATGCACTCGGACAGGGCCCAGTCTGTGTGTATGTGCATGTATGTAGGTAGGTAAGTATGTATGTATGGCAGATGTGGCATGCTGCGAGCTTAAAGATATCCATTGTCTAGTCATATCATCCGTCAAAAAATTACGAGAGACGACTATGGTTCGACCGGGTTATAATCAAAGGCATCCCCTAGGTTTTGATATTTCCGTATCCACTTGTCAACTACCTCCTATATATCAACGCGGCATTCGAGAGCCTCTTCTGCATGCACGATTGGATGCTGATGCGGACCATGCCTGCCGTATCCATTAGAAACCCCGTCAAGCCTTGTGAGATGCAGACACGCTTACGCCCACAAGAGAATACACGGCACGCACTCCACATCAAGGCAGGGCAAGGCATGGCTCTGTACCATTATCAACGTTCTCTCTAAGTCTGCGTTCGCCTCCGCCACGGCTGGGGACGAACGGCAGTGGCTAATCGTTGTCCTACGCATCGAAAGCAGGTCCGTTACACCTGCTTCATGGGGTAGCATGTACGATTCATCTACGGGACCAAAGAGGATCTGCATGTTTCCAGTAATAACCAACATGTATACATTACCTACGTACCTTACCGCATGCGACCTACTTACGACATGAGATATTGAGATATGGCCTAAAGTTGGTAATGTCACCATATGTAATCCTACAATAGGCTAAGGAAAAGAAACCTCGTGGAGAGTTACGGTTTTGGTGTTTCATGACGAGAACATACCAATTCCCTCGATGTTTATCCCTGAACATGTAATCCCGAGCCGAGGTTCGTCTACTCAACTCCTAACTCGGCGGGGTAGCAGTCGATATTGTGGTAAGCCTTTCGTACATTATTATCCAAGGTAGCACCAAGATGGGTAGATAGTCGAATAGCGATGAAGAAAAAAATACAAAAATAAAATTTCATACCTACATAGTACCTACCTAAGCACCTACCTAAGCACCTACCTACCTACATACATGTCCATACATGCCCATACATACATACTTGCATGTAAAGTTACTCCATGTTGCTATGGGATGTGTAAGACGGGAGCCCGGGCTCTCGTCAATGTGGGACTTGCAGGATACTAAGAAGACGCCGCACTTCTCTGCAGCACTTACGTATCCCAATGCAAGATTCCGCGATATCTTAGCAGCGTAGGCATTAAGCTATATATGTGCATACATAGCAGCCCATCTTCCCATACATAACCTAAAAAATTCAGACCAAAACCCGCCAAGCCCGTCTCTCGCATACTTACCCTTGAACCAGTCCACCTATTATGTTCAGGTACGTAGACACCATGTAGCTTAGCTATTATCGCCCCCCACCATAGTAACATATTCCTCGAGTGCGACTATATAATTTCCAGATTCAACTACGGCACTATGTACGTTGTACATCCGTTCCAGCACGGCACAGCACGCCCGGCTGAAGATAAAATCTGGTACTTGGTTAGGAACGTCGTAGTTCGCCAAACCGTAGCGACCAGCGACGATCCCTCAGTCGGATCTTAAAGCATCCGTTTCTGCTGTAATAGCGGCAAGCTCCGTCCAGTTAGCGCTGAGAAGAAAAGGTTTTAACAAGGATATCTCCTTCAACTGTCAGAACCTTATGGTAAAACATCTGTGTAAGTAACTGAATGTATGTATGTATGTAGGTATGTATGTAAGGTGTAAGGTATTGCATTGTGTTACGTCCATGTGCAAGTCTTTTTTGGTAATACCGAGACTAGAATACACTTGAATCTGAATGTCCAGTGGGGAAAGAGGCTAGCAAGCTAGAGAAGCTAGTAACAGGTAGAGTCAGATGGACGTTGAAAGTAACAAATAGCAAAAGCCTGTGGCAGGTATTGGCCCAAGTTGGCCAATCACGGCACGAGATCATGATCCTGTCGATAAAGGGATGGCTTGACAGCGTGGCCCGGTAAGCAACTTATTTAGTCTCGTCCCTTTCGTGGCCTGAGCTTACTGGCTGAACGACCAATGGCTCAGACGGTCGAGGGAATGCTGGCAGATCTGAAGCTAGCCTTAGATTGATTCGCGGTCAGCCACATGGTCGCGATAGCCAAGGAGCGATCGCCTTGTTTAATTTCCAGGGTCTTGTTTCAGTCATCATAGCCATGTAAGTACAAGAGGACGAAACGAGGGAACATACGATATATTTGCGTGTACGTAGTATCAATTGCCAAAATGTCCGCTCCTCACACTAAATAACAAATACTCCGTGGTAATAAGACGATCTTCTAGCTAGAGAGATGCTAAATACAGACACTAACGACTTAAAGCTAAGCAATCATATTAGTATAATTGTTAAGCAATCTGCACGTACTTCCATGCACCAGTGGATCGACGCAGGGCAACGGAAGCCAAAATCCACGACGTGAGATATTCCAGGGGGTCCTTTCGGTCTTCAGGACGGGTAGGCTCGCCCTATATCTGTGAGTAAATCGTCTGGGGGATCACCATATCTGCGAGGCTCCGGTGAGGTGCATGATTCCTTGCAGATTTGTATTATTTTCGTTCCTTTACATCTCTTCCCCCTCACATTTTCTGCGCATCTAAAGGCACATGAATCTCGTGCTATCGTTACTGTCGGGTTGATTCCCAACAGAGTGGCTTACTGTGGATACGTAGCAAGGTGACGGCATGCGGTGGAAGAGAGCCTCAAGGCTCACTGCAATGCTGTGCCATGCTCATGCCATGCATGGCATTTTACCCGTTCTTCATACTATAAAACACTAGCAACTCGGGGTACAATATATGTGATTATTTAAAGTAGTATATCAACCAACTCAAGAATGGTTTGATGAGAATCACGATACGTACCTACTCGCCCTACCGTATCTGCCGGGTTGTTCGGGCTCGAAATATTTTAAAAGGCCTTACCTTGATAGGTACCTAATAAGAAATTAGAAATAGGTAGGCGTAAAGTAACAAGTTATTGTCATCGCTTTCTCATACGCGCTCAACATGCAATTTGCAAGCTATCGATCGTGACGGTAAAAGTTCCTCCTTGTATCTCTTTTAGCTTCAAGGCTAGAGATCTCATCTTGGCATCTCGCACTCCGGACATGGCACAGACCAGACCTTGTATGCAGGTAAGTAGGTAAGTACCTACCTGGTACCTCATCCATCGTGGTCAATGTGTCTCGAACGCGGTAAATCCGTGTGGCTGATCCGGCATCGCCAACTCGATACGTACCGGGATACCAAATCGACTGGATTCGCTAAGTCGGCTCCTGCTCGAGCCGAACTGCAAAAAAGTAAGGTACATGAAGAGCTATAAGTTGCCTAATTAGGTTCAGGATCTCGCTTACACTTGTCAGTTCCTCCATCCCTTTATTCGCTTATACGGAGTACGAAGGACGCGTCACAGCAATTCAACTCGTAAAAGACGAACCCAAAATCTCACGTCGAATCACTTTGCTATCGACAGCCCTTCGCTCGTTTCCCCGTCATCTTGTGCCACGCAGAATACATAGTAGACCACGCTTCTACCATTGTAAGGACCGTCGTTGGAAAAGGCTCGTGGAAATCTCGTAAGATGACAGGGGCACCCATCAAGATGGCTTAAGCACTTGCATGACCCAGAAGCAGTCTAACGCACAGCGGGCAGCGGCTATGCAAATCTCACATCTCTGATGTATCCAATCAAGCCCGCGTTACCCCATATTGCCGCTTGGAGTGACCCCCAAATTCCTATCTGTGCGATGCGAAGAATTTTAGGGTGCTGCGAACTAGCCTTGCTTGGTTCTTCTCATGGTACGAAGATGTCTCACCGGGCTGTTGCCGTCGTCTTTAGTATCGTTTATATCTATGATTTGCATCACCTCGACCAGCACGACTCCGATCCCCATCGGTACGGCTCAGAAGTTAGGTAACTTGCCTGTGTCCAGAGGACGGCCGTTCCGAAGGCGTGGAAATCAGTCATCTAGATAGTTCTAATGCCTTGACCCTGTCACAGCCAACAGCGCGTGTTTCCTCCAACGAGCAAACATCAGTATAGCTAGGTATGAAGGTGGAGCACGTGAATTATTGACATGGCATCCATATCACGAATACCTTGAGCTACCTACCTAGGTAATAATTATCTAGTAGCAAAACAGATTAGTTGATTAATTGATTCAAACCAGAAGCCACTGGGCAAAAGAACCTTTTGGAGCCCCGTTGGTGCTGTCGGCGTTGGAGCGCTTCGCCGTTATCAGGTAGCTGCTAAAAGAGTTTCCACCTCGTCACATCCGTAGGGGGGTATTCTAGGACCAGTTCTACATATTAGATTTGTGTTGCGCAAGCCCCTTTTGCGACCCTCCCATGGTGTTGACCCAGATCTCCCCACCGTCTTTTTCTCGCGACCAATCAAGCATGTCCACGTCGACCAAGCACCACCATTAGATTTCGCTGTGAGGGGAAGCGAAGAATCTTTAGAGCGATAGACTAGACTAAACAAGCACCAGTGGAGTGACCGAAGCTATTGAAATTCCTTGGTGATCACCGAGCCGAAGAAAAGCCTGCCGGTTTTATTCATAAGTTTTAAGCAACCGGTAAATTCGGCGAGAGCTTGTTCAAGCCTTGCGTCCCAACCTTTCACAATTTTATTTTTCTAAGAAATTTAATTCTGTATTATAATAAAAACTAGGTGTAACTTGTGCGCTAGTTGGATCTATCTGGTAATTGGCCACATGTGAATTTGTAACCTCCTTTGGGAGCCACCCGTACGATACCGATGTGAGAAGGCGTTCGTGTTCCCATCGCCGCCATAGCAAGCCAATGTGGCTTGCCCAAGATTGGTATGTCGAAGAGAACCACAAGCTCAACAGGAGTGGACACAGAATTGAAGGGTTGGGCAGGTGTTAAACTATAGCATCGAGATGCCTTCGAGCTTACGAGATTTCACAAGACGAAGTCCAATCGCTATAATGTGGTTTCTAAGCCGACTATTTGCTGGCCCAATGGGAAATTAGAACGTGGTAAGACTAGACTTACATACCTCCAACACACTTTTCTCGAACCTTTCAAATAATGGATATAGTTTATAATAGAACTGCTAGTAATCCGCATGGAGTTCGCTCTGATAACGCTGCCCTATGTATTCCGTTTCCGAGGAGTATACCCATCAAGTAAACATCCATTAGATAGGTACGTAGAAAGGTAAGTAAGTACCTGATAAACTCAAGAGTCAGCAAAACCTAGCCAAGCTACCAAAAGCTCGTCATCGAAGCTTACAGCTTCCACCTAAGCAGCTCAAGGTTTCGAATAATATAACAATATCGCCGATATAAATGGTAAATTATTAACGTGTGTAGGACCTCTAATGCTACTTAGGTAATTAATAGCCACACCGTACGAAGAAATATTCAAACACCCGACAAAACGATAGGCCAAGCTTCTTTCTACTTGTAGTTACTACGGCTGTCTCTCACCGCTCTTTCGCCAGGAGGTCCATGTCCATGTCCAGATCTTAACCAAACGCCCCTCTCCTCTTGACCTCCACTCTCACATCTCATCCTTGTCGCCGCAAATCCTTGCCGATGCTCCATCGCGTTTGTCCGATGATCGCCGGTTATTGGTTTCGCCATTTTCTTGCCCTCTTGGAACTTTAGATACAAGGTCTCTTCTTATTCATTGCCATTATCCAAGTCGTGGTCCGTTTTAGAGATTTCAATGCCATGTCATGGTTTTCACGTGGCGGTGGCTGGTCTGAAGCAAATAGTCTCGAATCTCGTCTCTTCGAAGCGGTCTTGGCCCTGCGAATCCTGACCGGTGTGATCTGATTGGGATGCCGGTCCACAAGGTTTTCCGAGCAGCTCGTCGGTCTGCCTGTTTAGACCTAGAAACATTCTTCAACCTACATAACCTTTCTCGTCCCTGTTCACAAGCATTTCCTTGATGCCAGGTGCATATAGCGGTCACAAGAGCAACCGGACCAAGAACTCGGATTATCTAGCTAAGAGTGCCTCATTACGCGTGTAGCACAAGCCGTCATACCGTACATGGTATAATCCAATACTTAGTACTTGGTTTTACCACGGTAGACACAGCGGTTCTAGGGACCCATCCCCCAGCCCTGCGCGCTTCTTTCTCGCATGGCCATCCAGTGTTCTTGCAGTGCAGTCATGTAGCAGCTACGGAATGGTCGATCTCCGCAAGAAATACCTAAGTTTATCTGACCGTCAAACAGATTGGTAGCCTGGTAATTAACAAAATGGGATCGCCGGCAAGGATTTCGACGGATTCGCCTGTGTGTATCTCGATTCCTGTTTATTGTTGAGCTTGGATTTTATTATAGATTCAAGTAATGTTGGTACATACGAGTAATAATACCTAGTACATGTAAAAACTCACATATCTTTTACCTCTTAAGTGGCCACCGTTGATCTGAAAATCAATCTTACATCGTGCATGCACCGTGGGCCACACCCTGTACTATATTCCTATTAAGTAGGTAAGTAGTTAAAGGTCACTTCTAACTACTTGCAATGTCGTGGATGCTTACATAGATAATACATACTACTAGGTATTGCAATGTACGTATCATCATGTACTCTCTAGTACATATAGGTAGGTAGGTAGTTATATGCGGCGCGGCATCGTGCTACTACAGCACATAACCGCACTTACATATCTAGCGGGAAAACAGGACAGGGGTAAGAGACAAGCAATTGCTGCCGCTATTGCTGACAATGCTTATCCTCATCCACTACTTCTTTCCAGAAGATCATGTCGGCAGCGAAACAAGAAGACGGGGTGCGGATCATAGCCGAGGAATTTCAAAAAGCCGCACTTCGACCCATACTACACGCATACGTAAGTGCAAGGGACAAGATCATCGTAT
This sequence comes from Annulohypoxylon moriforme, assembly GCA_022695765.1. Taxonomy (NCBI): domain Eukaryota; kingdom Fungi; phylum Ascomycota; class Sordariomycetes; order Xylariales; family Hypoxylaceae; genus Annulohypoxylon; species Annulohypoxylon moriforme. The sequence goes on from MU403102.1 coordinate 466,187, forward strand.
GGCGGGAAGGTCCTCTTTAGTTCTGACCCGTGTCTGCCAGCCATTCGAGCTTGTTCTTCCCATTGTCTTCTTTTCGTAATATGAGAGTGATTCATTCTGGGACGGCCAAACCAGCCAGGAACCTTTTACGCTCTCCGACCCCCTTCCCTTTCCAAGTCACAACTCCCAGCCACCCTACGTAACAAGCAGCAAGAATCAAGCAAGCGGGCGCGCTGAGGAGCATCCGCCTCCGCTGCCGCAGCAGCACAAGCTGTGCCAGCCAAGCAGGGAGCAGAAGCAAGTATGATCCGCATATGTAGCCTAGTGACAATCTCTCTATGCCTGTCTGTATACCCTCCCTTCGCAAGTACGTGTACCCTATTTATGATTATTTTAAGGGCTGGGTCTCGACTCGATATTCTTGCCTACCCATGTCGCATCGAAATTGTGCCACCCCCAATGTTGTGGAGAGCATCAACCCCCACCAGTATACTTTCCTACAACTCAATGTCTCTCCATAGAAGCCCAAGGGTCTCGTAACAGATAGGTGGAGGATCATCTATTCATAAATGAATAAGAAAACTGTAATGGAAATAATTAAATACTTATTAAAAAATTTTAAAAAAAAATTTAAACAAAAAAGCTAAAGTTCTTACTTCGTTGTCGCTACGGTTACTAGATTTGCCCAAAAAAAATAAAAAAGTTCTTTGAATCTAATAAAATTCAGGGGTCTGATAGAGCCAAGGGTGAATGGATGATTACTGTATGAAGGTGAATCAACGTTTTTATCTTGAGGGGCAAAGATTAACTCCGGATCGCATCGTAGCCGGGCTCGGCCTAAGTTTAGGCAAGCCCATCTTCTCGAGCAATTCTAAGCACGGCAACCTTATGTCGGGACTTTGCCTACCAATCGCCGGAAACACAAGTCAATTTCTCTAAAACATTCCACATATCGGTCAAGACCCAACAGAAAGGCCATTGTAACATACCTAGTCGGAGAAGTAAGTAAGTAAAGGAAGAGCAAGCTCGCTCGCGTCGAGGCAGCGAAAGGGTGGCAATTGTTCATGCCGGTAAAACATAAAAACGCTGCGGCTGCACAGGAGAGAGGAGGCACGGGTCGGGAATGCAACCCGACTCGATAATATTGAATCATGGCACCCCATCCATTGTGACCCTAAGGTGGGTAAGCAACACAGCATAGCAAATACAGACTGGACAAGAACGACAGCGGCCCCAATCGCCAGGCTGCATGAACGCCTGGCATGGGGTCTAGCATGCGCCGCAGAGCCTATGTATGTAAGTATATACATACATACATACACACATACACACATACACATATCACATATGTACATAAATCCGAGGCCTAGGTTTGGCACCCAGGTACTATGGATATGCGTTCCCGGCTCCTAGAGGATCGTGGCCACGATCCAAGCTCGTAAGCACTGGGTAGCGATGAACTGCTTTCTATAGTTAAAGATTCGGCATGTACGTATTTACGTACATAAATCCTTGATATGGGAAGCAAGGAAGAAGCTCCCGTCTGTGGGCTGGCCGTTGTGCAGATGACAATTGGGGCGTATCATCAGCCTCCGATGACATGATAAAAATGTGAGCTGTCAGCATTTCAAGTCGTTAGCATGTATCAAGTAGTCGAAGTTGGACCATGGCGAAAGTCCCCTTGTCCAATGATGTGCATCGACTATAGCGTAAACTACAAATAACTTGCCTTGCTGGGGTCTAGAGGTACATCCATCCATCCATCCATACCTACATACATACATCGTACCTCAGCTCTAGGTAATGACGAGAAAGAGGGTTGCATGAGAAACGATGACGGGAGATGTGGTGGGCTACTTGCATGAATGTGCGGGGGACAGGAAATCGAACCGGGACCGATCCCAGGCGAGACAAGCAGATGGTTTTTTTTTTCTTTCCTCTTTTCTCTTTCTTTCCCTCTATCTTTGATATGGATATTTGTCGCATCTTCGTCAGGCCAGGTCCGATCAAGTCTAAGCCTAGTTTATGGTGTGGCATCCAACCAACCGAATTGCCGCCCTCGTGACTTGGAATCCTTTAATTCAAATCTGACAATTTCCATCCTACTAATGAATCCATTCATCCCTACCTACCCTACCTACCCTTATGTACTGCGTATGTATGTAGGTCCCTACGACTGCGACTGTAACCCGCGCTGGGCGCCAAAACCAGTCTGGCTCGGACCTTTGGTTTTGAAACGAGCACACCCGATTGGTTCATTGGGCGCCTCCGTCAGATGTCGTGATATGATGCCCCCGTCGGCGGGCGAATCTCGTAGCCTTTTTTTTGTGAGATATCGTAACGCGGGCTTGGCATGGATGTCCTTTTTTTAGTTATTATATTTAGTGTTGTATTTGTTATGAAGAAAGACGATATTTGCCTAGGCGGGTATCTACCTACCTGGTATGAGTGGGTAGGATAATTAGGTACTAGGTATGATTAGTAAGTATGCTTGTGCCTACCAATACACCAATACTTCAAGTTGTGCACCAACGAGGTCAAGTCCGGTACCTACCTCCAGTGGTATTCTGAATAAGTTGCTGCTTCCCTTAGGTAAAAATCCAAGGTCGAGTTTAGGTTGTACATAAATGGGGAATCACGTGTTACTTGCCGGCATGTCTTCTGCTGTGTTGCCCGGTAGCTCAGTAGCTCAGTTTTGGGTTTCCGTTAGCGTCGAGTCGAACGCACTTTAGGGTGATTGTGAGTGAATGTCTCATTCAAAGGAAACAGCAACAAAGGTCACTGTGCGAGGGTGGGTAAATAATATCCTTCTCACCTTCACAATGACGTAGTAATCACGCGTTTTCGATTCACAACTTCTTTCCTTCTTACCTTCGTGTCACCGATTTTCTTCCTTTACCATGTCACCTCCGCCGGTATCAAACACGTCAAAACAGGCCATAGCCAAAGCCGCCGACCCTAAATATGGTCAGTCATTCGATCCCTGGAACTCGTCTGCTACTGGTCACCAGCGCGCCGATAATCACCTAGGGAGAAGTACGGGATGGCGCCAGTCACGGAACTTAAAGCTTACGAGCCAATTCAAGGGGGGAGCTGGTGGCGGCCAACGAGTATCAGACACAGTCGGTGCCAGGTCGAAAGACTGGGATCCTAAGTTAAAGGCTCTCGTTACGCCTGAATTACGGACACGCGCCAAAATGTCTGTCGCAGACATGCTTGCGAAGCCGGGAATAATGGGGACAAGCATGCCATCATCCGCCTCGATGACAGGAGGCGCGAGCTCGGGGAGGAACGACGAAAGACGCGGAGATTTGACCGTCGAGGAGAAGCTTATGGCCCGACGCAAAGACGAAGACGAAACTCGGCAGGCTGAAAGAGCGCAATCTAGAGGGGCAATCTTCGACGGTGTCGTGGTTTACATCAACGGTAGCACGCATCCCTTGATATCAGATCATAAGCTCAAGCATGTGCTTGCGGAACATGGCGCTAAAACTTCCATCAACTTGGGACGACGGCAGGTAACTCATGTGATTTTAGGCCGATCGGCTAGCAGATCTGGTGCCGGCGGAGGCCTCGCAGGAGGAAAATTACAGAAAGAAATCCGAAAGGTTGGTGGTTGCGGTGTGAAGTTTGTAGGCGCGGAGTGGGTTATCGAAAGCATCAAAGCCGGCAAACGGCTCCCAGAGGCGAAATTCAGCAATCTAAAAATCGCTTCCAAGGGCCAGCAGAGTGTATATGGCTTATATTCAAGCCCGAAGGCTTCCGCGGAGCCGTCTACTACCTAGTTGACAAGTTTGGTGTCATCTAGGCTAGAGAGGTTATAATGTTAATTACTAACATACGGCACGGTCAACGGGCTGAACGGGTTGCATTAGGGTTTGCGGCATTGCGTTATAAAATACATGCGGGTGGGTGGTTACTTTGCATGATACATCGGCATGGGGCATTAATTGCATAGGTGATCGGTACCGGGTGCGCCACCAGGCGTTTTTGGTTTGTGTACTTCGTGGAATGATGAGCTACCACTTCTGCTGGGTACAATTTATGTAGATTGTGGTGTAAGGTGTCTTTTATACTAGAATCTTATTGTACGCGACTAAGAATGGGACGTAGGTACTAGGTATTCATTCATCTATGAATATAGGTAGCATAGCATAAACCGTTGGTATTGGATATTCATTGATAGACGGTACAATTGTACAGCTGCTATCATTGAGTGTAGTCCTGGACGGGAAGAAGCGCAACTACATGAATGACATCATTAGAACCATTATATGCATAGCTGCATAGCACTCAAGATTCGAGCTTTTAATGTCGTTATCAACTCGGTACAATGGGGTCGGCTAGGGCTTACCGAGGATGTCACCTAGGTATGCAGATATGCAGGTACTGCCAACATCTTTCCCCGCGGGGACATCTTATTACCGGTCTTACTAAACAGGGGCTTTCCTTTCACCGCAGGTCGAAAACCATCAACATAGTCATCTTTATTCTTATTTCTCTTTTCTTATTTTTCTAAATATTGTATAATTTCACCGAAGAAATTAGTTTAGAATAAGAATCGAATACATATTTCTAAGAGTTAGGTATGCTTTATAGGTGATACTAAGTATTTGAATCTAGCATTGGAAGTGTGGGGGATCATCGAGGGAACCTAGGATAATGAACTATCTACAAGATGAGATTCATCGGCGTTCGCTGGAGAACCCAGAAGCCTTCTGGGCTGATCATGCTGCAAAGGTTCACTGGCATAAACCCCCCAAGTCTATATTGACCAGGAAAACGAAGAAACTTGAAACGGGGATCGAATGCCCCCATTGGGAGTGGTTCACAGGCGGGGAAATATCAACATGTTTTAACTGCGTTGACCGTCACGTTCTTGCTGGCAATGGTGACATGCCTGCTATCTTCTACGATAGTCCTGTTACCAAGGCTAAGAGGACTATCACTTATGCGCAACTACTCGACGAGGTTGAAGTTACGGCTGGTGCGCTAAGAGAAGAAGGCGTCAAGAAAGGAGACGTCGTATTAGTTTATAGTCGGTCTTCTCCATCACCACCTTTTGACCAGAAAAGTACTTGGGTTGCCTAACAATTCTTAGTGCCAATGATACCTGCAGCTTTAATTGGTATTCTCGCCATCAACCGGCTCGGCGCAATTCATGCTGTTGTATTCGGTGGATTTGCCCCTGCCTCCTTGGCCCAACGCATCGAAGCATCTAAACCTACGGCCATTCTGACAGCTTCATGTGGAATCGATGGAGCCAAGCCACCAATGAGTTACAAGCCTTTGTTATCTGAAGCTGTTCGGATATCTAGTCACAAACCAAGTCGTGTCATAGTCTGGCAACGAGATGAACTACGGTGGAGTCCATTGGAGAGACTGGCGGGAGAGCGGGATTGGTTTAAGATGGTGCGGAGTTGTAGAGCAAGAGGCGTGAAAGCTAGTTGCGTGCCCGTTGGTGCTGCTGATGAGATATATATCATATACACCAGCGGAACAACCGGTTCTCCTAAGGGGGTTGTTCGTCAAGCAGGAGGCCACGCAGTTGGTCTACAGCTTTCAATAAGTTACTTGTTTGGTGTGAGGGGGCCTGGTTATACTATGTTCACAGCAAGGTGAGCATAGCCCAAAAGGAATCAGTCTTAGATGGATACCTATTGACTTGACACACAGTGATATAGGCTGGGTGGTAGGACATTCCTACATCATCTACGCACCCCTTCTTGTCGGGGCGGCTACAGTTCTTTTCGAAGGAAAACCCGTAGGAACACCCGATAGCTCAACACTTTGGCGCATTATACGTGATTACAAAGTAACGAGCCTATTTACGGCTCCGAGTGAGTGACACCACAAAAGCATGATACGTTGAAACTGACGACCCTAGCTGCCTTGCGAGCTATCAAGAGGGATGACCCAGAAAACAAATCCCTCAAGCAAATAGGAGAACAAGGGGGGCTAAAAAGTCTAAAGGCACTTTTCCTTGCTGGAGAGAGATCGGAACCATCGATAATCACAATGTATCAAGAGCTCATACGGCGATATGGCGCCTCTAACGCTACCGTGGTAGATAATTGGTGGTCGTCGGAATCAGGTTCACCAATTTCAGGCATCAGCCTAGCTCCACACGCGGCCAACTCTAAGGACGAAAATACTATTAGCGATAAGTATTTGCCCGTCAAACCGGGAAGTGCTGGCAAAGCAATGCCAGGATTTGACATCAAAGTAGTTAATGACGACGGAAACGAGGTGAGAAGAGGTAAAATGGGTAATATTGTTTTGGCAATACCACTCGGCCCTACAGGTTTCACAATGCTGTGGAATGACGAGGAAAGGTTTTACAGTAGTTATCTCAAGAGGTTTGGTGGAAAATGGATTGACACTGGCGGTACGTTATTTAACGGTGCCCGCAGACCTACATGACCTACCTAACACTTCTCAGACGCCGGGATAATAGATCCTGAAGGGTATGTGAGTATCATGAGTCGGAGTGACGACCTCATCAATACAGCAGGCCACCGCCTGTCGACTGGTATGCTCAGTTCCCCCCTTTACATAATTTACGTTAGGTAACCTAAAGAAATAGGCTCTATCGAACAAGCCATAACAAGCCATCCTCTGGTTGCTGAAGCTAGTGTTGTCGGCATACCGGATGCTCTAAAAGGCCAGCTCCCGTTTGCCTTTATAACATTGTCAGTTGCCGAACACCCCGTGTCCGCCGTACCGGACGAGACATTATACAACGAAATACAAAGTCTAGTTCGAAAACAGATCGGAGGTATTGCAACCCTTGGTGGCATAATACAGGGCAAAGGAATGATTCCTAAAACGCGATCCGGCAAGACTCTTCGGAGAGTTTTGAGAGAACTGGTTGAGAACGCGGTTCATGAGGAGCTTGAAAATGACGTACAGTACCCGGCCACGATCGAAGATGTATCTGTGATTGATGTCGCGAGATCTAAAATTGCCGAATATTTCGAACACAAGGGAAATGCGCATAAAGCGATCGAGGCGAGGCCGAAATTATAGGACTTTTCCCATTACCTGAGCCGTGGCTTCAAAGATGGGATCAAGACTATTTTTACTATCGGTGTCTCGGCTTAGGCGTAAACAACTTCAATGACGACGACAACAAGTCTCCACCGAAACATATGTCGCACGAATACGCGTTCGACACTTTGGGACCTAGGACTCTGACGATGCCTCAACAGTTCCAACCTCAGAATAGTCTTCTACATTCCCTTCTTTACATTATCATCTAGTTCTTGTCCCCGCAGAAGGATCTCCGGACTCGGGTATTAGACCAGGCCTTCGGGTTTGTTCACTCTTCCGTTTGAGGCTTTTGACATTTCAGTCGACCAATCACATTGGTGATATCCCATATTCCGAAATATTGTTCGCTCGAAGACAACAGTTTAGGGAGAATTGAGTTCATTAAGGCTTGGGGGTCGGTCGCTCTTATGCCTTGGATATTTATGGCGAAAAATATGCCTTAGACACAGCACCCACAAAGGACCCGACTACGGCGGCGACCCCGTGTTTCTCTGCTCCGCTAACTAACACACTTCCTCCACGGAATATATCACCTTGAACAGTCGTGGGACTGCCTTGCGGTTTCATAGTGAATGACTCAGCTTATGATGGAGTCTTCACTCAGCTTCCGCAACAAGTTTCTCAAATAGGAAACCCATGTATTTGTGTATAGCCTCAACTCTAGGACTAAAACGTGAATAGAAACTAGACCAATTTATACTCAGACAGAAAAAAAATCATTTAAAATGATTCTATCTGCAAGGCAAGATGAAGTTTTCCTGTGTTGAGGGCATCAAAGTCAACAAGTGTATTCTGGAGATAGATAATCGTTTGCAAAATGGCCGAGAAAGAGATAACTATATTCTGGGGAGGCTACTGTAAGTCCCCAGCCAAATTGGAATTACTCGATGGTCGTGCTGACAGATATAAGTTACTATTGGTTGGTCTGCCTCACAGACTACCAGATGTAGCTCCAACGGCAACGCAACATTACAGATAGTCGACCTGGTCTTGACGAAAGATCGCGCGCCGCGAAATTCGGCACCTCAGTCCCTTCTAACAGATAATTCACCGTGGTATCTGGACAATGGAAATGAGCCTGAAATTGTTAGCTCGGAAGCTCTCGGTTCTCAGGAAGCTTTTCAATTTCTCCTGAATTGTCTTGAAGCCACGAAATCATCTGGGAACGGAGTCGTCAGGCTTGTCATTCCTCTACACAGAGGCGTAATCACCAGGTCGGATATTATTCCTCTTCGTCTCAGGGATGCTTTAGGAGTCAAGCATGTGGAATCTTTTTCGACACCTCTTCAATATTTTCCGGGGGACGCCTTAAACCTAGGCACGATAGCGTTTCCTACACTGTTTCGTTCCTCTGCGGGAGGAATTTTGCTGCAACATTCATCTCCGGTAGTAGAACTAACATTGGGAAAGCCAGCAGTATCCCCGGAATTCGAGGCAGAATTTGAAAATAAATTGTCGATCCCACTGACTGTACCGATACCAATCACTCGTAAACGCATCGTGCTCGTTGGGTGCAGTTATCGCGACCCCTCGTCAGGAGCATGGACGACATTCGCGTGTAGCGCCGCTCGAGCCCTTGGAATCGACCTGGTTATCATCGAAAAGCCCGGATGCTGGATCGAGAGAAGTGAATACTCAGATTGGTACGAGGCTCTCTTGCCCGCTGGCTCCTGGTGGTCAAACCCGCCTAGAGATGACATGGCGGATCACATCGTCACAGCAGTCAAATCCTACGGCAAAAAGATCGATGGCATCGTCGCCTTCTTGGAACCATTTCTCGCTACGGTCAGTCGAGCAGCTCAGCAGCTCGGCCTTCCATGCCAACCAGCCGAATCGTACGAGATTGCAACAGATAAATATAGGCTAGCCATGTTCGAAGGTCGCGAGCCTTTCTATGGATCGACGGCCGAGGATGCGTTGAATTTTGCATCAAGTGAGAAGCTTGAGTTCCCGTTGATTCTCAAACCACGCCTAGGTCTGAATTCGGAAGGCGTTATGCGAGTAGATGACGCAGCAGGGATTCACTCCGCCGTAGAAATGATACAAAAGACTTTCTTCAAATCATTTACGATGGAGAGATACTGCGACGGACCCGAAGTCGACGTCAATGTTGTCCTACTAGATGGCGAAGTAGTCTTCTGCGAGATCTCCGACGACTTCCCCAAATCAGGAGATAGGGGTGATGCAGGTGTTCCGGCCTCACAAAGGAACTTCTTGGAAACCTATCTCGTTCATCCTTCCGCACTACCACCTACCGAATTAGAGATGCTGAAGGAAGCTATCAGCGCGACTATTCGACGGCTAGGGTTTTCTAGTGGGATAATGCATGTGGAGGCCCGAGTCGATCAATCATCAGTTGAATATCGCCCTGTTGGTACCATTGTGGACCTCTGCCCGACTGACAAAGCCACAATGAGCCCCCCTTCTCCTTGGGTCCTTGAAATCAACCCTCGGCCTCCGGGCTTAACTGCCAGTCGTATTGTCGAGTCTGTGTACGGAATCGATTATTTCGGAGTTGCACTAACCTTAGCTATCAACGACAAGGAACGGGTCAAGGCTTTAGCTCGCCCATTTCTAGACGGAGCCCAACACACCGGTGCGATGGTTTTGATCGGTGCCGAATTTGATGTGAAATGTGAGGGAATCTTTGACTCAGATGATATCTGCGAGGAGCTGCTATGCCGCAGACCAGACCTGGCACGAAATAGTGAGTTCCACTTATTCTTCTTCCTGTGCTGTCACATAGATAAACAACAATACAAGACAGAGGTATATCGGAGAGCAACTAGCTCCAAAGATAATCGCCACAACTATCCCATTTTTGTAAGATCCCGGAAGAGTATGCTGACGATGAATACTCTAGTCAATCGCTACGAATGTCTTGCGAAAAGGGGAACAAAAATCCCACATCCGAGCACTGGCGCGAATACGTTCGTAGCTTATTTCAATGTCTTCTCCAAGTCTAGAAAGGAGGCGCTAGAAATAGCAGCTGAGGTACGGAAAGAAGTTAGATACTCGATCCGTTAAAGCAGGAACACATGACATGGATCTTCCCACATGGAGCTCTGCGAGTCCATGATCAGCCACTCTTTAAGTCCCTGTACTTTCTTGTTCGTTCGTTTTCTCGTTTAAAGGCGCAGGTTGGAATTGATAGAATATAGAAATAGACGGTTAGATTAGACTAGATATAAACATAGAGATAGAGATAGAGATAGAAATGCATCAACTCACTTATCGGTTAAGCCCCGTATGTCACAAACCCTCAAGTGTACATTCCTAAGGAATAATAAAACAAGAGAGTAGACGTGTTCTGATGATTCTCAATCGCATGGATGACTGTGTCGTTTAATGGGGGTTGAAATTAGCTACGCCGTTACTAATATATGATATATCCTGTCTGAGTCAGAAAGGGATCTTGATCTTGCAACGAGCTTATACGCTTAGGTTCTTACCTTTCTAGGAATCTAATGTAACTTGATAACTTGCTAAGGCCAAGTAACTGTCTTCAGTACGCATATCTCATGATAACTGGTTTGGCGATTGAATGGTTGTGCTCGAGGATAGACAACTTCCTGCTTTCGAGCGCTTGTAATCTTTTTGGAACGGCGCCAAACCGCCAATTGACGTAAAACAATGTATTCTATCGCTAAAGCCCCTGTAGGAATTAGGGTATTTAGCATTGTTAAACGATATAATTATAAGTGGTATTAGGGAGCATATTTCGACCAATCAGATTGCAAGCTTATATGTACTTAAGTACTTCTATCCCACCTCGAACTTGGGTTCGGCGATAGCTGAACAACACTTTAACAACACTTCAACAGCAATTAAACTTCAAGGCTTTCAAAGCTAATGACTAAACGAATACTAACTATAAAACAATATAGCTTATATAATTCAATTCTACTCTTTAAGAGCTTCAATCCAAGCTTGATTTTATTGTATAAGAGCTAAAAATAAACCGTTGTTGAGCTGTTGTTGAAGTGTTGTTCAGCCGTTATTGAAAAGGTGGAAGTACTTAAGTACTTCGCAAGCTCCAGGGCTAATGGATTGGCCGAGATTTGAAACAGTGGACAACTAGAGTCACCCACAATTATAGCGCTCGATAGCGCTAAATACACTAATTCTTATAAGGGCTTTGGCGATTAAACACAGGGTGAGTACGGTATAACTTTTGCATTGCGCATTTTGCTCAATTGGCGGACTGACTTTCATATCGCGCATCCTAAGGTTACCAATGATATGACGGTACTTCCCTTCAGCATCCCATTTGATCAGTAGAGAAATATGCCGAAATATCCGCAAGTCTAATATCCTAAGCTCTAAGTTATCGTCCTTCCCCTTGTAATTCCTCACAAGCTGTAGATAAACTCGGGGTTCTCTCTGTCCGTCAGATCCAGAAATTCCTGCCCGTCTAGTTTTGTATAGCCAGGGCTAGCGCGTATGGTTGCTTTTATTTTGTTTTCGCGCTTACACCAGAAGTTTATGAATAGCAAGATGGCGAATGAAACACACATACACACAAGAACAACTATGTTCGCGTTGCGGTATCGTGGTGCGTCATTCGACTGAAAGACTTGGGGTCCGATGATATCGCCAACACAGTAGGCAATCAGATACATTGCTGCAGCTGTCGTTTTCTTTGTCCAACCTGCTACATTCGTCGATATCAGCCCTAGTAAGGCTACGAACCCGGTCGAAACACATTGATATAAATAATAGCCTGCAAGTCGCCCGCCACTGTTACTCAATGGTACGAGAAGTATAAGGAATAAGCCGAGCACGGAAATTAGGACACCACCGGCACCAAATAACTGTTAAGGAATAGTTAGCCTGCAGCGTAGGTAGGTAAATGCATATATGAAGGGAAACCTACTATTCGGTTCTTGAACCTATCACCACAGTGACCGGCAACGAGGAGGGAAATGACTTGAACGACGCCCCCAGGAACACCTAAAAGTAGAGACATATTCTCCGAAAACCCAAAAGAAACAATGAGTTGCGAAAAGTAATTCGACATCCCGCCTGGAAAGAAAAACGTCAACTCCTAATTTCCCACTGCAAGGGATCAAAGAAGCAACTCACCATTAGGGATCGAGGAAATGAGACTGTAGAGAACAAAAGCCCAGATCATGGGGTCTGTGAATGCTTCCTTGCATTGGTACCACTTAAAATGCTTGTTTCCCACTCCCTGTTGATTTATGCGGATACGTTCGACGGCCATAACGCGTTCGTGTTGCGTTAGGAATCGGGCATTCAGTTGGTTATCCGGCATGAAGTATAGAAATAGACATCCCATGAACGCCGTAAAGAAACCAGTTACGAGAAAGACCAGTTGCCACGATTTGATCGAAATGGGATGGGCCTCAGTGCCTACGGCAATGCCGTAAGCTACGCAACCCCCTACGACCTGTCCCCAGCCGTTAAAGCTGAACCACCAGCCTACTCTTGTGCCTTGTTCCTTTTTGGTATACCACTGGGACGTGAAGAGGGCGAAACCGGGACTAACGGCTGCCTCGAAAGCGCCAAGGAAGAACCTTACTGTCATTGCTCCGCTAAAGTTCTTCACGGCTGCTAGACAGCAAAGTGTCAGACCCCACATTATGATGTTGAAAGCCGAATATTTCGCTAATGGTAGTCGTTGAAGGAGACGATTCGTTGGCCATTCCCAGAAGAGGTAGCCAAAGTAAAATATGGATGCTATCCACTATGTGAGGGTTAATATTAATCATACTACCTCGGAGTTGAGTGAGAGCTACGGGAGAGGATATAACTCACCGAGTAATCCTGGCCTTGAGATATATTAAGAAAGTTAGAATCACCTTTTTACCCATGGTATCGGTACTGTTAGCAGACTAACCTTGTAGATTCAGGTCTTTCTATAAGCGATAGTTTTAGTAAGTTTTTACCTCATTCTCGGCATTATATATCTTACCTTTATCCCCATGATAGAAGCATATGATAGAGTGGTTTTATCTAAGTAATTCAATCCGTAAACAACGCAAAGTAGAGGCATCAAGTGAAGATCAATCTTTCTCAGCAATTTCCTCTCATCTTCCGGGGTCAGAACGATGGCTTCTCCCGTGACGAGTTTCAGAGCCTCATCCGGGTCATTGCTAGCGACATGTTTCTTCATAGATTCAATACCAGCCTCGCTAGGTGGATCCATCGCTGCTTTCTCAATATCAGCCGGCGAGGCTGTCACCGATGTATCTTTGGCATTAGGCATGGTGCTGAGTATTCGTCCAGATCTCATGAGTAGATGAATGAAGTGAGGGGTTGCTCGGGTTTGAAATTGGAGACGAACGTTTGACTGAGAGGGGAACGGTGATTCAAAAACATGATGTTGATCGTCAGTTGTTTTTATTGATAAGGTATGGGTTAAGTAACAACGGTCAAGGATAGAAGTTGGGGTATAGCCAATCAAAGAAGCACCTAGCTATCAGCAACAGGTTCTTTGTAAACGTATAGCAGGGCAAGTGAGCCGCCAGAAGAAGCCCATTTGGGCATGAGAAGCCACATAGCGAGTTGTCAGCGAGTCGGCAATTGCCAAATATAGGACAATGTTCGGTGTGTAACTATTTATCAGGCGATAGCATGCCTACGTATTTAAATGATGTAAACATATTTCTAAGGAATTGTTAGGCATCATAGGTAATGAAATATGACCAATGGAAATTAATATATATATTAAGTCTTGAAATATGATGTTCAAGTGCTTTATCGCGAGAACTGACAACTCACAATAAATTCTACCCTCACAGAAAAGTAAGGATAGTGAATTAAAGGTTGTCCTAACAGAGTTCTACTAGTTTACGTAAAAGTCGGGCATAGAAGGGAAATTCGGGTCAAACACTACCTAGTCAAAGTAAAAAAAGTTGATGATGCCTATCTGAGTAATGGTTCAAACATTGAAAGTAGTGCGTTCCTTCAGACCGACAGTATCATCACGTGTCCTGCATTGGACTTTTTCCAAGGCTCTGTGGTCTGCGTATTGGTGGTGATATCCGTGGACTTTGGCTGCTCACGTGATCTTCTTTAAGATAAGAGTGAGGGCTCGGAGCCCGAGATCTCTCATAACAAAACAATTTGAATCTTCGATTATGAATCCCGTGATATTCTTGATAGCGTTTGAGACGTCGGGTTGATATAAGCTTCTTTAAAGCGTTACTGTACGCAACGCAACATTCGGACTTCGTCTCATGTATACATAATACGCACTTGTGTAGTGGTTGCGTCGCATGATCCGATAGGCAGGTAACCGTCTGGTTGGGTACAGCTACGGCTCTGAAGGCACCGTACTTAAATCCCATGTGGGTATGATTCGTTACGTTGCGCTCACGGTTAGCTGAGGGTACCATTGTAGGTAATGTTGCAGGCCACCACTAAAACCCATATCATCTGTGATGTCTCGGGGCCATCAATCTCACACAGTGAAACTTGTTTAACAGTAACTTACCAATGATACTTACGGAGCCCAAGAGTTCTAAAATAGGGTGATCTTCATCTACTCCGGTACGTACACCGGTCCTCTAGCCCCCCATCATTTAGGTAATCGGATCGTCAGTGATCAACAAGTTTGCTTGCGCAATCAACGATTATCGATCCAATCTAAACACGCTAGATACTTGCAGGTTGCTGATCGCTTCTTCCTTATCAAGCCACCGAGTTTTCATGTCAGCCGGTCAACCAACCGGTCTGCCAGTCAGCTTAAATAATGGTAATTGAGATACAAGCGTTACGCGAATATATTAGGGAGGGATTAAATGGCGTGGCGTAAGCATCAGTACAACCCGAGATGCTTCGACCCAACGATGCTCCTCACTTGACATAGATTATTCTGCACTTCTCGGATAGATACTGAAGATCAAAACATACGTAAAATTTTCATATTGAGGCTCTACTCTATTAATAGAGTTAAGAGACTGCGACATCCGCGTTCATGGCTTCATCACTTGAATCACCAACATTGGGAACAAGACCAGGTATTGTATAGGCGCCAGACCAAAACTTGATCTCCCAGCCGCGTCTACGTTGCCATTGAACTATCGTACAAGGACTCAGCAAGCACGCGAAAGGACTTGTCCAGAGACCAATAAAACATCCAGCTAAGACTGTAAACTCTTGCGAATTATTTAACAATTGACTCCCGAAGAAATTTGTACAAGAGAAGCCAACAAGAGCAGGAGCACGAATCGAAAACTTCTTGGGTGACGAGACGGGAAGTAGTTGTAATGGTTTGATTTTGTCAAAGGCTCCCGAATAAGCGTAGCAACTCTCTCCATCCAAAACATGCGGCAGGAAATTTCTGCTCGATATCCGAGAAAAGACCTTCACGACCATTCCAACTACCAGAAGACCTCACACATCGTAATCCTCCATGGCGAGATTGATTATTTGTCCGAAACACCGAGACAAGAAATTACAAGAATCAAAATCAGATCCTGCATGCGTGGCCGTGATAATACTCCATAGTGCGATGCAGAAACACCGTGAGCCGCCTAACAGTCCCGATCTAAAACACACACCGGCCATCCCATTTACAACTCCAGCTTGCTTTTCCCGTCATGAGCGTCGAATGCATTCCTACTCGATCCCCCAGAGATTAGGTACTATCGAACAAAGGAGAATCGTAGGTCATAGACGCGAATGCCAAACTAGGAGCCGATTTATAGGGCGGCAACAGCAAGACCGAGGAGGCCAGCAAGACCAGCACCGGAGAGAGCGGCGACCTTGCCAGCACCAGCGGTGGGGATGGTGCTGGGGGTGGTGGTGGTGCCGGGAACGCTGCCGGTGGGGTAGGCAGAGCTGGGGGTGACGGCGGGAGCAGTGCTGTTGGGGTAGACTGGGGGAGCCGGGGCCGAGGTAGGGTAGACAGGCGAGGCCGGGGCGCTGGTGCTGCTGAGAAAGTTAGCCTATTTCGTTCTCATCTAGAAGGCACACTACTTTCTTACCAAGTAGTGCAGGCGACGGACGAGGTGGTGTAGACGGGCTTGCTGATGGTGCAAGGGCAGTCAGTGATGGTCAGGGTGGTGGCCTGTAGAATTTCATGTTAGCCATTACCAATATTGTCTTTCCCCAGGATCCGAAAATCATACCTCAGTGACGGTGTAGGTGTTGGTGCCGTAGGTGATCTGGGTGGGGCCAGGGCAGTAAGTCTCGTAAGAGGTAACGACCTCGGTGGTGTAGGCGGTAGCGTTAGGAGCAGCCGAGTAAGAGGCAGCCGGGTAAGAGGCGGAAACGCCAGCGGCGAAGGCAACAGCAGCAATGGTGAACTTCATTTTGACTGATTTGTCTGGTATTAAGTTACTCGTGGGAGCGTAAGTTGTCGAGGATTATTAGGTATAGATTGAGCAATTAGGTATGCTTGTTAACGAATGAAATTGACTAAAAGTCAGGGTGATATTTGCAGAGAATGTGTGTGGGTGAGGAGGAAAAAGAGAGGAAGGATTGTCGGTCCTTGGATGTGTCGATTTATATACAGAACGAACAACATGGGGGAAGGTCGCTTCCGGGCTGCACAAGCAGCACAACGCAACGTGAACTTCACCTCCCATGAGCGCCCAGGTGTTGATAGCCTAACCCTGGTTTGCCCACGGCCCATGGGTAGGGTCCGCGGCGCTAGGATAGTAGGCTTGACTGGGTCTCCATCCATCTCTGCTCTCCATATTTATTTTTTTCCTCATCTTATTTCGCTTTGCTGTCCAATCATAAGCCTCTATCTCTAGGAATAAGAGGAGCTGATGTGTACTGTACATAATATGCGTGTTTCTTATGTACGCACATAGTACATAGGTACGTTAGATAGTATAAATCGCCCCAGAAAGGAGAGCTCAGGGGATCGTTCGCTCAATAGTGAGTGATGGGCGTCAAACCCACCCCTTTCCGGGTGGAGTGTGGGTTCTCTTCTGTGACTTGTTCGCCTGTCGAGAACCAAAATGGACAGAGCTTAAGATACCGACCGAAAGGGGCGAGTACCCTCACTCAATCATTGTATATTTCTGCTAGGGTTTTATTGAGGTATATCACATTGTAAGTACCTTGAGGACGTGTTTAATATGAGTGAGTACAAGGTGGATGATGAATCATTATCAGGTAGCATAACAGGAATACGAGATGGGTCTTGGGACAATAGTTTGGGATGCACTATTTTGGATCTGGCCGCTCGTTGGACGATGGGGGCCGGGGTCGTGTGTACGGTACAGTAGCATCGACGCATCCTGCAAGGAACAGAGCCAGTCGCCCGGGGTGATAATAGGCCAGCGACAAGTCTGGCGATGCGGAAATTGGAACGCCACTAGCGTAGTTTGTTCCTTGGCTAAAAAGATCACGGTAGGCCTTTAACGCACCAGTGATATATCGATATCATGTATTGTAGCTGTTGTAGGTATCGACATATGTTGAGGTTGAAGTTGAAGTTTGATTTGGGACTTTAGACTATTCGATAGAGCGTGGTATATAGCCTCATAACAAGCATTCAACCAACATTCAACATCTAAAGGAACATTAAAAAAAGAGAAAAAAAACATAAAGCGGAGCGATTACTCCAAGATTATTCTGAGTTGGTTCCATTTAGCACTTGCCACTTGCAGATGCAGGAACAGATTGCGCTTCTGCAGGAACCGCCAATTGCGGGCGATTCAACGGCTTACACCGTAAGCAACTTAGCATCACACCGCGCACAATCTTACCAACGGCAAAATAGGAATTGGAGATTGGGCAGATTAGGGTATGTGTCTCCGAGAAGATAAAAATAAGCAGCACTTGACTCACTTAGGTAGTTAAATTAGAGAAATCTCTTTCACAGGTTTGAGTCTAAGCTGAGGAGGGAAAGGGAAGGGAGGGAAGAAAAAAAAAAATAGACAGAAAGGAATATTCGGATAAGACAGTAATAGTTCCAGCCTTATCTCGTCGCTCTTCGCTCATTCAGGGGCTCCATAACTCAACGCTAAACTCCGAATCCGGACTAAGTGTCAACGCCGCTTCGAGCCATCTAATTTGAAATTAATCGTGTGAAGGAATTTATTTCATGTACGATAGGGTATTGTCCAATGTTCAATACCCTAGGCTGTCTGGCTAGCCATTGCTTATTAGTCAAGATAACAAAGTACCTACCCAGGAAGTCAGCATTAACTACTACTTAGCATGGTACTCTGATAATATTGTTATTAACTTATTGTAGGGCTGCTCGTACCTTTCAGGCGTGTCTGGCGAGTCCGGAGTAAGGACTGGGGCCAACCCCTGAATAATCCTTGAACGACCCCTGAATGACAAGCCGCCGCCGACAGCCGTTCGGCCATCTCCAGAATCTCGATCGCTGGATTGGTTCTTTTCACATAGGACCTAGTTCGGGCGGAAATTGCTAACCTTCCTTTAAGCCTTCTGGAAGTCGGTCAGAGAGTGACATTGATAAGAGCAAGGGCTCTTCATTATTCACCATTCTAGATCTGGCAGCAGCACATGCTGGACACGACGGGCTATCGGACGATATAGCTACACGTAGCTTGGCACCTCGTGTCAATCGATCGTCAAGCGCCAAAGGCATGGATAGGGAAAACTTATCGCTAGACGAGCTTTAAGAAGAAATGGACCATCTCAGATAAGGCAGTCAGCTTCATTTCATATGGACATGCAAACATACACCTACGCACATACGTACATACTTACAGACCCTGTGTACCTACCTACACAGCGTCTCATTGTTACGGCTGCTACTGAGTATCATAGTGCTTTCTTGTACAAAATACTGTAAATACACACGGTCTGCACCTATTTTGACGCCGCTCTTACTTAGTACCTAGTTCAATATTAATGTCTCGTATCTAACAATATGAGAATTTTCCGAAGACCCCCAAACCGAAATCGCCTTAGTGGGCGAGGGGAGGGCCGATCATTGCGGGTTAAGCCCACCAGGCCCAGTCTTTCTTGCGCTTCAATCGATCTCATCTGTGATTCTATGAACACTGGACACCCATTTGGGATGGGATCTGGCTTACAAACAGCCTGGATGTCTCATCCGATTCAATGATCTTCCTATGGGATTTGACCAGCCTTAATTAAGGCCGATAATAAAACGACCGTCTAAATCTCGCGAGCTGTCAATGTATTGATGTCTGCATATGATGAGAATGAGAAACGGCTTTCAAGACCGGCAGAATCATGCAGCTTTTATGGATTTCACCGCTAACTGTCGTAGCGAGAACCACCGTGCCAAAACTAGCGATACTATGTAGCTAGGTGAGGCTCGTCCATGGGGTATCCCGGCATATCGCATGCGAGGTTCCGGAGTAACTGCATGCCCTAAGAGGATAGCTGAGGAGGTACCTACTTACCTAGGCACTGCACGTTAACATTTGCCTAGTGAGCTTTGCATACCTACATACAGTATATTGAGCTTATATCGGACCATCTAATCTCTGCTATGCCTGTGATGGATCGCCGATGCAACCATCTCAATGGTAATCAAATACATACGAGATTTTGTTTAATAATGCGAGATTACCAGTCAAAACGCGTTGCGCGCGTCGCTAACTTCTATCTGATGAGTTCGAACGTCTCAATTCTGCCGGAGCAATTCACCCGTATGTGGACTGAAAGAGAAATCGTGGAAAGATATGGAATTCTATCACCGTCTATTTGACATCGCTTCGCTTCAAACTCTTCGCTACTAGCTTTCGATTCACGATAGAGCCTGCAAACTTTGTTGATATCGGAACGACAACATTTCGCACGATACTGGAGATCATCCTCCTTATCTGTATTATCGAGCAATTGAAGTAGGCGGCAAAACTCCAAACCGAACTTAACATGGATAGTTTTCGCATTTGGCGTCCAGCTATTACGATCTGAATCAGCAATGGGTTGAATGTTATCGCAACTGCGCCAATGCCACAATCCAAGAACTAAATATTTCTACTATGTAGATGATTTCAAAACTAGTGCATCTAATTGTGCAAAATATTAGGAAGAAACTAAAGCATCCGAGGTTCCGAATGCCTCGCTGCTGACTGATGCCCGGAATCGGGATTCGGCATAGACTGAATGGTTCTTTATGATTGGCTAAAGCTAACGAGGTAAGTTTAGCTGGCATTGATTTCAAATCGTCATTACATCAATACTATCGTGTAGAAAGAGGAGGGGAAGGCATAGTTGTAAATATTTACTTATCTGTTACCGAAAATTTAACCAACATCCAAGCTTTTCTATCTCTATTTCGTATAGGTACTGTGACTTGCATACGTCAAGTCTACACAATAATATCTGCTTCGAAATGAGTAACGTAATGAAAGCCGTTGGTATGTGAACAGCGATTGATGTCTATCTACTAAGTAGATTTTGTATCAGTAATACTTAATACTAATAATTTTATTTCAGATATCAAAGGTGGCAAAGGACCTGCTACCTCCCTCTTTATCAACCATGAAACACCCAAACCCGAACCTAAGGAGGGGGAGGCTCTTGTGAGCATTAAGGCCTTCGGGCTAAACCGTATGGATCTGATCCAGCGCGAAGGACGATACCCGTTGCCGCCTCAAGCTCCGGCGACACTCGGAGTTGAGTTTAGCGGGATAGTTGATTCGTTCGGACCCGGTTCTCACGGCGATTTCCGGATCGGCGACGCCGTCTTCGGCCTTGCCTACGGCGGTGCTTATGCCGAGTACATCGCAGTGAGTTCTAAGATGCTGCTGCACAAGCCTAGTAGCTTCAACTGGGAGATGGCTGCTGGAATCCCCGAGACATGGATTACCGCAACTCAAGCACTTCATCTTGTGGGCGAATTTGCCCCGGGAAAGACTGTCTTGTGGCATGCTGGTGTATGGTGTATTCCCTTTCTTTTTTACCCTCCCTTGGGTTTGCTATTAACTAATCATGAATCCTAATAAAGGCTAGTGGTGTAAGCATCGCAGGTATCCAGCTTAGTAAGGACAGTGGCGCCAGCGCCGTCTATGCCACCGCGGGCACGGACGAGAAGTGTCGGTTCATTGAAGGCGATCTCGGCGCTACCAAGGCTTTTAACTACAAGACCCAGGACTGGGCACAAGGCATTCTTGACGCGACTGGCGGTAAGGGTGTAGACCTAATCGTAGACTTTATTGGCGCAAGCTACTTTCAGAAGAAC
Organism: Annulohypoxylon moriforme; assembly: GCA_022695765.1. NCBI lineage: Eukaryota > Fungi > Ascomycota > Sordariomycetes > Xylariales > Hypoxylaceae > Annulohypoxylon > Annulohypoxylon moriforme. Next base: position 487,338 of record MU403102.1, read on the forward strand.
TTGACAGTCGCGGCGAGAGACGCTAGGTGGGTTACGCTGGGTATGATGGGCGGCACGAAGCTCGACGGAGTAGATTATAGTATGCTACTCTATAAGAGGATCCGGCTGGAAGGCAGTACTCTACGGAGTAGGGATGCTGATTATCAAGGTCGATTGAGGGACAAGTTGGCTGAGTATATTCCTCATTTCGAAAGCGGCAAATTGAAAGTGCTCGTTGACACGATTCTGCCGATGGACGATATCATCAAAGCCCACCAATTACTGGAGGAAAACAAGACGACGGGGAAGATCATCTGTACTGTCCCATAGAGAAAAAGGAGGTAAACTATAAGATCTCTGAAGGATACCTTCATCTTTCGTGACGGAAACCTGCACAACTATAGGACTTAAAACCCTCTAGTACCGAAATCATCATCATGCCTCCCATCGTAAAAGACAATACCCAAACAACGCCATATGATCGGATTTATTTGCGCCTCTTGTCGTTAATGCTCCTTGACCCATCTTAACATCTGCTCAAAGGCGGTTTCTTGTGCGTTTTTGATATTACCGTCACTGTAATCTCCAATAACAGCGAATCCATGGGGGACGCCAGGATAAACTTGGACTTCATGCTCCACGTTCTCCTTGGACATTATGTTTTCTCCAGTTTCGCGGACTTCGTCGGGGAACATGGGGTCACTTTCCACGCAGACTAAGCTTACCGGTACTTTCAGCCCTTGGAAATCATCCGGGGAAACTAGAGTCGCATGCGCCAACGCGCCGGCCTTAATATACGGACCCTTTGTCGGGTTTGCCCCTTCGCCCGCTTCTTCGTCGGATGGCTTCTGAGCCCCGCTCCAACCTGTCTGAACTCGGCTGCGCTGGCTCGCTAGAAGTAAGACGTATCGTCCGCCGAAACAGTAGCCTACCGCGTAAATACCTCCTCCGTTACCGACCGCATCGGCAAACTCGTTCTTACATGCATCGACAACTTTCTCGAGTATTGGCATGACCTTTTCTTCGGTATGACGTGCTAGCCATTCATCGATTACGAACGACTTTGCAAGTTCGGCGGCCTTGAGTTTGATCTTGTCAAGGAATGATGTTCCTTGTGCCTCAGCCTCGGAAGCGAGAGAAGAGTTGGGCGCGGGGTTGCCATCGAAGAGGTCGGGCATTACGACAACACTTTATATAGATTTAGTATGTATTATTCGTCGCGCGATTATATTGAAGCTCGAGAAGGCAATATACGCGTTGGGGGATAGACAGAAGAAACTGGATATGTCGGGATGTACTCACAAGCCTTCATCTGCAAACTTATCGGCTTGTATCTGATTGTTCGTCGATTTTATGCCCGTACCGCTGGAAAGGAGAAGGAGGAGCTTCGAAGGATTTGTCGGATAGGACTCTGGCTTCGCAAGGTATATCTAAGATAGCGTTAATATCTATGGATGTGAATGTGCGATGTATCTATGTAAGGTAGACAGTGCAAGACTGTAAGCTGCAAAAATACTGACATCTACTCCACCAAGTTTCCTTACTTCTCCTTTCGGTGTTAGGCCCGTAGCTATATCATCGATGTCAGTATCGATGCTAGTCACAGTCTTATATTAAGGGTTGCCTACGAGTCGGCCTGTCACTTGTACAATGCTCACCCATCGTGGGTCCGGTCTGCGCTGGTGTATCTCCTGGGATGGTGTCCTCTTGAGCATCGCTTTCGGGGGCTTTCGTTGCGACATCATCTTCCGCCATGGTTATTGAATGATCAAGTCACGGCAATTCTGTAGGCAAGACAGGAAAGTTTAAGACAGATACTACTAGGTAGAATAAATGTGGGAGAATGTTGAACGCCGAATGAGAAGATGATGCGCTTGGCAATATGCACACGAAGTATGTACGTACTTCCTAAGTACTAAGGAGATAGATGCAGGTATGTAGTACGAAGTGGGCTGACTTCTTGAAGAATGACGTATAGGGATTGGTTGAATTCATCACAGCTCAAAAGCCCTATATTTGATGGTACCTGTTAGGTACCCATAATTAAGAGAGAACCCCGCATTTGAGGGGCGCTCCATGCTACCATGCTACCTGGGAAAGTACGGCCACACACCACTTTAACTTTTGACGCGACTTTTCGACCCGACGCGTTTCCTGTTAAATGGTTTCTTTTTTTTCAACATCTACCTATTGATATTACAGCTTTTTTGCTTCTGACATAAGACGCGATCTAGCTAGACACAAAATCTACTCAGCATGTCGGTTGCATCAGCCCAGCAGGCTATTACCCAAGGGGCCCTAGAGTATGCGAAATTCTATCATGCATAGCATTTATATAAATTGCTAGACAGGCAGACAAACTAATCATGACTGTAGTGCCATCTTCAACGATCCTAACCACGTCGACCAGCGCTTCCCAGTTCCGATCTTGCAATGCCTACAGATCAAGCCCCTTGCTGCACAACAAAATGCGGCCGGTCAACAGCCTGAACGTTATCGAGTCGTTTTAAGCGACATACACAACTATGTCCAATGCATGTTAGCGACTCGTACGTATCTACCGATTCTATTTATTACTCAAGTAAATATCATCTTCATTACGCTGACAATATCCTCAGAGGCAAATCACGTCATTCATGATGGATCCCTTGTTCGGGGAGCTCTCGTTCGAGTCAAATCGTATCAAGCAAATATGGTCAAAGGCAAGAAGTGAGTATCAGAGGACCTTGCGGTTTATAGATCGTAGTTGACGGATTATAGCATCCTAATCATTCTCGACCTTGACGTTGCCTCGGAATTAGGTGTTCACGACCGAATTGGCGAGCCTCAAGCATTCGAAGCCAAATCAGAGCCCGCAAATACCGCTATTGGTGGCACGAACTTCTACGGCGCGAAGACGGAATCTTCAGCGCCGGTCAAATCCGAACCGATTTCATCACGTATGGGCGGAGGCGGCGGCAGTGCGACCCATGGCAGCGGAAACAACGTCATTTACCCAATCGAAGCCCTCTCTCCGTATGCGCACAAATGGACCATCAAAGCACGCGTGTCGCAAAAATCCGACATCAAGACCTGGCACAAGGCATCTGGCGAGGGTAAATTATTCTCTGTCAACTTTCTTGATGAAAGTGGCGAGATCAAAGCGACCGGTTTTAATGAGCAGTGCGATCAGTACTATGATTTGCTACAAGAGGGTCAAGTCTACTATATCAGCAACCCATGTCGCGTTTCTCTGGCGAAGAAGCAGTTCACCAACTTGCCGAATGACTATGAATTAACCTTCGAACGTGACACCGTCATTGAGAAGGCCGAAGATCAGTCCAACGTGCCACAAGTCCGCTTCAACTTTGTCAATATCCAAGAGCTTCAATCCGTGGAGAAAGATTCCACTGTCGATCTCGTCGGTGTTCTGAAAGAAGTTAACGAAGTCTCTCAGATCGTCGCGAAGAGTAGTGGTAAACCATTTGATAAGCGCGAGTTAACCGTAGTAGACGATTCGCAGTTCTCCGTCCGCGTCACATTATGGGGCAAGACAGCCACCTCGTTCAGCACCCAGCCCGAGTCCATTGTTGCTTTCAAAGGTCTGAAGGTGTCCGACTTTGGTGGACGATCGCTGTCGTTACTTAACTCTGGCACCATGTCCGTTGATCCTGACATTGAAGAAGCTCATCGTCTGAAGGGCTGGTATGACTCTCAAGGCCGCACTGGCAACTTTGCAACTCACAACACTATGGCGTCGATGGGCTCCGCAACAGGCCGTGTAGACCAGACAAAGTTCATCTCCCAGGTAAAGGACGAAAACCTTGGGATGGAGAACACGGACTACTTCAATCTAAAGGCCACCATTGTCTATATAAAGCAAGACAACTTTGCCTACCCTGCGTGTAGCAGCGAGCAGTGCAATAAAAAGGTGGTCGACCAAGGCGATGGCACGTGGCGATGCGAGAAATGCAACATAGTGCACGCACGACCTCAATACAGATACATCATGAGCGTCAATGTCAATGACCATACCGGGCAACTGTGGCTGTCGTGCTTCGACGATGTCGGCCGCGTCGTCATGGGCATGTCCGCCGACGAGTTGATGGAGATCAAGGAGAATGATGAGGACCGATTCCCTGCCATATTTGAGGCCGCTAACTGCACCAAGCTATATTTCAGGTGTCGTGCTAAGATGGACGTGTACGGTGAAAATCAACGGTATGTAGTCCCATTTATTTCGCAAGCGTCAGATATGGAAGCTAACAAGAGGCGTAGAGTACGGTACCAGGTGATGAGCGCCAACCAGCTAGATTTCCGCACCGAGGCTGCGAAGCTATCCGACATGATCAAGCAACTCTCCGTCGGTTCATGATCGTAACCACGGTGCTACCTCGATTTCAAGTTGATCATCACAATCGCAGCTTGACTTGTTATCATTACATGATACTGGCTACCGCTTGCGTCGTATGATATTAGGCTAGGGGAAGGCGAAATGATGTATTGTCTAGCCCGAACCTAAGTATTCTAATAGCCTGGATCTCGTATTTGCACTATGTAAATTGCCGATGGGGCATTCAAAAGATTTCGGCGAAATTCAGCTGGTACTAAAGGCTAAGGGTGCAGATGAAGGGCGGGTCGAATGTGAATTACGTGCTACGAGAAAATTGCGGTTACGGCAAAGCATGGCAATGGACGATGAATTGCAATATGGGATATCATTGTGTTTATTCTTGATTTCCCGTCACTGTTTACCTAGATACCTAGGTAAATAATAAGCAAACTGGGAATCTTGATGGTTCTTAGCTATCGTCTAATCTCTAGCTGAATGGTATTTCCCAGCCAGAACCTACCTAGGCATCACCGCCTAGGGATGCAGATGTTTCCTCTGAACGCCTTCGCCTTCGCCTAGGGATGTGCATGTAATCGTGACGACGTAAGTTTCGGCTGTTTCCAACTCGATTAGTGTTCCCTTCCCTAATTAGAGAAGTTCCGAAAGAAGCCGAGTACCGGTTCTGTCTAGCTGTTAACAATGAAGTCTGATCCCTCGAAATCGATCAGATGAGTAACGCGTGAGGTTTGCTTTTTCTTTTTTAGCCTGTTGCGACTACGCCACCCATTAAATCTTCATCGTCAACTTGGGCATCGAAGGCAAGAGTCGGATCAGGCTCGTTCTTCTCGACACGCTTTTCCTCCTTGATGAGATGCTTTATATATTCCTTGCTGGTGCTGAGGCGTTCTCTAGTCGTATTGAAGTACAAGTGTAACTGTTGCAATCTCTGCGCAGTGCTGGTGAGCTTATTTGCGAAGTCCTCTTCTGAGAGTAGCGTGGAAGGAGATATGAAGGTAAGGAAGCTTGTGCCATCGTCGTTCTTTTCGATGACGCCGTTCAGCATGCCAGATATTATCATATTCTGGATGAGCGTCTCTACATCCTCGTCCTTCTCAAGCACCTCGCCCGTCTCAGCACTGGTTGTCAGCTGTCGGATCTCGGGAAGCGAGATCTTAGAATAGATCTGTTCCAGTCCCAAGACTCGCCACTTCTGATAAGCTGCTAAAACCTCTTGGATTAGTCCCGTATTTGCGTCCTCGAACCAAAGTTGATTGTTCTTCTCCACTTCCGTCTTCAGTGCTTGGACGTTGTCTGTCACAAACAACATCGCGACCGCTTGGTAGGGCTTGCCAAGGCTTCCATAGAGTTTACTTGCTGCCGCTCCTGTGTATGATTGGGGTTCGACGAGCTTTCCCTTCGAAAGTAAGCTGACCAGCACCCATTTCTTGTACGCCTCGATCATGATCTTGCTTGTACCTCCTTCACGGGTAGGAAACGATACGACTTGCTCGAAAGCATCGTATGCTTTCGCCCAATCTCTTCTGGAGCAGTAAATCATGCCACGGAGTAAATCATACTCCAGCACTGACGAGGACTTCAGGGTACCGGTAAGACCGGTCTCTCGAGAGAGATAAACTGGAGGCGGGAGGGTGAGGTCACAGAGGTATTTAGGCTCTCCGTAATTAGCCATGCCGGGAAAGAATACAATATTCTTATCAATTACCGGTAGGACGGGTTCGATGGTGTTGGTGTTGTAGGCGAGTTTCACAAGGAATATATGAGAAGGAGTAAGTAGGCTACCGGTTGGATCGAGCTTCAGGATGGCGGTCGCGAGCGCTTCGACGGCAGCTGAGGGCTAGGGAACCCGATTAGTACGGTGCTTGCTGGTAAGTATTCAGAGATACAACAATTAGAGACTTACAGGCAAATGTTGACCACTGCCGGCCGCGAGAAAGATATCATGAAGGTGGCTTCTAGCATACCGACATTGTCGTGCGTCGAATGTGATTAGAAATAAGACCAATTTCTCCAGAATAAGATCGCGGGGTGCAGATGCGACTAGGCCAGGGAAGATGAGAGTGTGAAGGAGAGCTAGGTAGGAAAGTGAATTGATTGCTGGGTCAAGAAGCTCAAGAAGTTCAGGACCATGGATTATCAAGTCGGCATTCTGGTCTTGAAGCAACTTAGAGAGCTTGGTAACGTGGGCCTTCACGCTCGTATTGTAACTCTCGTTATCGCTGAAGCAGTCGAGATTGGCTCCTGGCGGAAATGCCAGGAGTGTCGATGCGATCATATCCATGGCGGTAGCCGCTCAGGATAGAGAAGGCGTCGGGAAAGTGATATCGTAGCAATGTCGGATTTCGTGATCTCGTAATTTCGTGATTTCGTGTTTGTATTTGGTAAATTAGTAAGGTGAGTAAGTTCAACTGTTCAAGGTTATTGACAGTTAGTGCTGGTTTGCAGCCTTGGGATGGGACACTTAGGAAGCCTTAGGAAACTTTAAGGCGGGGCTAAAATCGGCGTTTACTTCGACCTGACCTTTCCTATGGGGGTACGTTGGGGCATAGCTATGGTATATGTACCTATGGCATTTTTGCTAGGTGTCTGTCTGTATCTAATTTAGCACGGCTCTGGCGGGGCATTGACGTTCCTATTTTAATGTGGGGGTGGGGCAGATACTAGCCCTACCTAGTACATGTAGATGTCATGTAGGTACCTACCTGGATACATGAAGCTAGATTTATACCATACCTACATCTGGATACTACCTACCTGCTTATATACCTGGTAGTAGGTATTACATACTCTTCACAATACGTTTTTAACTATTGAATTACATCTTTATATATCTCCTGCTCCCAGTAAAATGCACCTGAGAACTTATCCAATAGTACTAGGTGGGTAGTGAACCAAGCACATTACCTACCTACGACCTAAAAGACCGTATACCTAGGTAGGCAGGTACCTACCTAATATCTATGTGCATTCAGCAGCATCTAGTACTAAATAAACATTTAGGTAAAGAAAACAGAAAAGAGAAGAAAGTTCACGGTAAAGTAAGACAAGGACATGGCTAGATACTTAATTCGTGTATCACATTGGCATCCGATTGGTTGTGTTTTTATGCCACTCATTAAGGGTGACGACACCATTGTTCGTGCATTATTCATGGTCACTTAAATTCCCGATGTAAGTCGAATATTTTCTCGTCTTTTCCTCATCCTCTTCTCGTTTCTTTGCCAATATACCTAATCAAGAACTGGTGAAACAGCTTTAGTACATGCTTTGACTATTTGAACATCAACTCTTCTACTTTGACGTCCTCGATCACTTTGAGTATCAAGTGAATTCAAGATCACCATGATCATTCCTCAAGAAATATCCGAGGTTGCCACCAAGGTGGCTGATAATCTACGCCCTCATGAGACTAACCATATGCCGTTGCCAACTGTGATCCCGGACATCCCTCGTGTATACCACCAAACTTCCAGTGAAGTAGGTCATAGGACTTTGTGGTAAGTTGCCTCGTGAAAACCCATCTTTATATCAGTACTCATACAATATCTACCAGGGTTGTCTGCGTTCTAATGGGTTTATCCTCATTGGCGTTTTATGGGATGGCTATGAGAGTCCCCGTGGTAAGAAATAGCAACTGAAGTGCACTAAAGAACGCCACAATACTAACTGCCACAGCAAAAACGCTTCTTCCATATCATTACAGCATTAGTCACGACTTTTGCATTCCTTTCCTATTATGCTATGGCTACAGGCGACGGCATAACTTCCCATTCTTACGTAACTGAGAGGTCGAAGCATGGCGCCGTCACAGAGATTGTCGAACGCGATATCTATTGGGCCCGCTACGTTGACGTAAGCGTTATAATACCCGTTGAATCTACCTTGCCATGTATCATCAGCTAACAATACCAGTGGTCTCTCACTACTCCTCTCCTCTTATTGGATTTGTCTCTTCTTGCTGGACTTAACGGCGCAAGCATCTTAGTAACCGTTGTCTCAGACGTGATTATGGTATTAGATGGCCTTTTCGCGGCTTTCTCAGGAAATGAGGCCCAATCATGGGGGTGGTATGCCTTTGCCTGCATTGCATATCTCAATATTGTCTATCAAATTGGTTATAAAGGACGACACGCCGTATCCGCTAAGGATAACAAAACAAGGGTTTTCTTTGGGGCTATTTCCCTTTTCACCCTCCTACTATGGACTGCATATCCAGTGTAAGTCACCGTCCTCACTCAATTGTAGGTTGGAAATGAAAGATACTAACTGATCTTTTTTAGTGTATGGGGTGTTGCTGATGGAGCTCGTCGTGTGAACGTCGACGGCGAAATCATCGCATATGCCGTCCTAGACGTCCTTGCAAAGGGAGTATTTGGCTTCTGGTTACTCATTACTCATGACAGTATGGCTCAGACGGTACCCTCTATTGATGGGTTTTGGGCAAATGGTGTCTCGCATGAGGGAACCCTTCGAGTGAGTTTTAAACCCGGCTTGAATATAATTTTTGCGCTCACTGATAGTGTGTCAGGTTGGGGAAGGACGCCTTGGAAATAATTGAATAAATTACCTACATCACACTAAACAGGTCAATCGTTAGTGGATCATTTGAATATCCATCTTTTTACCATCGCTCTTATTTTCGCTGTCGGGCTTACAAGCATGGATTTCTGTTCTGGTATCATACAATTGAGTGCGAAACGGACTGAGCATCAGGATGGCTACAAACAGATTGTCATACGCGAAATAGGAAGAAATTAGGTACCTCCAACTATAAAGTGGATCTAGATACCATCCCTTTATTGAATTTGCAGGGCACTTCTTTCAATGTTAAAATGTCGTTGTTATTTCATACCTAGATATGCTCCATTTAATCAGCGGCGCAAGTGAAGCAGGTGATTTCTGCCGGGTTCCCACATTCTTCAATGTAAGCACTTCGTTCGGGATAGGGGCATATAATCCTGTTGTTTCTTCCCCCATAAGCGTCTGTCAAGGTTATAGGTAAGGAGTTAGGCACTGTCCCGTTCTCTACCCATGCTCTAAGGGAATCGAAAACAGTCGTTGGCTGTCCATTTCCAAAGCAGTGCGGGAGTCCAGGCACTTCATAAAACCGGTAGAACGTTTGAACATCGGGCACGAACTTCCTGATATTGTCGTAGTATTGTTCTGTAGCTTGTATTGGTATGACTTGGTCATACTATGAGAGTCGACCATCATAGTGAGCTCGGCTTGAATTGAAGTATAAAAGGAATAAGACGCACCAAGCCATGATATGTCATCATTTTCCCGCCGACCCTAGAGAATTCAGTGAGGTTCGGATTGCCGCTTGCGACTATAGAATCGTATTCGGTCCCCGAGGCGCGCATTATTTCATCGTAACGCTCTCTAGTTATAGTAGTATAATCGTAGCTCGGATTCTTCTCGACGAACAACTGGATCCATTGATATGCAAGTGGTACTGGATTACCCTCACATCTATCATTGTTACAGGCTGTCGCCGCAATCCCTGTGCCCGTAAAATCGCCACTAAGGTCAGTACCATAATTAAGCCCATACCAGATGAAGTTTCCATTAGAATCAGTCGGGCCGGCCCAGGTAGCATTCGCAATGATCGCTGCTTCTCTGCTCAATTCCATAGACCTACCCTCAATCAAGCAGGTGAAGTTAACCCCGACATGTGGGAACGGATCGAATGAGCACTTTGGGGGGTTTGATATAATACCATCGACTATTCCGTCATCTCCATCGCATTCCTGCACAGCTAGAGTCGTAAGGAAATCCAGCTCACAGCCATGTGGGTATTCATTCATGGTATTCATCAACATCTGTGGCCAGAACATAGCAGGGGCCCATTGAGCCCAGTGAATAGCAGGGGCAGAAGCTGCGATTCCATCGTATGCAGCAGGATGATTCTGAGCTAGCTCGAAGCCCTGGCGACCACCCTGAGAACAGCCGTTAAAATAGGAATAGTCTGGCGGTTTTCCGTAGAAATCTTGGATGATGCTTTTCGCGATAACTGCCTGGCCTCGATATTAGACCATCTATCTTCTGAGTATACTTTGGCATTTTTAATACCATGTCATTCAGGATATCACCGCCCCAATGCCGGACTAAGACTTCATTGATCTTGCCGGGGCTATCCAATACCCACGAATATGGATCCAAAGGGGTGGCAATGCCGGCATCCGTGCTGGCCGTAGCATATCCTTCGCCAACAGCGCCTGCCATATTGCCGTAGCTCATATCGAAACGGCCTGGGCCGAGTCCGCTGCCCCCAGCAGCCTGGAGACGTCCGTTCCAATTCTCTATCGGTAGCCATGTTTCCACGCTCACAACATCGCTCTGCTGATGGGGAGTGTATGATACGGTAACATTACAGAAGCTCGTATTTTTGACATCTAAGCCATCGTGATTGGGATAATACACTGGCGTGACCTGGCGGCTATAATTAGTTACTAGCTGCGTAGATATCAGCTGGACAACAGCACCGGCAAGAGTAGGCGGACTAATAGTCGAGGAGCTGCAATTAGACATTCTATTCAATGTCATAAACCTATCAGTGCGTGTCGCAAAGCAACATTTCGTAGAGATGTAATGATAGAAGAAACCCCTTGATATTCTACATTTCGCAACATAACCTTCCGAAATCCTAGCCGGGCTTGGGATAATTGGTCGGCAGATGTATAATATGCAGATTGGCGTGCATAGACCATTATCCCTGTATTCTCGTGCTAAGCCTGTCTGATGAATTATACTTTCTAAAGAGTAATTGTAATAGAGGCACGTAGGTGAGTAGTTACTAGGTACCCAATCGATTTCTTTAATCTGTGAGAGGTTTGAGGTAATTTGATATTGCCTGAGAGTTCATTATAGTTTGAGATATATGAAGCTTGGAGGATTTGAGGGGGTTCCCAAATATCAAACACGCCTTTCTTAACTTAATGAATTGACTTCAGTTTCGCGTGCTGTAGAGCTTACCTACCTAAGAACTCCGTCTAATATATGGTAAATGTTTCCTTAAAGAGGAGGAAAGAAAAGAAGAAATCGTGCAAATTAGGTAGAGGTAGACTTATCTACGACCATCGTAATTAAATCTAAGAAATGAAAGTTAGGTAGAAGTTATTGTGGACGGATTGATCAACACAACGCGCATAAACGCTTGCGTTGATGGAAGAAGGGATGCAGCAAAACGTCGTGTTTGCTAATGCCTGCATAACTTCTAAGAAAAGCAGGTCGCAAATAACAAGGTTGTTATAGAAATTATAATGTAAAAGTCGGTGGGTTGGCGTCTCATTCGCTTCTTCTTCTTATTCTTCTACTGTACCTAGAATTGATAGTTTATGATACTCCGGTATAAAATAAGATTAAAAAATCAAAGCTTCGTCCAGACAAATCATTATTTCTCTAGGTCCGTGCAGATATTATCCATATGGAAGCCACCTAGTTTAAGACAACGTTGAATGCAACCAATTCGATTCCAGCCATCCATGATAACGGATTTGTAAGGTCGAAACTTAATTACGTATATGTACTCCTAAGTCGGTATATAGTACAGTAGTACCCCGAATTATACCCACTAGGTACATGCATATAGCTATGAGATACATCCCATATATTCATTTTTATATGTGAAGGGAAGTTACCGCCCGTCCTTAGCCATCTGGAGCCGCCACACAGGCCACCTCTTTCTTCCATACCCGCAACCTTGTTGTCATTTCAGTTGTATGGCATGCTCGCTGCCCGGTTTCCTGTCTGCCAGTAAAGGTAAGGTACCTTCCCCGCCCCTTCGAGTCCTGGAGCTTCCCGTCCGCGCTTCTCCAGCTGCCACACATTCGCAACCACCCCCCGACCATGCGACATTCGCTGGAATTGGCGGAATTGATCGAATTGGCTCGATCACGTTAGCCTCGTTATTAGCAATTAGCAATTAGCAATTATCAATAGATTCGAAATTACATATTACATAGTACATATGTATTCCGCGGCAAGATATCCCTGTGACACAACTATCTCTTCGATCCCTGTCGCACTTTGAGAAAGCTGTCGCAATAGCCCACTCTCATTGGTTAGATCTCGTCGCAACCTCCTGTTTACCTGCAACCTCAACGACCTCAACCTTCAACTTCACCCATCTCTCGTCTTCTTTTCCATCATTTCCCCATCAACCTCCACCCAAATTTTCTTCGCAGTTACAAATTCAAAGTCGCCATCATCTAGCGACTATACCCGAATACTTTTTATTTGTTTTTGCCGTCCCTCATTTTCGTTATTTAGCTCCCCGCAACAACACCATGCCGGTTGAGCTCCGCAAGCGCAAAGCTCCTGCGCCGGCTCCAGAGCCTCCAACCAAAAAGCAAACCAAGGTCTCCAAGGTAGCTGCCAAAGTCAAAGAGGCTGTCAAGAGCAAGCCTGCAAAACCTGCCAAGTCTGCTGATGCCAATGGCTCGTCTAAGGCCGCAAAGCCCGTCGTCGGCGACATTATCGCTCTCGACGGCTTTGGTGGCGAGATCGAGACTAATGATGGCAAGAAGACTACTCTGAAGGATCTTGTCGACGAGAGCAAATCTGGAGTCGTCATCTTCACATACCCTAAGGCCTCTACGCCGGGCTGTAAGCTTGATCCCACCCATTTCTAATGTGGCGCTCGCCAAGTCTGACCGGATATACAGGTACCACCCAAGCTTGTCTCTTCAGAGACTCATACGAGCCCTTGACCAAAGGTGGACTCGCCATCTACGGCCTCTCGTCTGATTCGCCCAAGGCAAATACAACATTCAAAACCAAGCAAAACCTACCTTACCCGCTTCTATGTGATCCCAGCGCTACTTTGATTGGCGCCATTGGGCTCAAAAAGGCACCCAAAGGCACCACCCGTGGCGTATTCGCTATAGACAAGGCCGGTAAAGTTCTCCTAGCTGAGCCTGGCGGACCAGCTGCGACGGTTGACGCCGTTAAGCAGTTGGTTGCTGAAGGTGAAGGAGATGCCGCGAAGGATGAACCAGCCGACGAGAAACCCGAGGAAAAGTCGGCGGAAGAAGCCAAACCTACCAATGGGGAGGCCACCGAAGATAAGAAGGATGATGGCGCTGATGAGTGATGGTATAAAAGCTTCACTGCCTACCTTTGCCTACCTGGTTCTTTCTTGTCTAGTTATTACCATTTCTTCGGTTTTTGGTCGCAGCGCAATGTTTGACGATATGTTGGTACCTAGGTAGCTTTGATTGTTGATAATGATGTATTCCGTAAATTGATGGAATTTTATTCGTTGATGCGTGCGATGCATGTGTCTACTTTCCATCGCGGAACTGTAAAAGTGCTCTTCAAGGTGCCTCGGCATATGTAGGTAATTGCCTAGTAATCATGTTATGGTTCCAATCTGAGAAATCCATTTAATTAACGCAGCTGTTTTGGTGTTCTAATATGAGGTGTATGAGGTATCTAACAGTGGGGCAGATCAAAATACCGATGTTTAACCGTGTGTGGATCTTACTTTGACCAACACGATTAATCTGATTGGATCTAAAAGTCCCAAAGTCCCAAATGTTCATCATCGTCAATTGAAACCTCAGCACGATCGGAAATGCCCATAAACTTGCCGAGCTTCGCCATTTTCCCTTGATTGAATTCACATCGCATTTGCCATGGCGTCGAAGCTCGCACCGGTCCTTCTCAGAACGGCAGCTCGCTCAGTATGTCGAGCTCCTCGGCGACCGCAGTTCCGGGCCTTCACTGCCGGTAGCTCTAGAAGAAGTGATACTCTCGCAGTGGTATGCTCTCCTCATTTCCTCATATCCTCATCTTGCCCCTCTAGATCCAATTTGAAAGCTGGACGGATACCCCGGATATTGGAAGTCAGCCAGCTAAATTGGTTTCTGGATTTGCCCATTTCTGCTCTTATATACGTTCAAGCGTCACTCTGGAACCCGGACTCGCCATCTAAATGTGCCTCATCTCCCAAAACTCGAAGGCTAACGTTCGTGATGACAGCACCGGAATACACCCGATAACAACCCCGACCTACCTTTTAAATTCTCAGCCCAAAATGAAGAAGTTATCGCAGAGATCCTCAAACGATACCCTCCCCAGTACAAGAAGGCTGCGGTGATGCCGCTGCTGGACTTGGGCCAGCGTCAACATGGTTTTACATCTATATCGGTCATGAACGAGGTGGCGCGAATCCTAGAGATGCCCCCTACGCGCGTTTACGAGGTCGCTTCCTTCTATACAATGTATAACCGGACGCCTGTTGGAAAATTCTTCGTCCAAGCTTGCACTACGGTAGGTTTGCGCTTTATTTCTGTAATCGGAGGTGGAGGGGTGGACAATGCCAATGCGAAAATCGGGTTACTGTCCATATTTGGGACACAATACAACCGTCACAAAACCAACAATTTGCTAACCAGAACCCCTTTTAATAGACACCATGCCAACTCGGCGGCTGCGGTAGCGACGTGATTGTGAAGGCGATCAAGGAACACCTAGGAATTAAACAAGGCGAAACGACAGCAGACGGACTTTTCACATTCATCGAGGTGGAATGCCTAGGCGCTTGCGTCAACGCTCCCATGATCCAGATTAACGACGATTTCTACGAGGATCTAACGCCCGAGTCTACTAAGCAACTACTAACAGCGCTAAAAGAGAGCGCCACATCGTCCGGCTCTAAAGTTAAGGTACCCGCGCCCGGTCCTCTGAGCGGCCGCCAGACTTGCGAGAACAGCGCTGGCCAGACGAATTTAACGAGCGAACCATGGGGTATCGAGACTACGAGGAAAGACCTATAATTGAGGAGAGCATGAGCATCGACTTAGACACTGTATATAAGCTATATCTGTACTGATTCATGAACGAAAGAAAAAACATCACCCTTTGCAATGATCCGCCAACGTTCTGTGAATAAGACTTCATCAATATTGAGATTTGTATAACTAATTTGATTAATTGCCTCACACGCTCCAAATCTCTAAAACATGTAAAACTGTATTAGACTAGGGGTATGAAGAGTCATTAAACTCTACCAGTGAGTGCAGTCAGCTGCCGAAGAGCAAGTCTTCATACTTTGACATAGGTACATTCAACCATTAAACTTTCTCTAAGGATATGGTGAGCATCCCCCCCTTTAATTCCAAGATATTGCTAAAGTTATGTTTGAGTAGTATGGCGATAGCATCTTCATAAGTTAGGATATATACATACCTAGTATGTATATCAAATAGGATATTCTGGTTGTTTCCATAAAGACTTTCAATCTCATAGCATAAGTCAGAATTGGGTTATATCTTTTTTCTAAATCTTGCGACAACAGTAGGTATGAAGATTCTCCCACCAGATAAGAATAGAAGTGCAAAGCACGTAGCTGAACTAAAAGACCGATCTTATGGATATCGCAGAATCGACTTCTTATTTTAGGGCCGACTTGTTAGAGCTGCGTTGTAGTGCAATGAAGCCTGGTAAGTCCTAAAGCGTAAATATGTAGCCCACTATGCTAATCGAGTTACAAGTTAAACAAGATACTATGCCTAGGTAATGATCAAGGAATTCTCACTCTATATATGCCTAACCATCGTAGCCTCATCAGGACCATCAGAAAGAACGACCAATGCGCGCAATGTTGTATTCATATATCACACCTCCCAGATTGATCTCCGTTATCCCCATATAGATTGTAGGCTTGCTCGAGTAGCCACGGAAAAGCATAAGGCACTCTTCAACACATCGCAAATTACTTCAATCAAATGACCGTGAACGCCCACACTGCAACCAAAAAGAAAAATCCGAGGCGCCTGCTTTTAAGAAGTTTTATAAACCGTCCTGTCGCTTCCGCGTCTTGCCTCTTGGTTTCGGTGGTTCAACCACCATCCAACCGGGAGGCCGGAGTGGGGCTATGGGCATTCCTCTTCCCCCACCACGACCTCTGCCTCTACCTCGACCTCGACCTCGGCCACCCACAAAATCTGGGACTATTGGCGGGCCGGCCGGATGTAATGGTGGCGCCGGCGCCGGCGCTGGCAGTGGCCGAATATCCACAGGCCACATTGACATAAAGATAAGCATTCCTGGCTCAATCAGGTCTTCCCAGAGTTCGGGCAAGATGATGACAGCTGAGCCTTGCTGTGCGGGCATAGATGGAGTAATTAGGGGTGGAGTCGGGGCTTGAGGAAACGAGAGTCCGTTCGATGTCTCGGCTACCACAGGTGGAGTGTTAGGTCCTATTTCCGATCCGTTCTCAGTCGGCATCGACGAGGAAAGAGATGTAGTAAAAAGGTCGTAGTGTCCCGCATGCACGTGGGGTTCCAGAATATGCACATGGAGGAAGCAACTCTGTATCAAGCGTTCCATACCCTAAGAACCAAGAAGTTAACTCACTGATATAGAAACAGAAAAAGGGGCCGTGTTCAGGCCACCTCAAGCCATGAGTTAACGGCTTTATCGAATCGGTTGAAAATATCGAAAGTCTACTTACCGCCCAAGTTTTAACCTTTTCCCAGGGAAAGATAAAATTGCGGGCTAAGGCATCCTTGAATCTGATAGGAAGCTTCTTTGGAGGTCGATCTGCTGACTTCTCCCAACCAGGTTCCCCGTATTGAGGCGGACGAAAAAGCTGTGCTTCTGATCCCTCACCAGCGTTTGAGGCAGTTGTATTCGATGTTGGCTTGGCCAGCTCCGGCCCCGATTTTCGTTCTGACCTAGCTTCATGGTCTCGGACTCGTTTGTCATCTATCTGCGGATTTGGAGACATCGCCGTATGGGATTGGCCTTCGGACACTACATCGGATATCCCAGATGGGGACTCGGAAGAGGACGATCGCATGCTATGCTGATGATGATTCTCGACCAAGGAACCATCGACACCTTCCCCATTCACAGTTTCTATGCTTGATGTAACGGGGAACCTGGGCGCCTCCAAGTTCTCGGTTATGCTTTGGGGACTCGTGGCATGTGCCTGCGATTGCAGGTTTCTATCAGAGACCCCTCCATCGTTGGGGAGGGGTGCGTCAGGGATATCTAGATTAGCCCTCACTGGAGTCTTGCCTTTATCTTTAGAGTTAAGTATCGGTTGATGTATTTGTTTGTCGTCAAAATATTGAGAACTACTCTCCGAGATACTTAGACTTGTCTCCGGCGCATTGATAACTGTCGATGGAGCAAGTACTTCTTCGTTCTCAGTTTTCCGACTAGACGAGCCACCAGCATCTACCGTCCCGTTTATAGACGAACCGTTAGTTTCGTCAACAAGGGATGATCGCAAGTCCCCATCGACTACATCTCGTTCCCGACTAGCCATTCCGCTTCAGCGAGAATCTTGGAGCGGTGATGAGACCCTCAAGGTATCTCGATCGACAATGTTACGTCAGTTTTACGGTAGAGATTTTAATAATAGATATATCGTGTTCCAAGACCGGAGAAGAAATGGTTGCCGAAGAAGTGCGGCTGAGGATTCGTGAAACACAGTCTACCTAGGTAGTATTTACAAGGTATGAAGTAAGCACTTGGGGTATTCATGGATCCATGGATGTGTATTCTAGTACCTACCATATGCATATAATGTAGGTATACATTTGCCAAAAGCAAAAGTAAGTATGCCCTCTCGATTGAGGTTCTCTACATGGTCATGTATCTATGTACACCTGCTAGCTCCGTGACCAGTAAGACAGCATGCTCCTTATAACGTACTAAGTACCTAGGTACCTTCAATCGAAGGAACTGTGGAGATTTGGGGGCTGTTACTATGTTGGCAGTCTCCAGCGCTATTCGCGGGAACTAAAGATATGGATATCCATGGCACTGGAGACACGCAGTTGCTCCCCGATACCAACCAACGATTCGGAGAACATGATTTACATAATGATAAAGAAGTACCTGCCTCCTCAAAGTCCCCATAGTGATCTAATAGATACATGTAATGTTCATTTAAATATAGACTGATAGTGATTGAGAGAGGTGCAAATAAATACCGACATGGCTAAATATTTGAGCACATCCACAGGTAGTATTTTTCAGATACTAAGTAACATCATGAACATCGTAGAACATTTACTTCAAATGTCTTAGATGTCTTAGATGCTAGCGCAGCGAAGACCCAATTACATTCAAGGACATTTATCCATGATATATCCTAAAAGTTGACCGAACATTTCGCTAGGCTCGTATACGTCTTATCGATGTGTTCGTCATCGTCATCGTGGGGGCATATGTATGTAAGACGGCTATCCTACTCAATCAAGGTAGAAAGCCTAGATCAAATAAGCCACTTTTTCCTGAAGACTTCCATGCAGTGGAGATCTCGGCCCCGAGTTTGTGGTTACTTTCAACCGGTCAAGAATTGAGATTAAAGAGAATGCCCGCCTGTCCGCCTGTCCGCCCAATGCAGGTCCTATCTCAGACAGCTCAGATTACACAACCTCCAACACTCGGCCATTGGCCTTACCTACCGAGGCATCTTTTCTAGCTGATCACTAGGCCTTTTGACATAGTAGCGTACTTGCACGATAACCTTGGAAACTATACGCGCAGCTGCTCCTAAAAGCTTCAGCTACTAGGTAGTATACTAGGTAGGTAGTTATATCATAATATCATTGATACCTAGGTAGTTATGAACGCCGTTAAGCTTGACGATTCTAACAATTCCCGGCTTTTTCATATGCCATTCAACCAAATATTTACCGTAGTTATTACATGCCCTTGAACTATCCAAAACATTCCGTCCTATAAGAAGATTGTCTACATCGTGAAGCATTAGGATACATGTCTGCTCTACCCGGTCGCATTGCCATCAAGGGTATTAGGGGTATTTTAACGAATTGTGAAACGAGTCGTATCTCATTGGAGTCATTCACTCATCAATCTCTTCGCCCTCGGCATCCTCGTCCTCCTCAACATCCACGCTCGTCGTGTCAGCTATCGAGCTATTGCTAGGCTTGAGAGGATTGCGAAGTCTCCACTTTCCCTTTTCTCCTCTCTCAATGATGGCAATGTCGGCGCGCGTCGCCCAGTCAATGAGGGTATTGTCATGGTCTCCGCCAAACTCGATCGGCTGCTCCGAGCCAGTGACCGCTTTCTCGAGATGCCTGGCAACATGCTCCATTCGGTCATCCCAAGCGTTAGGTCCGTCGAAGCGGCTGCTACAGTTAAAGGCCGGGCATTGCATATGGGTCGGGAGGCTGCAGCGCGTCCTCTTTGCTTCCTCTTGGTGAGTGCGTTCGCGGGCTTCCCATTCGGGCGCCGGCTTCCTTTGTTTAACCTGCTTCTTGAGGTTCGGTGGGATATGCATGCGACGAAGATGCTGTGTGTATAGGTCCTTACGGTTGAAGATAGTCCCACGAGGAAGGCTGGGCAAGGAGCTGTATTGAGAACAGTGGACAGTGGAGCGGTTGCGGGCAGGAGAGGATTTGCTGGAAGCTTTGGAACATTGGTCCTGCTGGCAGATCCAATAATTCAAAACAAGATGTTGTGAAGAACAATGCCGCTTCCATTCATTCTTGCTAGCAAAAGTTGAATTGCAACCCGCGAAACCGAAGACGCAGATGAATGGTCGAGTGTGCTGCTTCTTGATGTGATTTTGCAGGCCGTTCTCGTCTTTAAAGAAGACCTTCTTGGTGCACTCAGTGCAAGAGAAACTGCCCTTTGCCCCTTGAATCATAGGTTTAGTGCTTGATCTACTGATCGTGTTGGAGTTGCCGAACTCCATCTTGGGTCGTTTCAGCTCTGGGGGAGATCCTGAACTGCCACGCCGCTTGCGGTTCCTCGTAAAACGGCCTCCGTTTGACTTT
Source organism: Annulohypoxylon moriforme (assembly GCA_022695765.1). Lineage (NCBI taxonomy): Eukaryota > Fungi > Ascomycota > Sordariomycetes > Xylariales > Hypoxylaceae > Annulohypoxylon > Annulohypoxylon moriforme. The sequence continues at coordinate 507,414 of MU403102.1, forward strand.
GTTCGCTTCTGTCGTTGGTTCGGTTTATAATCGTCGTCATCTGCATCTTCGTGTTTTACATTGAAATGGGGCGCTTCCTCGCCCGATACCAATTCGTCGTCTGACTCGAATGCTGGATAAGTCTCAATAGATTCCGGAATGCGTATTTCTTCTTTCACTGTCGGAGTGAATGCTTCGGGACTCATTGGTTGAGCGACTTCGGTCCTCTCTCGTCTACAACACATATCCGTGTGGATGCTACTGTCGTCGCTTGACATACTGTAATCTCTTGGAGGAAACTCAGCTCTAGGGTTATTGTCATCGCAATAACTCTCGGGAGTTTCCTGATATGGGTTAATATCAATAGGCTTCACGCAGTCATCCGCAAGACCGGTGTACTGATATAGTTGGGCGCGACAGTTAGTCTCATAATGTGTGAAGAATGGGGACATCAACGTTGTGTCAGGGGGCGTCGGCGGCGAATTTGCATGGTAGTAGTCAAGCTCTCCTGGTGGGCTTAACATACTACTACTCGTTGATGATGTATGAGAGAACGAGGGTGAATCTCGACGCTGGAGTAAACTAGATGGGAGCGGTGCTACACCATCATCTCTTCGAGCGACAGTCTCAGAGAAGACAGGCTCAGTCATTTGATAGCCGAAAAGCGAAGACTTGTTGCTTTCTGAGAGGTAACGCCGCATTTGCGGGGCCCATGGAGAAGCCGAAGCCGAAGGCTTCAGGACCGGATCAATCATGCCATCGGCCGAAGCATCCATTGGCGGGCTCTCCACATAGAGCGGAAGTTGCATAGTTTCCGAGTATGGAAACTGTTGGTAGTCCATCTTTGTTAAGGGGTCCTAGCCTGGGTTATCGACTGGACAGAAGCAGCGTAAACAGGCCGCCGGGTCTCTGTTTATTTAGAGTGCTTATAGGGAAAGATGAATCCAGAAAAAACGATCCTGCGGCGTTGTGGATTAACCGAGACCTTCTTTCGAGAGAGAAGGACTTGTAGATAGCGACCACCAAGGGAAAAGGGGTCGATGATATTGAAAGATAAAGCTGGCAAGGCAGACTTGCAAAATAGAAATTCAGGGAATGGCGTGACTTATGGAAGTAAACTTGATCTCGCATGTATTGCAACACATGCTTCTCAGGCAACAATGGGGCGAAGCAGGAAGTGTGAAGCAACTTGCTTCTAAGAAAATTAAAGACGCCATGAAGAAGAAATCAACTTAACTAATATGCTGCCGGGCGTGTGTGTTATGGACCGCACATGTTTCGGGCATCCTACTTCCTTCGAAATCTGAGGGAAGCGACCCACGCGGAGCCTCAAGATTGTCATGGAGGTGTACTGAGTTTGCAGGGGAGAGGCGTGGCTGAAGGCCATTGCGGTCATTTTGGTCGCTTGGCATAAAACCCCTGCAGGCGTTTATTGCATTTACGGTATGTATTGTCGAGACATACGGTACGTATACCCCGGGGAGAAGGTCGAGTAAGATCAGGAGAAAGTACCCGTTACTTGTAGTACATGGTACAGTCTCGTGCGCGAACCAATGAGTTCTTGTGCAGTAGTTCGCGATCCATCCCAAGGGATCTTGTCAACTGCTAGGTACTATAGTAACTAGTAGCTCGCCTACTTAGCAGTATCCAGTAAATCCATGAATGTCTACCTAGGTATCTAGCTTTGCTTAGCTAGATACTAAGTAGGTAAGTAATCTTAGAAGGCCATGATAGCTTTACAAAACATCTATACTACCTAGTAGTGTAATGTTCTAGGGTTATAGTAATTAAATTAAGAAAAGGGCAAATACCTCACAACCTACTATATAATATGTCCAGATTGATTGAGACGCGATCATTGAGAAATGTGTAGAAACCTCCCCTAGAAGCGACAATGTTAAAGGCGGGGAAAGTCTTGGAGGCTTGCCGAGTCCTTTATTAAGGCGTCCACCTAGGCACAATAGTCGACAACACCAAGGCAGAAACAGAAATATTCAGGCCGCCCAGTACCGTAAACGGCAATCGGGTTATACAGAAAGGAAATATCGCCTGCGATGTACTTCATGTTTCCGTAGTCGATACCTTGCATGTCGGAGGTGACCAGTGACATCGTTAAAGATATTAAACGGAAAAAGAAAAAGTAAAGGAAAAAAAAAATTCGGTTATCGCTTCGTTTTGGCGTTGGCTCTTCATTACTTTACGGGGTCGCCCGACTACTGTTGGAACGCCGAAATTTTTCTTCTCGATGAGCTGGCTGCAGGGGGGGCCGGATTCGCATTAGACCAGTCAGAAAGACGCGGAATAATGGCGTCGTATGGAGGCAACTTTGGACGATCCCGTACCGGATCCTTAAATTGGGGGATTGTAGATATAGCAACAATAGGTTGACCGCCTCCTCGAAGTATCAGGACAGGAAGACAAGAAGAATCAGGACAAGGGCTCTCGGGCTGGATTGAGCTAGGACTGATGTATCATTGACCTTGTCACAATTTTCAAATGTCGGACTGCCCAAGGTATCCAACAGTCGAGCACGTAATCCGATAGTATTTTGCTTGCATTAAGCGTCAAATCCGACCGACGCTTCGGGGCCAGCCCCCACACCTCCCTCTCTCATTGAGACCAATCTCTGTCTAGCGGCCTTCCAGATTTGGACCAACAAGAAGAAGCTGAATGCAAGAGCTGGCGGCTACGACGCCCTGAGGACCAATGAATATCTTTCGATTGAGATGGCTAATCCCTACATGTGAAAGCAGCCAGCTGATGATCATCGCTTCCGTATTTCGCGAGGTGAATAGAATAAATTTATAACAAGTCGTAGTAGATACTACCCGTAGTTACTATCGGACGACGGAAAAGATGACGAGGTGCGGGATCTTGGATATTGGTGTTGTCTTGCATATGTCTAGTCAGATGTATGAACGAGGCACGAAATGTGAAAGATAGAATTTGAGGGGCAACCTTGCGAGATCAACGAGACGCTACCTAAGGTACAGAGTACGTTCTGTTAGTACGTTACGGCAAATCGAGACTAGGGCACGGGAGACGGGAATGGGGGACGCTAAACTCAAGGGCTTGCCGCTAAGGTTGTTGCTGCTGGTTGCTGGTTGCTGCTTGGTTAGGTCCAAACTTCCAAGATTCCCCAAAGTTTTGCAGGTGGTGGGGGCTGTGTACGTGATGGCCAGATTGGAAATGTGGATCACCAACAACCATGCACTCATGGCCCAAGGATGTCCAAGAAGAGCGCGAGGATCGCTTTGTGGGCTGTGCGTCACCGAATGTATCCACTAGTTGGGGGCTATTTATACATTTGGAGTATCACTATTACCACTATCATAATTTACATAGTATTAGATAATACTAGGTAGGTACGTCACATCACTTTAACAACCGATATATGTAGGTACCTAGGTTCGTACATGGTACTTATACGGTTTGCAAGTTGCGGATGTGGGAGCACGAGTCCCACAAAAAGAAGGCAACCTAAAGGTACATCCATGGATCTATTCACTTAGTAGGATAGAACTAAAACAAGGCGACCGTCGGATAGCTGACCTCGACACCGCACCAATCTCACACTTCGATTTTTTTCCCTGCCCTTTACTTTTCCCCCTCTGCAATTGCCGGAGGAGCTGCAAGTAAGATCAAAGATGGTGTCATGAAGTAACCATTTGGATTTCGGACACATGGACTCTAGATTTCTAGGCGACCAATTGATTCATCTAATCTTCCCACCGTCGAAATTTTAATTCATTTACCGAAGACGACAGAGCCGCATGAATTGTTGGCCTGCGTACACGTGTAGGACCCCAAAGGCAACCTATGCGTTATGGTAAGTTTGCCAGAGTTCCGCTCTTCTCTAAGGACTAGAATCATTGTCCTTGGACCTTGGATTGATGGATATTTATGTCCATATGGGTGAACAAGGTCCCGATACTCGAAAGGATGTCCCACGTCTGCGGAACTTCCACGGAATTTGGACAAGTACCAGGAGCCAAGTGCTAGGTGATTACCTGAATACCTATCTAAACACCCAGGTACGCTCCCATGCAGGACCCAGGCCCATGCCGGCACTAACCAACAAGACCGGCCAACAACATTATCTTACTCCAGGAACTGCCCATTCATAAGCCAGTATTCAAGAAAGCGATGCTCTAGGTTAAACGTAGCTCAGAACTTAAAGAGCTGAGCCCCCATGATGCATCCGTAACTGTCTCAGACGTTAAAGACTCGTTCCTCGCGTAGACGGCTTCCACGTTAAGCGCCCAAACTGCGTTACACACACTTGGTGGCTCAGACATGTCTTGATCTACTTCCACGAGTAGATGGACACCCTAAAAGCAATAGCTTCTACGTCAGGTTTCCGTCTTCAGTTCGGTGACCATAACTGTACAGTATGGTAATGCCATCAAATAAACGCTTGGTCGTACCCTTTTGTCCTCGAAGTAAACATAACCTACGGGCAGGCGGATGAGAGTACATCGGCAGAATCACCAAGCTAGCTCATTCTGTTAGGACCGGAAAATGCACATTACCCCTGACTCCTCGCCGCCTATGACTAGCGACAAGAAAATTTCTCTATGACCCTAGTCTTCAATTTTATCATATGTAACATATATTTCATGTTGTTTACTATGGCATATCTAGCTCATAATATATAATATGGTAATCTCACTAAATACGACACCGAACATCAGCAAAGATTCTCAACCTCAACAAGTCATTAGCCATTCATAGCCCAGATCCTTCCTGTAGTAACTTGGACTGCCGCGTCCAACTTGGCCAAGGTCACCTTCTGATAATCAGGGGTTTTCAATTGCTGGGTACCTAGGTAAGTAAGTAGCGAATGTACCAAAGTGGAGTGAGGATTCACATCAATACCAACATCCACGTGCGGATCAAGTTATCCTACGGGGAATTCCATCATGCTATCCGAGCAGAAATGGACCCCACACCACCACGACTCAGCGTTTACTTGGATTTGCACTTGTTCAGATTAAACGCCGTCAAGGGTCGGTATCATAGGAGCTATTAGCTGTTTGAAGTTGATTAAAGCCAGTACCAACGATACAACCGTGATACATCCAACAGACTGCCAGCTCTGTCGAAGTATATTCATCAGTTTCGGAGACGTCCCTGGCTCTGGCTAAATTTAACATTATTTTAGTAAGTGCCGTTTTGCTTCTCGGGCCGTCTTGTTGATATTCCATTCCCTCCATGCAACCGCCGGGATCCTTTGATGGGTACTGGGTATGCTCTTCAGGAAGTATGATTAAGTGGCGAAAGATTTAGCTCTAACACGACTGACGAAGCTTGGATAACATGTAATTCAATACATCATTTCGCTAGACTCGCTTAATTCCCCGGATACATTGCCAATTACCACTTAACATAGGGACAGAAAGCCCCTATAATGGCACTTCTTTGGAAAAAATACCCCTCTGGTAGTGTCATTCTTGTATCACCGAATCAGGGGCAGATTCTGCCATAACCCCTATTACTTATGTCGTGCTATTGTTTGCTAGGAAAAAAACCTTAGAAGATAGAATATTCAGACCCAATACTCCTTATGAGGAAGTCCGTTGTGTTCCTTGACATTTGTCATCCGTATCAAGCATGCACCGTACCTGGTTCTGGCTACTAGGTAGGTACCTACCTAGTCCCTACCTTGCAGATACCTAAGGTCGCCACCACGCCGAGCCAATACTATTAGCTTCCCATAACTTTCTTTAGGAGAGGGGACTACGTCTACCGATGGGCTACGAAGTCCAATTTCCTGCAGGTGACAAAAACCGTATGGTGAGAGTGAGTCGGCACGCCTCCATGCTGTGCAAGATGCCAAAGACGTAACTCTGTAATTTTCCGCTGATAAATATCTAGGCAATGCATGGTATGTGCCACGCACACTACTAATGTCGCTAGGCACCCCATCTTTGACGGTACTCTAACCAAACGCGTCTTCTCTTGTCGCCTTAGGCATGCCCAAAAAGTTATGAGCAGCTGCTGACTTTAGAAAGTCTAACAGAAAAACCAAGAACTAGACCTTCCCCACGATCTTATTATTAGCCGACACACTTTTTTGCGTATTTCGCGCCTCATAGATGCTATTTTCATGCACCGTAAGAAACTCTACGCTGGCGAAGGACAACATGCCTTACCTACGAGCTCGAAACTACCTACCTGGTATCCATACCTGCGATTGAATATTATACATATGGAAATAAGACAGCATACGATGATACGAAGGTGAAATGTGCCGAGGGTAGGAGGTACGTATAGAAGCATCCTACAAGGTACATACCTAGTACTCAATGGTCAACTATTAATAAGGCATGCTAGGTACCTAGGTATCTTATATTCGTGCACCAAAAAGATTATCACATCCTGCATTCTAGATTGATGATTTATAAGACGACCCAGAAGATGAAAAGAACTTGTTGGTTCTTTGGACGTATATTTATATTGTTTACCTAACTCCTGACCTGCGTAAGGGGATATCTCGAGACTCTATTCCATTCATGCCTATCCGAATATATACCTATCCAACACCACCATAATGCGACATTAACATTCATGAAATTAGTAACAATCCGCACATAACTTGTGTTCACATGGATAATTAGTACACTGCTTGCTAGTCACAGGCATCATTTCGGTACATTGACACTGTAAACGCGTTAGAAGTATGACTGGAGGAGAAATAGGGGTCACTTACACAATGATACCTGGCCATCTCCTCCAATTCGTGACGCTTGGCAGATGCATCGAACCCATCTTCCCTCTTTCTCTTTTGTTTCATAGATCGAACTTGCCGCTTCTCAAGCTTGGAATGATTAAGCGTGTCGGAGCTGTTGGTTGAGGTAGCGGGTGTTGACGACGTGACGCTGCAGTCCTCGGAATCATTGGCTGGCGACTCGACTCTAGAACTGGGCGAACATTCATCTTGCCAATCTTTGATCTCCTTCTTTTCTTGGTTGTTGCGGCCATGAAAATGATCGTCGATATGATTAAACCGTTCAGTCCAAGCTTCTATACCGTCCTTCTTAACTTCAATAATTTCTCGACAGAAGCCGCACCAAAAGCGAACTTCGGAGTTCCGCCCCACGCGACATCTCTCAATCTTAGTTTCTAGAACCGTTGAGTCTTTGATATGGTGGGTCGTAACAAGGTGCTGCTTAAACAGCTCTCGCCGGGGCATGACTTTCCCGCAGATCTCGGTAGAGTCGCTGGTTTGCTTCTCGTCACACCTCCAATGTTCTACCATATAGTGCTGGCTATTCTCATGGCGCTTCCAGTCATTTTTGCTACCAAACTTCTTTTTGCAGTCCTGAAATGTGCAGCCGTACGGCTTCAAATGTCGTTTCTCATGCTTTCTGTATGGTGATTAGTTCCCTTAATTACAGAGATTGCGAGAAACTTGAACAACGCGACTCCTTACTTTAATTCACAACGTCGACCGAAACCCTTCCCACATTCGGAGCAAATATGGGCCTGTTCAGGAGCGGTATTCCGGCCCGGCTCTTGTTTTGTTACATCTGATTCCAGAGAATCATCCTTCTTGTACCCAAGCTGCCCGAGAAGGCCACTGTTTCGGAGCTTCTCGAGAAACTTCAGCAACTCGTCATGATTAGCGAGATTTAGGCTTCCCATTCCATCAGGATCCCTAGGATTGGAGTGAGTATTGGCATCCTTATTAATGTCCGTTAGTTCTTCCAATTGTCTGTTAGACTGGGAACTTTCAAGTGGAGGCTCCTTGTGCTCATCTGCCTTGTTTTGGTCCAAGGAATTTGGGTCGCCGGCTAATTTACAATCCATTTCTCCAGAATTGAGGGTAGAACTGCTGTCCTTTACTTGGCTCAGCTTCCTGAATTCGGAATCATCATTATATGTGGGACAAGGCTGAACAGAGGGAGACCGGGGCACTTCTGTCTGTTCATCAAGCGAGATAGCATCTCGTTCTGAGTGCACCTCTTGCGTGGGAGCGCTATTAGAGGCACGCAAGCGACATTCGTCGCTCGATTCATCTATTAATGGCGTCTCTCTCATCTGCACTTGATTTGGTCCTTCCATCGGGCTAGTTTCAGTGGATAGGTCTATAACCGGATGCCGAGGCGGCATTGTCCAACTTTCGGAACCAGTGGAGAACATAAATCTGTCAGATGCAGGCGCTGTACTAATGTGGGCCATGCCTAAAGTATCCTTGGACGAGGTCGTTGGGCTGTCAAAAACAATTAGAAATATCTTCTCATATATAACGAAGATCGGTACTGTACCTGAACTTATATTGATCCAGGTCTTCATCTGTTATCTGTTCTTTGCGATGGACACGTTTCATGTGGGCTCGGAAGTTGTCTGCTCGAGGCCAAATCTTATCCTTATTTTTACAAGCTCCAATTGGACATTGGTAGCGATTACCAGTGGCGTCTTCCTGTGGATGCAGGCTCCTGATGTGTCTGTCAAGGTCGTTCGGCGTACTGAAACCCTCACGGCGAGTACAACCTTCCACACTACACTTGAATGGCTTATCATGCCTTTGCTTGTGTTTCCTAGGGAATAACAAGATTCAGTGGTAGCTCTTCACGGCGAGCTGTTCAACTTCAAATATCAAATATCAAGACTTACTTGAACTCGGACTTCGTCTTCAGAACCTTTTGGCATATCTCACACCTCTTGTCCTCAGAGTTAGCGGGTCGGTTAATAGCCGACGAGTGAGGTGGTGATTGTTGTTGAGACCGGGACCAGGAGGTTTCTGGGTTCACTCCACCTTTGGGCATCATGTCCGGGCTATAAGATTGAAAGTTCAGATCACCTATATGTCCGACAAGGCTTTGGGTCTCTTGGTTCCGGTCAAGAGACTCGTCGCAAACAGAACCGTTGGCAACGCTATGCTTGGCTCCATAACTCCCGCCATATCCTGAATCAGAAGAAGCTACTACTCCTGGTGCAATGGTGTCGCATTCCGAAGATACTATACTATCCCGGTAATTGTTAGGGAAAACGAGTGGGTTTGACCGTAAGTTGTTTAAGATAGCCGGATTTCTGAGATCACCTTGGGGAGACGTCAAGCCAGGGGGCGTCCACGGCCCATCATTCCTATGGTACCATAATGCTAGCCGATTCTCGATCCTCCCGGGTCTATAAGCATCGGCTAGGTTCCGACTAGTAGGAAATGGCAGATTCATAGTTATATTTTCCAAGGTAGCCAGATTCGTCGGGGTATGAGCGAAACTAAGCGTTGTTATCTTAGCGGGCCGGGAATGTCCCTCCATCGCAGGGTCCGAAGATGCGGAAGGGGTCAAAGCTAGGTGATCGGCCATCCTAGGAAACAGTCCATGAAACAATCCAAATATCCGTAGGTCCTTGATATAGTAAAACAGAAAAAAACAGCTATAAGGAAAAATGAGACTGCGAAGCTCAGAATAGCAGCTATTCGTCAAGTTCCTCTGGGCTGCGGAATAATATGCCGGTTCAGGCTGGAAACTTGTTTATCCAAATACGTTTCCAGCTAATTTAGGTAGGCTTTAATGGACGAGTTAGTATTGAGAACTGCGAAAGATAGGGGCGTTTTCTAGATGCTTTCACGATGTGTATAACTTAACTCCAAGAAGTGCGAGCACGTGGCTTAACTGGAGCGGGATAATGAATACTATCAAAGAACTAACTAACGGGTAGGAAAACAAGATTCGAAACTTGGTCAGGCAGCATTCCAAGTTGTATTTTCTCCTGGTAGAGCAGCTAGGTAAGTCAAGCCACCTAAGGAGGTATAGAGAGATATGGGATTAATAACGTAAAGGCCGTCCGTCTAGGCCGTTCGCCCAGCTCAGTAAGCCCCCAAGATGTATTTTTTGAGGGTTCGAATGAGCGGGAATTTAGCTTGATTAAATCCGAAACACGATGAAAATGGGGCTAAAAGCTGTATGCGACAAGAAGGACATCGCTCTGAGAGCGTCTTTAATCGTTTTCGTTGATGCGCCCGACGCTTAGATTAAAGAGATAAAAGATAAAAAGAGAGAGAAATGGGATGTCTAATGGTTGGAGGGATGGAAAGAGAGAAGAAGAAAAAAGTGTGTGGTGCCAGTGGTGTAAGGCAATGGATTTAGAGAAGGCAACCATCAGCTGTCAGTACCTGCTGCCAAAGCTTTTTTTTCTCGGTCAAGACACGGCCTAAATGGTAAAAAGAAAGTGAGGCGGACAAATGCACAATTCCCAATGCAAGACAGTATATACCTAGGTACGTCGTATTACCTTGATAGAATTATACTCGCTAATCCATCTAAATTCAGTAGCTAGCGTAAGTATCCACCTATCTGCACAAGCATAGCCACAGTCTTGTCCTACTTGAGGTACATCATGTCTGCATGTTTAATAGGTAGGTACTCAGGTACATAGTAAGTCCCATATAAATTTTCGGTGTGCGATTCAATGTTGAGTTCAATACCCCAGTCTGATGTGCATGCAGATTTCTATGTAGGTACCTAAGTACCTGATAGGTTCTGTGGCTAGACGGACTGATACGTCATAAACCACCTGGATCTCAGAAAGTTATCGGAAGGTTTGAAAGTTGCAGGTACGTAAGACCATAGCAGCATAGGTGCAACATCCTTATTGGAAACAATTGGAATCCAAAATCATTAATAATATTTGACTCTCGCACTTTAATTCTCATATCCATATTTACTTTTTTTCGATTTTTAAAGCTTTATTGTTGAAATCTAATTCTATAGTACCTAAGGTGCATATATGCCTAGAGATAATTTCCCAGGTTCCGAGTTTTAAAGACAACTCGAAGACTAAAGCCGAGGACTTTACTCCCCATACTTGAAATGGGAATATCTGCTAACTCCAGTCAAGCAATCCTCTAAATTGGTCATACAAGTGTCATTCATCGACTTCAAGCCTATCATCTAGCAAGTAGTACAAGGACAAAGCGCTGTGCCTCTAATGTCTTTAATGTATACAGAATTCGGCTATGTGCATCAACAGCAACGGTCAACAGCCAGAGGAAGCTCTTGTGCAACAAGATTATCAATTGTCCGATCCCATCCTAGGCTACTCAATAATCCTTGCAGTTCTCCCGAAGAGTCACTAGCGTCTAATATCAAACGCACACGAAATATTATTCGGTAACAATCCGCTGTTGTACTCGTTACCTACCTACTAAGTACGTATCGATATTCCCCAAGGTGGATTGTTTGCTTCGAGCCAAAGTAAAACTCATTGCTCCTCGGGCCGCGCCGCTGAGCCCAGCATTAGCTCAAGGCAAGCGATATTCCACAACTGCTTGACTGCTTCGAAGCACTAAGTCGTATGGTAACACCACGTAGCCGGGTCGATCTACCCGGCTACTAGTCGTTTCGCTAGGCCGCAGCGTCCTTGTCATTGTCAAGCGGCAGCAGACATTTTCAAGCCTTCATGCCAGGGTAGACGGTTAGGTGTATCTCCGCATCTTTTCCTGGAGGTTTCCTGGAGGTACCTAGGTATTCGTCAAAGGAACTCTTTACGCGTGCTTAGACGTGTTTCGATCGTGGTTGAGGTGCTTCTAATCGTGCGCTAGGAAACCCCTACTCAGCCTCAACTTCCAGCTTCGAGGACACTGAAGCCTCTGATGTTCTTAGAAGCCAATTCTAATATCTTTCTTTATTTTTACACTGTCATAGTGAGTCATGGATTTCTTATTCAGTGCTGAGTAGGTAGGCACATATTACTAGACGTGAGTAGTATCACATGACTCTTCTTTCATATGTGGATTGTACAGCAAGGGGGAAAAATGACAGATCAGAGGCACTGGTCCTAGATATGAGATTATAATAGAATTTCTGTGGACAACCTAATGCGAGTTTCCTCCTCGTAGAGGCAAGCTGCGTGAAATTGGGTTGCTTACCTACCTACCTAGGATATCTCCTCGTCTCAATACAGTACCTATTGTCAGGACAAATGTTTGTTTTTATCATCGGGCTACTGATAGTTGGCCTCCTCTTATAATGAAACAAACGTGGCTTCTATAAAGTAGAAGCGTCGTCTCGTAAGTCGGGTATATAAAACAATTGTTCTCCCGTGTTACCTTATATTCCTATAATTTGTACTATTGTTCATTTTCCTCCTGAGGTAAGGATGGAACACCTCATTCTACGTATTAGCTATCTGACTCTGTAGAGCATCACGCAGCTAAAGAGAGAGAGCGAGGAACGGCGTCTAAGTGAGTACTGATTAGTTCAAGAATCGCTCTAAAGCGCTGCTAGGGGCCCCCGTATTGACTAACCCCCTCAGAAATTCCCCCCAACGTCAACAATGTGCGACTACGATGAATTCCGCTTCGAATGCAACCACTCTGTGTGCCGGTTGAAGTCATACTGCCACTTCGCGCGTAATGACCCTAATCATGAATGTCTTGGAGTCAAGAAGCTCCGAGATTCCTGGCTTCAGACGGGGCAGCTCTGCGAGAAATGCGTTGAAAAGGGATTCCGTTTAGTCAATGGGAAGATATGGTCGCCCCCGCATCGAGTACAATGAACCACGCCCATGATGTAGTGTACGCTTGGTTTGAACATCGACCATTTGCACGCAGACTGCTTCAAGCCTTGATTAAACCAATCGCCGGAGCCTCAATAAGTTACATTGAAGCGTTCACATATAATTCAAGGCTACGGTTTCAATGTTCCCGCTAGCTCGAGCAAGGGACGTAGTGAGTTAGCAAACCTTATATGTTGCTTACCAGCTATTACGATTCTGGTGAAGTTTTTCAAGAGAAAAAAGGGGGGTGGGGGATAAGTATGCAAAAATAGTTGTCTGTAAGACATCTTCACCAAGTCGAGAACTTGCCTGTGTAATTTTTGGCCAACACGGCCATTCACAACTGTACGATCCAAGGGCGGAGGAATAAAATAATGACGCAGGGTGAATCTAAGGGGTTGTTGACATACCTTGAGGACTATTTTCTGCTTGAAGCATACTATATTCATGGCTTCCATAGAGCACACTGCTATTTCCAGGGTTGTCAACATTTGGCCCATTGGAAAGGCAGAGGGTAGAGGGGCAATTTTACATCTAGAGCATAAGCTTGCTCGCATAAAAATGGCCACTAAGACATGTTCATATCCAATCGGGATCCTGCACCGACCCCTGTTGGCACGTCGAAAGGGCTGCAGGCAACCTAGCATGCATGAACCATTCTGTCATCCATGGGCTAGATCTGTTTTTGAGGGCAACTTGCTTCCGAGACCAAAGGATTATGCCAAAGGGGTTGGTAAGCTCAGAAGATAGGAGGTAACTTGGACCTAGCTTAGGAGGTACCTATATAGGTGTATGGGGGAATGTCGTGTTCACATCCACTACCTGTCGTAGTAGCGTCTCCTTCGTACGACGAAGAAGTTCGAGGTTTGAGTTGATGAGTAGGAATCATTCTTTCGATCTTGCGGGCACAATGTACTGAGCAGTAGCCCGGCTCCTGTGGAACTCGGAAGAGGGTATCTCTGGTTTAGAAGCGAAGTAACACATGCTCGAAAGCTAGAAGCTTGCTCGAATCATGAGACAGGGAGATATGTTGTTGTCCTTAATAAAAGTCGTGGTGGACGTCTCGTTCCTCACAATGGAGTGGAAAACGAGCTCTGTTTAATTCGGCTTATGAAGCTTTGGTTGATGCCTTATTGTAACTATCTCATACCGACATACCGAGTCGCATTGAAGCGACCTCAACTCTTGTGAATGTAGTCCACTTGAGCTAGACCGTTCGCACGGTTTATGCCATGTTCGTCGCACCTTGGACGATGCCGACAACGTTGTAGCGCTTGGAGAAGAAGGTGATCCAGTCATCGAGTGTTTGTTTTTCCTTGTCACCGAGATCCTGCCATTCTGGGCTTACATCCTCTGCCTTTGTAGACGTCTTTCCCAACGCACGAGAGGCATCCTTTCCAGCGAAGACTGAAGTAGCGTTAGCAAACACACCGTTTCTACGTAAGGCAATGAAATCAAAAATTCTTAGTGAAGTTGTAGTTCAACGTGAGATATGAACTCAAGTTGATGGCTCACTAATTGACAAACAGACCAACAAGAGAGGCTCATTTGTTATGTAGTGTAGAAACAGCACTTCGGGTGAGGCCGTAACACGGCGGTGTTTCATGGCTTTCTAGTACAAGGGAGTCAAGACACCATTACATACCATGGTAAGAACCACCTTCTCGATACGCTTTATTCCCGCTCACATCATAAACCTTGCCCTGATGATTAAATGTGAGAAGACATTAATGGAGGAGTATAAGGCATGGCCTAGTTAATCCACTGGAAGAGAGGGTGGGGCCTAAGGTGGGTGGGTAATTGATGGGCGATCCATGGGGATAAAAAGGCACACCTTAATTGCTACATAGGCCTTTTGCCCTTCAGACCCTATTACGAGACGGTTAGCAAGATTTATAATGATGAGTATGAAGCAAAAGTGAGTTGTGAGGCTGAGATCCATATGATCCGTTGAATGTCGTCCAAGTTATATTTTAACTAGGTGCTAGGCAGGCATGGTTTAAGGACAACCCACCATCAGCTTTTGCTAATTCCTCGGCTGAAATGGGGTCGTCTTTAGGAGGATCCAGATTAACAGGAGCCTTGGGTTCGAACTTGCCCGACATTGCTGTAGTCGGTATGATATTTATTGTAAAAAAGTAAAATTTTAATATGTAGAATTAGGAGGTAGTCTTCGAACGAAGAAAATGTGAAGCTTGAGACGTAGGTACCTAGGATTATAATATTACGTGATAAGAAGATGAGATTTGCACCGAGGTCTTGGTCAATCCAATTCAACATTTGAATGTTCAAAGTCAATTACTAGTGCGGGCATGCATGTCAATATCATGCACGGACCAGGTACGGGGGTACGCACCCTTATATCGGAGTTCGGATAACAGAAGCTCCAATAAAAAAACTCCTGTGCCATTACATGGAAACATCCAATACCTGAGGACGTCATCAATTTAGGATTGACATATCCCTAATCACTAATCACCGATTACCTGATATTGAAGTAGACTCATCTGGTCTATTCAATATCAAATTTATGGCGAGATATTCTTCGATAGTCCCCTGCTATGATGTCTACGTCCCGCGCCGTCGCAACATTACCCATTGGCAACAACTTGCAACATGCTCGATGTGCCCATAAGAGGCTGTCGAGACAGTTCGCGCTTCTCCCCCTCGCGCGAGTAGGACGAAGCAGAGCCGGTGTTACACACTCTATTCAACAATGCCGGCACCAATCTTCAAACCCACACGAACCAGAAAAGCAAAAACCACCGCTTCCGCCACTAAGGCTCCTCTTTCGAGCTTTAAGACAGAGCTTAAGTCTTCGCCCTATAATAGGCGCATTTCGTGATCAATCTCTTCGGTCGTTATTTCGACAAAGCCCGGAGGAGCTTGTAATTGCTATTATCCTGTAAAAAAAACATCCTATCTTCGTGTCCATTCCAAGTATATCGTACTAACTTTCGGCCTATTCTAAGTTTATCTATCGTATCGGGCACATGCATCTATGTGATTTATGCCTATTTCACTTATTTTCAGTCCGAGCAATTCACCAGATTCCCACCCGAAATAGCAAAGTCTCTTCGCCGTGCATTATATTACAGCAACTACAAGCCGGACCCGAAGTTAGCTCTCAAATACTACCGTCTCGCCCTTGAACAATGTTCCGAAGCCGGACTTGACCCATTTTCCGATGAGGTTATCGGACTGCGGATCCAACTGGCTGCCTGGTTCGAAAAAATTGGCAGCTATAGAAATTCCATCCAAGTCTTGGAGGCGCTTCTCCAAGATAGTAAAAAATGGGTTGAGCTGATGGAGAAGAGCGTCCGAGACGGGCTGATTGACAATTCGGGAAAGTTGACGGATGCATCAAAAGCGCAACCTCCTACGAGAGAAGGTGGTGACGATTCCGAAACATCTACAAATCCAGAAAACATGTGGGCCAAGAGGACAAGAATCCTTGGGAAATCGGTCGGGATAAGTGTCAAACTCGGGGAACTCTATTCCGATGAGCATGTCCTCCAGGGCGACTCTGCCGGCGAGCACTTGGTATGGGCAGTCGAGACCGTCTTGAAAGAACTACAAAGACGCCAAATTGACGGTGTTAAAGTGGGTGAGGGCGACTGGATGAGCTCGGAACAAATCGGAGGTGCACTTGAGGGTATGCTACCCTAATTCGTTTCGAGATTCAAGACCAACAAACTACTAACACAAACGTCAGCGTTGGGAAACCATTATGAATCTAAGTCGCAGCACTATCTCGCAGCGCCGCTCTTTCTCCAAGCAATTTCGCTTTCGCCTCCCAATAGCTGTCATACAGCTGTTCTGAGTAAGTACCTATACAGATCACATTACACTCCGAGACATCCCTCGTTCCCCAATAGCCTCTACAGATCAGTTTTCGTCAAGATATATACTTACGAGAAGTTTGCAAAGTGAATAATCTAGCCACCTCTCTAGCGCAGCAACCCGTCGAAACGCCGGCAGAACCCAGACAGATTTCTCAGGCTAAGGGATCTAACGCGGGTGTCCGCCCGACGCGGTCTGCCCTCCTAGCTAGTGCCCGCTCATGGGCCCTACAAGCTCAGAAGACGGCTGAAAAAGTACAAGGTGAAGATAGAACTATCGAATGCGATGAGACCTGTGCCGTAGCGCTCTGTAACCTCGGAGATATCGCAGCGATGGCTGGAGACATTCAAGAAGCCAGGCTGAGGTTTAAGGAAAGCTTAAGTTTAAGCAAACAAATTTCGTTTGAGCCAGGTATCGTACAGGCTGAAGAAGGTCTTCAACGTCTTTCTGCGACACCATCAACCAGGCCTATATGATTAGATGCAATCCAAACGTTTAGTCAAGGATGGATATCTGCTCAACTCTTGAGATAGGGGCTTCATTAGGCGAATGCGAATTAATCTCGTCGGCAAATACCCACAGACGCTATCTAGAGTTACTCCCAGCATGAGTCAACGGGGCCCCAAACCCATTCGTCGTGCGCAAAGGTCTTGATCCATGACAGGATTAGGAATATATGGGTAGTAAATTGTCTCCAATGGTCACTACGGAAAAGATAACCCATGATCGTTACTAGTGACTTAAACGTAGCTCATGTTCGTAAGCTACTAGGTACTGAACGCATATCGATGCTACTTCGTCACCTCGAAAACTGAAGTGTTATGACGAAATCCATCAATATTGACGTACGGAGGTTCCTCGCATATAGATATTTTATATGGATGACTCATGAGTCACCCTCGACGCCCGAAGCCGTACCCGAAGCCGACAAAAGCCGTGACACGGGATGCCGGACGGAGACGGAAACGGAAACGGATAATGGCAGCGAACTCGGCCATCGGGAGCAGGGAAAAACCACAGATGCTTAGAGAAACCGGCCGATAACCTCCTTTTATTTCCGGTAGGACAGTTCCTCTGCATATTTAGTAGTTAACAGTTAAGGGTCCCTTTGCAGCCAACTCTCACGCGTTTATCCATATCATTCTACGAGCTAAATCCGTACTCGCGGGATTAACACTTGCGTATGAAGCGCAATCCCAATCTCAAAATAGACCCTACATTCTAGAATTGCGGAAATGTACATGTCGGTACCGCGCTATATCGCGCTCCTCGCCTCCGCGGTCGCGTTTCTTCACAATAGGGCCGCGGGGAACGGCGGAGTGCATGTCCGCTGGCCTGTCAGAATCCTGGGTCAAAATGTACACTTAAGTAGGAAATGTTACTTAGTGGCTAACAAGGTTAGCCTCATTGGTTTCTTCAATGGGTCATGAGCACGAGCGACGGACGGTCTCGCCTGTTGCGGTGCATGTTCAAGACCGATCTTCGACTGCCTGTTCAAAATGGAGTCATGGATCCTGCAACTTCAATCTGACATACATGATGCTTAAGGTTATTACATGCCTGTCAATCTATTGAGTGGCCAATCTTAGGAGCTGCGTTAGCGATATGGTCCTATAGCCATATGGAGTCTAACCAGTATTACGTCGTCGTCTCCATCTGAATGTACATATGATTCTCGAACGTTGACTCGGGATATATTGGCAACGCTCAAAGCCTACGTTATGGGAGATCTTCAAATATTCAACGAACCTCACGTTGTCTTTATGACATATCATCAAATATACTGGGGAAATCTATGGCTCATTTTTGGTCCAGCCCTGCCGAATATATAGTATTCGTAGGTTTTATTAGCCGTGCGGATGATCTTGGTTTGGCTGAAGCCCCTACAAAGGCGGGATATGCCCTAAGTTTACGAAGGGGTATTATATCGCCCATGGTCCTCGCCTAAATTCCTTATTAAAAATTTCCTATCGCAGTAATCCCGCTAAAGCTAGCACTAATCAGCTCCAAACGCCGTAAAACCCGTTTAATTTTATTAAACTTTATTAACTTTTAATTTATATAATATTTAATTAATAATATTTAATTTAAAAATAAGTTTTTTTATTAATTAAATTTATAAAAATTTAATTATTAAAAATAATT